>OZ014430.1:23333778-23778060 GCA_963966015.1 Aphidecta obliterata | reverse complement strand
TATTGAGTCGCTTATAAAGCAGGTGCCCGAACGGAATTATTAAGCCATTAAGGGAAGTGAACATCGATTCACAAGGAAAGATCGAACAATCGATTAAATATTTGATTAAAATTACCGCCTGTCCTGGGAGCAGCTACCAGGAGGAAATTTCGATGATTATCTGCGTGAAGAATTCGAATGGGGCCATGATTTTTGTTGATAAGAAAGCTTTTATTTTAACGCAATCATTTCGATGTTTACTGCGAAAATGGTTAGATTTATACTGTCGATGATGTCCTGTTGTGTTGAAATTTTGATTAAAATATTATGTAGGTATCTTAACCATAATTTTTTTTCGATTACCCCGATTTGCAATTTCGTCGAAACTCATCCAATACTTTCGACCACAACACGGTTTGAAAAGTAGAGAGATTAAAACCTTAGTGCAAAAGGTGTAAAATATGGTCACCTTTTAGATTGTGATAGAACATTTACAGAAGCTGAAATATGCTATGAAATGAATGAAAAAAATTACGAAAAGTACTGCCGTGAAGTCAGGAGCTTTTGAGCGCTCATACATCCACCTTGTAGGTAGATTCGCATTTTCCCGTTTTAGAAATCAATTGAAGAAATTTTCGACAGCTGTCAAAAAAATTCTGAAACTTAGGAGAAACTCCAGACTTCAGTCAGTGCTTCAGCTGATCAATTTTTTTTCGATAATTCGCTAGAATTTTCTACGGTATCCATGGTCTTGGTGATGCGATTTGGACAAAATTTCGAACGTAGTTTGAATACATTATTCCTTATATAGGTGCAAAATTTCAACTCAATCAAATCGGAAGTTTCGAAATTATCAGGAACAGAATATTTTGAATGGCCATATTTACGGAAACCCTAGTCTAATTTTGCTCATTGATGAACGTGACCGTGAAATTCGCGATCCAAATGTACCCTGGAAATTTCAAGTCCCTATGCCTATTCGTTCGAAAGTTATGATTTTCTATGGTTTCTATGGTTATGCGATCTGGAGAAATGTAGTTTAAATATATCATTCCCCATTAGTATTCAAAATTTCGTCACGATCGAATCTGTAGTTTTGAAATTATCAAGAAAACTAAATTTCAAACGACCATATTAACGGAACCCTATAATTTTGCTCATAGATAAACGTGATCACGACATTCGAGATCCACACCTATCCTGAAAATTTCAAGTCCCTAGGCGTTTCCGTTCAAAAGTTACAATTTTCTATGGTTTCTATGGTTCTGGTCATGCAATCTGGACAAAAAATTTCGCATGTAGCTTGAACACCTCATTCTCCATTTGAGTGCAAAATTTCATCTCGATAAAATCTGTAGTTTTCAAGTAATCAGGAGAACAAAACTTTGAACGGCCATATTTACGGAACCTCTAGTGGAATTTGGCCCATTAACGAACTTAACCGAGGCATTTGGGATTTGAACCTACACTGAAAATTTCGAGTCTCTAGGTTGTTCCGTTCGAGAGTTATCGTGCTTACGGCCGGACGGACAGACTCAAATTTTCCGACGAATTCGTCATCAGTGAGTCGAACATAGTCGATTGAGACCATTTTCGGCTCAAAATTCGAAAAATACAGACATCGTGACGAAATGATATAGCCCTCGTGTAACGTGTAAGTAGTACGAGCGCTCAAAGATTAATCTTGGCCGCGGAAAAAAGTTTTGTCGGTTTTTTTTCGTAAAATAAAGACCTTACCAACTTTTTCTAAACGTTAAAACGGATTTCTACCATCCAAATGTGAAATGACTAAATGGAATGTAATATTCGATGGAATAGAATTGACAACGTTTCTATTCTTCAATTCAATTCTTCATTGGGCAGTCTTCATAGGTATTTCCGCCGTTGGTCGGAGTAGAATATTCCGAATCAAATAAAGTTAAATTTCATGCATTTCCGGAGTTTTCAGCTTGAAAATTGTTTTTTTCCTGTGGTAAAAGTGGAATCGATTCGCTGCAGTGCTCTCAAATGGTAGAAAAATGTGAAACAATTTGCTCTAACAATGTTTTCACGAAAAACCGGTAAATTTTCAATTTTATGTTTTTCATTTATTTCACAGCATATTTCAGATCCTAAAAATGTTATCAAAATTCGAAGGGTGACCATATTCTACACCTTCACCACTTTTGTGACCGATGGTCCAATTTATATTTCATTGAAATTCCAAACATAAAATGAAATTTGTTTAACATAACCAACTAAAAATAACGTTAGGAGTGGAAAAATAGTATATTATTTAACGAGCGGTAATGTCGGTCATAACTCACGCAGATGAGTTGCCTCCGGCTCGTGCTGCAATTCATCAAGTGAGTTATGACCATTACCGCAAGTTGAATACTATACTTCATCTACGATTGTAACAATGAATACTAAGATAAAGGTACAGAGAAAGAACTTTATTTAAAAATCTTAATAGTTACATATAACCATGCATTATTTATGTTGATTGTGCTTCTTAGCACGGAGTAGAAAGTCTATAGGGGCGATGCTTTATATTTAGTGCTAAGTTCACTAAAATATGCCAAAAGAACATTCTCTGTAAACAATGACTTGATATTCTTCTGCTACGCCAATCTTGAAAATTGTTGTATACACCTTTATATTTGTTTTGGTATTTTTCGGGCAATACATTCTGTATGGTAACATTAGCTGTCTTATTTCTGAAGCTGTATATAATAATTCATCTTCACTATCTGAATTAATCTATTTCAGCGAAATATCCACAATAATAATTAGGTATCAACTCAATTTGATTAAACGTCAAAATTATTCAAGTGACCTTCCCTCAATACCAATAATGGACTGTTCCCTTTCAGCCAATCGGCTTGTTCAGAATCACAGACACAGGGGAGTTATAGGAGTGAGTGAGTGGGAGAACACTCACGGTGTTTGTTTACATATACCATTACTTGCTCAAAAGTAGTTCAGTAATGACTATATTATCCAATCGGAGTAGATAAACATTATAAATTTACTATCATTCTTGCGAAAGAAAGTCTTGGACTGTTACTTCTATTATTGTTCGAATAACTATTTTTTTAAGTAGATCTATATTCTATATGATCTGCTGGAAATATTTAGGTACAACAAAAATAACTCCTTCGAGCCGGATTTGAACCAGCGACCTATGGATGTCTACAATCTGCTACCTCTACAGTCCACCGCTCTACCAACTGAGCTATCGAAGGTTGTTGGTAAAAACGAAACTCTCTTATCAGACACAACAACAAGTAGGTTAAAGCAATATCTCTAACAAAGAAACTTTCTCTACCGAACAAATAGGAGACAGTGGAGACACTGTATGGTTATACGAAAAGTTTTCGACGCCTTCGCCAATGCCACTACGCAAACATTCATGAGGAGGGGGTATCCATTGAATATCGACCCCAAATCAACACAAATCTCATAAAAATGACGATACCTTTCCGCGTTTTCACGTTCACCTTGTCCGCTGTTGCGTCCGGAATCCCATCGAAGTAATTGGTTTCGTAAAAGTGCCATGTATTTAATCTTGATAACATGGCATCGAGATGGGTCCCTACGGAACCTTCAGTCACCCGGATGGCCGAGGCGGATGGGCTGGCGCAGTCCAAGGGATTATCTCTAATTGCGTACGAAGAAGAGATTTTCAATCGCATGTGTGAGTATACTTTTCATTGGGCCTTTGTTCCTGGCCAGCGTCATGAGGAAATATCCGTTTTAATCGGTTTTCTGATGAATTTTCATTGATTGGATCCTGTTCGAAAGGGTGATGGGAATTTAATGGTTATTTGGCGATATTAATTATGTCGCATCAGCTAATTCACTCGAATTAATTAAATATGCTGATGTTTTCAGAATAATCGCTAATGTGAATCTATATTGATTAAAATGGATGTCATTGAGTTCTATCGAAATGAAAATGTTCATTAAGTGAAACCCCAGCCGTCTATCGTGATACCCCGGAACACGATCTACGAAATGAAGAAAGAGCATAAGGTTGCCCTGGCAGTAAGACACGAATATACTGTACCACAAAAGTTGAGGTTCAAGAATTTTGTTTCAAAAGTTTCAATTTTTTTTACCAATGAGAAATCTGAATGTTTAATCACTCATCTAATTAATTCATTTACCAATTCATTTATGCGTTTCACAGTTTCAGGTAAAAATTTATTTTTGGAATCTGTAGTAGGTACAAAATCAATTCACTCAAAAAATTGAAAAAATAAAGTTCAGTAGAGAGTATGGCCTCCTCGAACATCAACCACAGCCTGACAACGCCTTTGCATATTTTCGATCAGATTGTTGAAGAAGACTTGAAAGTTTCTGTCCACAAGCAAAGAAATTTTCCAGGATATACAACAGGAATTCGGTTACTTCTACACGAAAGCCACAGCAGAAATATTTATTGATTTTGCATGACAATTCCGGTCGTTTAATTCCTCTAGAAATAACAAGTGAAAAATACATTTATTAGTTGATACAATTAAACTGCAGTTTTTCATTTCAACAAGAAAACAATACTGTGTCGAAAACTGGAATATGCATGACTATTTACAGGAATTTCCTATTTGGTAAACAAACCAGATAGTTGTATTCCAAGCTTCAAACTTCAGTTTCCATAAGAATTTCCAATTATGAACACCAAACTGAAACAGGAATTACTTTACATTCGTTTAAAACGGAACTGTTGCATCGATTCAACAAAAATTTTCCGTTGAATTAAAGAACTATCGTTCTTTTTCCTGAGATTTGACAGAAATTTTCTGTAGTAATGCATTCTTTCTAAATATAAAGAGTTACTTCGTGAATAGGTGTCTGGAATCGGGGGAGAATTTATATTATATTATATACACTATAGAGTATCTTCACATTATTCTAACGAATTAGGGAGACATTCGTTGAAAACGAGTAATGAGAGACTTTTTTTTCCTGATTCCGGACCCATATTAGCGAATTTGCTTACAGAATTACTGTCTACGAATTCCAACACATTTTCTGTGGCTTTTCAATCCTTTGTGTGGTATCTTTTGGGTTAAGTCTATTCGGTGGCGCCCTCTGTTGAGCGGTACGGTAAATGTTGGCCGTCGCTGCAGACCGCTACAAGTCTAATCTTTCTTTCTTCCTCTGATCTGATCTAACCTGACCGTTGATTGAGGTATTTTGGGAAGATATCCAAACCATGTATTTACAGCTCCCTTTCCCCTCGCATCCCTTGCCCTACATTTCGCACCCGTATTGTAGGGACCTCTTCAATAACTCCCCAGCATGTGAAACAACTTTCTTTTTTTGAAATATCAGGCAATTTTGAGACTGAAGAGGTAACTTCTCGAGTATTCGAGTATTTTATCATATTATATATGAAATCTGTTTACGAACACTAGGCGCGATATTTTGTTGATTTGGTTCTAAAAATAATTGAAATATTTTTATGAGGAGCCACTCGTCAAATTTAGCAATAAATGTGTATTATTCGTTTCATATTTTCAGAAAATAGTGAAAAATTATGTACAGGGTGTTGCACGTAAGCGGGTCACTGGATTTTGCGACTTTTCCTTTGAGCAAAATTGAAAAATGACCCTTCAATATGATGGTATTTCTTGAGAGCTATTCAAATATACTATAGGAAAACAATCGAACCAAGGCATTTTGCAAATTTGACTGGTTTTCAAAATGAGAAGGTCTAAAGACAATTTATCATCAATTGTTCCTTCATTTGAACTTCCGGTTTTCTAGAAAATTTTTTCTTGCAAAATATACTTCATAATATTTTCCCATATTCTCTGAATACCTACTCAATCGATTCTGAATCCGAATATGTAAATATAATGGTGGTTTAATATTGATTTCAAGCAATTTCATTCAAAATCAACCTGAAGAAGATCCAGATTCCATATTCGGAAAATATATCCATGTTGTCTGTGGTTCAATCAATATTCGATTTTCAAAATTTGAAGTTTTCATTCCAAAAAATGCTGAAAACATGCAATATTTCGAACTCGAATTTAACATGCTGACTCAGACGAAAATATGCTAGATTTAGCATTGAAAATGCCAAATCGGCAACAGTGCGTTCGACATCATCGAGATGATTATCGAATCGCTGTTTCATCTTGTTCGTTTTTTCGTCGGAAACCAATATTTCATTCCAAACAACTTCAACCATATGATACAACATGGATGAAAAACTGTTAGCTGAACAAGATTTATTCCGGTAGAATAATCTGAATTCTGTGAGAAATACGAAACATTCCTGTTGAATTTAATATGTCCATACTGTTAGTCGTACAAATATTGTTGAGTTATACTCACGAAATTATTATATTTACCAGAAATTCCTGTAACATTTACGGAAATACATATTCCTTTTAAAATAAAAGTAGTCACCTGATCACTGTTATTTTTACCGTTTTTCCTGTTCATAGGATTCAAGTCACTTAAACTGGAATCGGCCTGTTATATTGCAAGTACAGATTGTTCTCAGAACGGTCTCCTTTTGTTGTGATAACAATAGTTGCGTTGAAACAACAGGAATTCATTCAACCGGAAATTCCCGGGATTCGTTATTTTCAGTGTACAATACACAGAGCAGTTTCAGGCGAAAATTAATTTGAGATTTTCTGATTTCGTATTGAGCGATTCGATAAAAATTATGTGGTTCAATCCCTTGAAGTTCATATGAATAAAATGACATTATTATTTGTCACACTGACAGCTTGGTTTGGTTCACAGAATCTCCTTCCAGAATTCGTGAAATTTTTCGAAATTCGGATGAAAATATCGTGGAACATATCGATTTTTGGTTGATATTGATGAGTGAATACGATTAAATAATCCTCTTTTCATAAATTCAATTAATTTTCCTGTATTTTCCATAATTTCGAAGTACACAATTGGGTGACCGTTCTGGTCATGAAGCAAAAGCTCCAGACTTCAAGTCCGTGCTTTTCAAGTTTTCAAAGTCGATTAGTCGAAGAACTGAATTTAATGAATGGAAATCCGTCTCAGTCCCATTGAAAGCAGGAATTCCACAAGGCAGTGTCATCGGACCCTTAATTAACGTTATTTACTTGACAGATTTGTCTTTGACGAAAAATACGTTGACTGGCAGTTTTGTGGACGATCGATATTCTTTTTAGTCTTTCAGATCCGCATCAAGCCTTCAAAGCCATCTTGAAACCCTTCGAGAAAAGTTGAAAAAGTGGAAAATTGATCTGAATTACCGTATAATTTCAATCAACAAAACTGTTATAGTATATTATTTAACGAGCGGTAATGTAGGTCATAACTCACGCAGATGAAGTCCATAGGGACGCTTTATATTTAGTGCTAAGTTCACTAAAATATGCCAAAAGAACATTCTCTGTAAATGATGACTTAATATTCTTACAGCTACATCAATCTTGAAAGTTGTTGTTTACACCTATATATTTGTTTTGGGATTTTTCGGGCAACAAATTCTGTATGGTAACATTGGCTGATTGTCTTATTTCTGAAGGTGTACATATAATAATTCATCTTCATTATCTGAATTCATCTTTTTCAGCAAAAAAATCACAATAATAATTAGGTATCAACTTAATTTAAGTAACGTCAAAATTATTTAATTGACCTCCCCTCAATACCAATAATGGACTGTCCCCTTTCGACCAATCGGTTTGTTCAGAAGCACAGAGCCAGGGAGTTATAGGAGTGAGTTATGTTTGTTTACCGATACTTACCTTAATGGCTTAAAAGTAGTTGAATAATAAATATATTATTCAATAGGAATTGATCAAACAAATTTTTGGTAGAGATGAAGGGGCGTCAACGACTCAAAAAATTTCATGATATTGGCATGCTTGTGTTCAAACCCCAAAGCCCCTCTCCTTCTTCCCTATTCTCTTTGTTTATAAAAGTATAAATCTATCAATATGCGTTAATTTTCTATAAATCGAGTGGCCATAAGAAATAGGCTCCCTGCGGTCACCAAGAACACATCTTCCTCTGATTTCAAAGTGAGGAAGACCAATGTGCTATTGACATTGTAAGATATTCCATACCCACATTTTCGAAATATTCGAAGTAATAAAATATAATTCCAGAACTATGAATAAAATCGGGATTATCCAATCCGAAATCATAAAAGCCCTGAATATCGCTATTGGACGTTTCAGAATATCCTCTAATAAATTAAATCATCCTGTGTGGCACGTTATGTTTATAATATTTCACAAACCACTTTATTCAGTAACTTGTAGGCGTCTCCAGAGCGGCTCTATACGACAGTCTGGCCGATTGTTCTTTCAAAACCTGATACTGAGGCCATAACTTCAACATAAATCTAGTCAATAAAATTGAGACACCTCTACAATAATCACTCCCGTGTGCACACAGGTAGCATTGAGTTTTTTATTCGTTATTTATTCATGATATTTTACGATAGTTTATGGTCCTTGTTTTCACCTGTGCCATTTACATTTATCTGTAATTATTGCTATTGAAAATGGCATAAATAACTCGAATCAACCTGCTGCAGTGGTTGTGTCGTTTTTCATCGAATGGTTCGTGTTTTTTGGAATTTTCAAAGCACGATTTTCAGGTTAATAGGAATTTATCTATCGCAGGAAGGTTAAATGTGTCTGAAGATATGTTTTTTATTGTCGTAGACTGTAAATTAGAATATTGTATAGAAGTATATAGCCATATAAAGAACATTCGATTTTGCAAAATAATGATTGAAATTTTTCGTAATGGGAATTTATCGGTAATCGTTGGAATTAAGGCTAAATGGAATTCATTTAGCAAATTATGAGTTCAATAAGGCACATCTCCTTTTGGTGGAGCAATTCGAGTTTTCGCGAGGAAAAGTGTTGAGATCATCGATGTGTCTTTCACTTATAATAAGAGGAAAACTCCTCCAGAGTTTAGTCATTCCGAAATTGATGCACCAGCGAAATTGAAGCTCATGCTTGATATTCTTTGAACGGTTTGGAATGAATAATCCATAGGAAATGGTATATGACAACTAATTTCTGGGAATCAATGCATAATTATATAAAACCCACTTGAAAAACAAAATGTAAAAGAAATCAAATTTCTGAAATTTATACACACTCAATGAGAAGTTTTTAAGACCAAATTGTGTTTGGTGGATGTTGACGGTTATTCACGTAGAAAACCGATAAAAAGCGCCTCTTTACGAATGAGAAATAAACAGTTTGAGGCTGATGTCTTCGCTGCTTTGGGATTGAGCAAAATACTCAAAAGAAATCACATAAACTCAGAACTTTTGACCAAAGGGAGCCTTCTACTTCTACCTATCCCAATCGTTATCCACGTTGAGCATTAGACATGCAAATGATGGATATAACCGTAATTTTTTTATTTCTTGGTTTTTATTCCAGGATGCACGATGTTAACAGCCACCTGACAAGCTCTCGAGCGAGGATTCGATGAAAGCAGTCCGGGATCCATTAAAATAAAGAATTTTGTATAGTTTAGCATAAATTAATAAGCATTAACAGCAGGAGAAGTTGGTATATAGAAGAACATGGAATGTGTCAGGTTTCATTGTCCAACTTTCGAGCTTGTCATACGTGAAATTAGTTTCTGACAAGTGGAATGGTAAATTGTGAATTTACATAATTTGATGTCGTTTGAATAATGTTGATCGTATGTGGATGAGCCTCGTCTTATGAAAAAACGATTTTTCACTTAGCATGAAAGCACTAAGAATACAAAGAAATCGGTGGCAGCATTCGTTTCACTAGGTGAATTGATAATTTCGATAATGGACCTTTGTTTTCGACCAGTCATGAAAATTGTGTTTGGGAAAATCGAAGCTATTTCTCACCAAGTATATTTACTTCTAGGATAATCAATCAGAAATATTTCGTGAAGAAAGTTTATTTTATTTTTGGATTTAATTACAAACATACAAACATTTGTTTAAATTCTTATTCGCCATAGCGGTCACCCATCCAGGTACATCGAAATTTGACAGGGAAATTCGTATTCACCCAATTTCCACCTATAAATTGATATATTTCACGATTTTCATCCGAAATTCAAATTGTTAGATTTTGAAGAATTTCAGTAGAATTTTTGAAAACAGATTCTCTATACTGAAACAGCCGTCAGTATGACAAATAATGTCCTTTTATTTTTATAAAGTTCGAGGGGTAGAATCACAGAATTATTATCCAATTTCTCAACGCCAGACCAGAAAATTTTTTTCACGTGGAGCATATATAAAGCTGAATTTTATATAACTCATTTAATCAAAGCCCAATATGTAGACAAGAAATTTCAGCAGGATATGACGAATAGTTTCTGAGATACCGTGTTGTTATCTTATTAAAAACAAAGTTTCAATTCGATTGGATAGGTATTTTCTGAATAATTAAGAAAAAAATTCAGATGTCCATATGTACGAAACCCATCATCGGATTTAGCCCATTTACGAACTCAACTGGCGCATTCCATGAAAATTTCAAAATGTTATGTCTTTTCATTCGAAAATTGACGACGAATTCTTCATCTGCACTGAAAAAACGGGAATTTCCGGTTGAATGAATTCGTGTTGTTTGAACGCAACTATTGTTACCACAACAACAAAAGACCCTTCTGAGAACAATCTGCACTTGCAATCTAACATGCCTATGCCGGTTTAAGTGACTTGAGTCATATGAACAGGAAACACGTAGGTATAGAAGTGATCATGTTCTTTCATTTAAAAAGGAATATTTCCGTAGATGTTACAGGAATATCTTGTAAAATATAATAATTTTGTGAGTATAACCCAACAATATTTGTACGACTAACAGTATGGACACATTGAATTCAACGGAAATGTTTCGTATTTCTCACAGAAATTCAGATTATTTTACCGAAACAACTCATGTTTTGCTAACAGTTTTTTAATCCATGTTGTACCATATTCAAGTTGAGAAGAAACTTTATTGAAGATATCATATGTTATTGTGAAGTCTAGTTTATGGTAATTTTTGTAGTGAGGCTGCTCTAAAGATGCTCTAGCATTCTGAGAACTAGTCACAATAAAAAACTCTAGGAAGAAACAACCTCCTTTTATTAATTACAAAACTTCAATTTTAGTGAATTTCTTGGTATGATAAAAAAGCACAGATTAAAACCTCAGCAAAAATTCTTCGCGTTAAGTGTAGGTAGTGGTTTTGAATTTTGTGAAAAAATAAGCTGACATATTCATAAGCTGAGGGGTTTCCTTTACATGAAAAAGGAATATTCTTCTTCCTGTTCGTTTTTATCAACGAGAAAATCAAAATCTGAAAATAGTAGATATAATATTTAACGAGCGGTAATGTAGGTCATAACTCACGTACATCAAGTGAGTTATGACCATTACCTCAAGTTGAATACTATACTTTATCTACAACTATAACAATAAATACTAAGATACAAGTACGGAGAAAGAACTTTATTTACAAATATCAATAGTTACCTATAACAATGCATAATTTATGTTGATTGTGCTTCTTAGCATGGAGTAGAAAGTCCATAGGAGCGATGCTTTATATTAAGTGCTAAGTTCACTAAAATATGCCAAAAGTACATTCTTTGTGAAGAATGACTGCTACACCAATCCTGAAAATTGTTGTATACAGCTTTATTTTTGAGCGCTCGTACTACTTACACGAGGGCTATATCATTTCGTCCCGATGTCTGTATTTTTCGAATTTTGAGCCGAAAATGGTCTCAAACGACTATGTTCGACTCACTGATGATGAATCCGTCGGAAAATTCGAGTCTGTCCGTCCGTCCGTCCGTATAAACGATAACTCTCGAACGGAATGTCCTAGAAACTTGAAATTTTCAGGGTAAGTTCGAATCTAGAATGCCGCGGAAAAGTTCGTTATTGGGCAAAATTCGTCGAGGGGTTCCGTGAATATGGCCGCTCGAAATTTTGTTTTCCCGATTACTTTGAAACTACAGACTCGATCGAGATGAAATTTTGCAAATGAAAAATGAGGTGTTCAAGCCACATGCAAAATTTTGTTCAGCTCGCATCACCAGAACCATAGAAACCATAGAAAATTGTTACTTTTGAACGGAAACGCCTAGGGACTAGAAATTTTCAGGATAGGTGTGGATCTCGATTGTCGTGATCACTTTCATCTATGAGCAAAATAATACTAGGGGTTCCGTAAATATGGTCGTTAGAAATTTAGTTTTCTTGATAATTTCCAAACTGCAGATTCGAACGTGACGAAATTCTGTATACTAATGGAGAATGATATATTCAAGCTACATTTCTCTAGATCGCATGACCAGAACCATAGAAACCATAGAAAATCATAACTTTCGAACGGAAAGGCCTAGGGACTTGAAATTTTCAGGATAGGTGTAGATCTGAAATGTGGCGTTCACGTTTATCGATGAGCAGAATTATACTAGGGGTTCCGTAAATACGGTCGTTCGAAATTTTGTTTTCTCGATAATTTCGAAACTACGGATTCGATCGAGATAAAATTTTGTATTTTAAACGAGAATGATATATTAAAGCAACATTTTGTCCAGATCGCATCACCAGAACCATAAAAACCATAGAAAATTATAACTTCCGAAGGAAAAGGCCTAGGAACTTGAAATTTTCACGTTCATCAATGAGCAAAATAAGACTAGGGGTTCCGTAAATATGGCCGTTCAAACTATTTTTTTCCTGATAGTTTCGAAACTACCGTTTGGATTGGAATGAAATATTGCACCTAGCTGAGGAATAATGTTTTCAAACTACGTGCAAAATTTTGTCCAGATCACATCACCAAAACCATAGATACCGTAGAAAATTCTAGCGAATAATCGAAAAAAAATTGATCAGCTGAAGCACTGACATGAAGTCTGGAGTTTCGCCTAAGTTTCAGTATTTTTTTGACAGCTGTCGAAAATTTCTTCAATTGATTTCTAAAACTGGAAAATGCGAATCCACCTACAAGGTGCATGTACGAGCGCTCAAAAGCTCCTGCCTTCACGGCAGTGCTTTTCTAAATTTTTGTTTTGGGGTTTTTTGGGCAATACATTCTGTATGGTAACATTGGCTGATTGTCTTATTTCTGAAGGTGTATATAATTTATTCATCTTCACTATCTGAATCCATATTTTTCAGCAAAACATTCACAATAATAATCTTTCACAATAATAATCTTAATCTACTTATCAACTTAATTTGAGAAAAATGTCGAAATGATTCATCAGGTTTTGAAGGATTTTATACAGGTGAGTACCTGATTACCCAAAACAATTATTTCTCATTATTTGAAGCCTAGTGAAGGTGAAAGAATAAAAATTGACCGTCTATACCGAATTACCGATCTTTCGAGTCTACGGCCATGAGTTTATGCAGATAAATCCAACCGAATAAGTCTGATTGGATTTTCATTCATCTCATCGTATTCAACCCCTCTTATGCGAATTGCCTTCCTGAATTTTTTCACTGAAACCAAATACCCCACGGAATGCTCCAAGGACCTCCTCCTTGCGTCACCCCACAATGGCCAATCTAATTGCGCAATCGGCAGCAAACAGTAAGGACAATCGCGCAATGATTGACAGCGAAGCCGAGGTAACGGCTGTGTCAACACACACACCGCATAACGTGTTACATGCAAATGACGTCATTAATATGCGTACTTTACAAGGTTCCGTTTCGGATGCAATAGACCACAGATGTCGGCCTGCCATTACTACAGACGACCCTTCTCTCTATGTGCATGTTTACACAAACAAAAACCGTCTACGTACACAGCCAGTGACGAAATTGACAGTTACTTTGTTGCTCCGCTTCGATATTGCGGGCGACACAAGGTGCGCCATTTTAAATTTCAATTTTCCCAGCTCCAATTTCATTTTGGCGCATTTGCATCCATCCTATCAAAGTGGGGGTTGCTCCACACAATCGGGGGATGGGGGCTCCTGGAGTTGTTTTTTGTTGCTGAATGGAATTTTTCAATACACAGGGATGCAGGATGCAGAGGGAGAGTGAGCTAGACTTAGACAAGTTTTTTTCCATTTTTGGGATGAATATTATTTTTTTTTATTGATTTCCCATTCCATTTTTTTCAAGAACGCCTCAGCGTGTTCAAATCGAACTTTCAAACACGCGCGTTTTTTAAAGTCGCCATGGCAACAGCAACGACTCGAGAACCGTGAAGTCTAAATGACAATTTTTCGATTTTAGATCTGACAGGAGTACCTTGTTACGCCAAATGAAATATTACTAAATGCAAAACCTGTATTCAAACATCATTCAACAATTTCAATTTTATAAGTGGAAATAGAAAGTGCAGCCCGTATTTTTTTCGTAATCATCACATTTGAAACCCCGATTGCGACTTTTCCCATGTGAAATTGACGTTAGAAGTGAAGTCTCGGTGCTGTCTTTTTCATTTTTTAATAATAAACTGGAAATATAATGAAATACTTATTATTACGATGGAAAAACGTTTTAATTACTTACTAGATTTCTCTCATTTATTCTTTTTAATCCATCCTTTTCGAGCACCTTCAATTTCTTTCCATTTCGTTCTGAATTTAAACAAACCGATGATGATCGAATTTACGTTTGTCTTTTCGGATACGTTCGGAAATTCGAATTTACTTGTCAGCATCAATTTCTCGTCCTATGTATTCAAATTCATCTCGATTTATTTATTTCTGCGAGAAACGTCACGTAATATCTATGGTCGACGTTAATTATTTCGGACTTTCTTCATTTTATGTAGTAATAATACCAGTATTCATGATTTCAAAGCGCTCCAATAAAAAAAATAGCGTTAAGTATTCGTGGATAACTGGTCTTCAAAACACTTGCTCGAATAATCGCGCGTGTTTTAAAGACCTTTTTATCCACTTATACTTTGATATACTAATTCATAATAAGTATGTGAACTTCATTTGAAATTGACCACCCAAAATTAAAAATTAAATTGCGTGAATAGCCCTAAATACAATCTACAATCAAAAATTTATATATACAGGATGTCCGGGAAAATGTGGGAAATCTCTCGGATTCAGATAAAACATAAAAGAATAAGATGACAAGTTCCCATAATTTTTTTTCCTAGCGGCCCTCCCTACGGAGATACGGCCTCCTGAATGACGTCACTGGAAATTCATTTTACTGGAATAAATTTTAAACTACTTGAAATAATTTGATGAAAATTTGATATGATGAACAGTAGTAAGGACCTCTTGAAATAATGCCCTCAAATTTAAATTAGCTCGTTTAGTTTACCAGGGGCGGACTAGGTTGTACGTTTTAATGCTTACATAATCAACACCCTGTATGATGAGGAGTTAAAAAAACAAATTTGAATACCTTGAACATTAAGCTAAAGAAAAGGTCCTCTTGTTCATAGTCGATAAAATGAAACGTTTTCGAAAAAAAAAAATAATGAAGGAAGTAACTTCTTCATTCCTATTAAAAAGAATCATGAATTCTAATTTTTTTTGTCTGCAACAAAGTGTGATACGAAAGTTATTCAAGGAACAAAAAAGTTTTAGTTTATGTTATTGAATCCGACAAAATTTGTTTCTTATCACATCCAATGAAATGTATGTATTTTTGTTAAGGTACCTTTCTGGGCCAAAACTGCATTGTTGGGAATCTTGGTAATTTTGTCGGATTCAATAACGTCAACTAAAAATTTTTTGTTCCTTGAATAACTTTTTATCACAATTTGTTGCAGACAAAAAAAAAATAGAATTCATAGTTCTTTTTGATAGAAATAAAAAAGTTACTTCTTTTATTATTTTGTTTTTCGAAAACGGTTCATTTTATCGACAATGAACAAGAGTACCTTTTCTTTAGCTTAATATTCAAGGTATCCAAATTTGTTTTTTTTAACTCCTTATCATACAGGGTGTTAAAAATGTAAGCATTAAAACTTACAACCTAGTCCGCCCCTGGTAAACTAAACAAGCTGATTCAAATTTAAGGGCAGTATTTCAAGAGGTCCTTACTACTGTTCATCATATCAAATTTTCATTAAATTATATCAAGTAGTTTAAAATTTATTCCAGTAAAAGGAATTTCCAGTGACGTCATTCAGGAGGCCATATCTCCGTAGGGAGGGCCGCTAAGAAAAAAAATTGTATTGTGGGATAAGAAAATCCTGGCGTTGGTCACAACTTTTTTATGACCAAAACTGGAAAACATTGATGCTGGGAACATGTGGTTTCAACAAGATGGGGTAACGTGTCATAACCAAAGAAATCTTGCAATTACTGCATACAACACTCAAAGAAATTTTTCAGTACAAACAACAGGAATTCGGTTACTTCTACAGTAAATTCCCCTTATATAAGCGACAGCAGGAATATTTGTTGATTTTACGTGATAATTCCGGTGGTTTAATTCCTGTAAAATAACAAGTTTTACATCAGTTGATGCAACCAAACTGTAGTTCGTCATTTCAACAGGAAAATAATACTGTGAAGATAACAGGAATTTTATGTGTAGTTAGCTAGTGTTCAACTGGAATCTCCTGCATTTCCTATTGAATTAACCACGTGGTTTCGGGAGTAATTTCCATGTGGACTCGAGATTTTTTCTCCTTTTTTTCTTTTTTTTTTACTGGAAGTTTCCGGTTAGTTCTACATTTCCTTAGATATACCGTAAAACTAATTTGTAATTTTTGGATTGAATTTTTTTTAATTTTAGTTTTTTGACCTCATTGATTGCAATATTCAGTCATCATCTCACTTTTAAAGGACACTCCCACAATTTTTCAGACGTTCACGAAATCCATGCCGGGATTCGAACCCAGGCCTCTGGCACCCTAGTCCGGTCCGTACTCAAGAAGGCTATCGAGGTGTCCTTGTAATGTATTCTGTCTAAAGGGTGACTTGGCGGGAAGTCTGGAATCGGGGGAGAATTGAATTATATTATATTTATTATAGAGTATCTTTACATTATTCTACCGAATAACAGAGAAATTCGTTGAATACCAGTAATGAGAGACTCCATTATAAATATGAAGAAATTTTTTCCCTGATTTCGGAAACATTCCAGCGAATTTGTTCCCGGAATTACTGTCTACAAATGCTAACACCTTTTCGGTCGCTTTTCAATCCATATTTTATTCCAAACAACTTCAGTCATATGGTAAAACATGGATTGAAATACTTTCAGCTGAACAAGATTTATTCCGGTAGAATAATCTGAATTTCTGTGAGATATACCAAGCATTCCTGTTGAATTCTATTTGTCCATAGTGTTAGTTGTACAAATATTATTGGGTTATAGTTACAAAATTATTACATTTCCCTAGATATTCCTGTAACATTTACGGAAATATCACTGCTATTCTAACTGTTTTCCCTGTTCGTAAGATTCAAGTCCCTTCAACCGGAATCGGCACGTTATGATGCAGGTACAGATTGTTCCCAAAACGGTCTTTTTTGTTGTAATAACAATAGTTGCGTTTAAACAACAGGCATTCATTTAACCGGAAATTCTTGGGATTCGTTTTTTTCAGTGAAAGTTTCGAGACCGTGTTATTTCCAGATTCGGTGACGTGAATTGACCTTTCAGATCATGTGATTTGACACAGTTTGACTTCTTTCTATGGGACATTGTGGAAGAAAAGTCCACAAGTATAATCTTCGAAACGTTGAAACATTGAAAGCAGAAATAATTCGAGCTATTGGTGTGATAAAGCCTCAACTATGCCAGAATGTTATTGAAAATTTTTTAAAAAGAATCAGGTACTCTAGAGACACAAGAGGTGGAAAACATTGTATTTCAAAAATTGATAAAAACTGTTTCAGTTTCAATTCAAATTCTTTGTCTTTCAATTATTTACTTTCGACAACTCAATTTGAAAGAACCTATACTATAACTCATCAAAAAGTACTTTCTCCACGTGAGTAAGTTGTACCTACTTCCACCCTTCGAATCAATTTCACAACAGGCTCATTACCAGGGGTGGAAAAAATAAGTAAACCATTTGTCACGAAAGTTGAAACTCCACAAGTTTCATCATGTAATGTTCTCCATCATCCGTACAAAAACTCATGTAATCAGGCAGGTTTTCACCCTGCCATTTCCTCGCAGTATCTGCCCCTCGAATACAAGGCGGAAAATTCAGAATTCTCCACCTCCGCACATGCTGAAATTGATAAAGCCATTAATGTACGTAACATATTTCATACCTCCTCCAGCCAAGGGTTAGCGGAAATATTTCATCGTGCTCTGGAGACCTGCGAAAATAAATATGTATGAGCGCATCGGTAGATTAGCAGCAGGGGTTGAAAGAACTCTGCCCAGCGGCAATTTGTGCGGCGTTCCTTCCGTGTGGTGCAAATGGAAGAACTACTGAATTTTAATGGTCATCCTGAACTTGAATAGGCTGAAATAAAGCACTACAAATAGTTTTGAACATTTTTAGTTATCACAAGCTCGAAATTTTGATAATGTTAGGAACGTCTATGATTTTCGAATGTTTTATGTTTATATCCCGAATCTCCTATGCTCTCACAAAATGAAGGAAAAATACATATTCAATGGATAATTTTCTTGCCCAGAAGGAATGACTTGCAGCTCTTTATATTTCACGCCTCTCTGAAAGGAGACTTGCCCATAGCACAATGGTTCTTTCGAACGCATTAAAGTGCGAAGGAGGGTTTCACAACCGACCATCGAATAATCGCGTCACAGAATGCAGCACCCATCGATCCATACAAATGCAAATCGCGACCGGGAAAAAATGCAGTAACTGGCTGCTAATTTCAGACACTGAAACGCTGAATATCCAGCGCCATTAAACGCGCGCCTCGACAAGGCCGCACCGTTAAAAATACGGTCCGAACACAATGCATCATATCGAAGAACAATACTCAAAGGGTTTTTGTTCCAGACATCGCAAGAAGCCAATTCCGAAAAGGCCTTTTTGTGAGTCATTGGCGAAACGACTCACAGTGGCGAAATGGCAGTAATTTTTTAAAACAAATTAGCGGCACAGCTCGCCGCGCGCCATAAAATTAATATATTACCCGACTGTAGATCATCGCGGACGTTTAAGATGCTAACATCTAGCAAAAAGGCCTCGCAATTCCGTTCTCGAGTGTCCCTGATGAGTTGGCAGCCATAAAAGAGGCTTACTACGCTTACGCAAACACCTATAAACGCACTCAATATTTCAAATTAGCATACGGATATGTACTGGGCGATGCGAAAAATGCATTTCATTTTGGGTTGGAATCGCTCAATAATATTGCTTGTCTTGCTTACGAGCAGCAAGCTATCTCAGTTTTGGTGTACTTATGAGTTGCAATAATGGACCTTTCGAGTATAGGAGTATTTAGACGGTTTATAGGTTCTCCTTGTTTTTGGTTGCGATTATTATTGGAAATAATTAGGACAATGAACTCACCTCATCTATCAAGAAAGGAGCTATCAGTATATCTGGACCTGGAGGAGACAGGGCGACGTCGCATGCAAAGCATATATCGGCTATTTCCATTACTGGTAGCCGGTAAAGGCAGAAAAATGGCCAGAATGGGCCATTGCCACGATTACCTGTGAAATTACTTTCAGGATTTGTTGTCGTATTGACTATGCCGTACAGAAGCGAAGTGGCAGAAAAAAGATTCACCTTGAATGGGTTGTAATTTCAGTGCGGCTTTATCGCGGCGGACAGCTAACGTACCTTCGTTATTCTTGATTGCCTTTTCAATCTTCGACAAAGGACAACTCCGGACGCAAATTAAGTGGAAGTGAAGAATTATCTCGGAATGGAGTTAATAATTTCTTATTACTCGGATAGCCGGCTTCTAAGAGGGAAATTTTATTAAATAATAAATTATTTTGTTTCGGACATTTCCTGAGCAGGGAAGTAACTCCCCCTTTTCATTCTACAATGCTACACCTAAAAGCAGGGTTATTTTCGAAATTGTGGCGGCCTTAACAGCGCTGAGATTTCATGTCATAGGCTCCAAAATGGTTTGGCACTTGGAATGGGACATGAAATCATATAGGAGGAAAAAATATTATTCCAGATCTCATCTATTGAAATTCATCAGAACTCTGAAACTGCATTAAGTCCTAGGTAACTTAATCAATAAATCCATGGCTATAGTTGATAGTGACTCATTATCTCAATAATGTTCACCTTATATAACCCTGACGAAGAAAAATCTGCGCCTTGCCTTAAGGGGCGTATATCAACAGAAATTCGTTTGTTTACATTTTGACTTGAAGCCAACATTCCGTGGTACATTATACATCTATCGACTGGAATGTATACCTACTGTATTGATATTTAATCGATAAAAGTGTCGCAAAATGACAATTTAGAGAAAATGAGAGGCAACCCTGCTCTGTTTCAAAATACAGATGTGTCCCTTCACGACTTCAAAAGTATTGCATGCCTCGTTGCCAGAGGACACATTGAGATATTTCTTGAATTTTGAAAAGGCGAAAATTATCCTGGTTTCTTTATCAGTAAGTAAAACGATATCATATTCCAGTGACGTAGGTAAAACAAGGAAAAAAATAAATGATATACCATATTGTCGAAAGCCTACGTCAACATACCTTGAACACTCCACTTGAAGAAAGTCATCAGAAATTAAATGACGGCAAAACCGAACGACGTGGAGTAGCAAGTAATGTCGAATTGCCAACGAAAGTCAACATTTGACTCGATTTTCCTCTTCTCACGCCCTTGATGTCCAGTGAACAAAAAATTTCCATCAGCGTTGCCAGAAAGGAACCATCCCATTGTTCGCATCACAACAAACCGAATGCCAATAGAATGCCAATAGAGTGTTGTCTCATTAGGAAAATAACTCTATTGTAATGCATTGCTAACGAAAGTCACTACTTGGATTTTTCCCTTCTCACGCACTTGGTGTCCATTATAAACAAAAATTCCTAACAGTGTTACCAGAATGGAATCATCCAAATGTTTGCATCACAACAAACCGAATACCAATAGAGTTTTTTCTCTTCAGAGAAAAACAGTCTATGGGAATGTATTGCCAACGAAAGTCACCAGTTGGCTTCCTTTTTTCTTTCCACTGTCTTGGTGTCCAGTAAACATTAATTTCAAACAGCGTTGCCAGTGTGGGACATCCCAATGTTTGCATCACAACAAGCCGAATGCCAATTGAGTATTGTCTCTTCAGAAAAATACGTCTATAGGAATGCATTGCCAACGAAAGTCATCAGTTGATTTGATTTTTTTTCTTCTCGCGCATTCGGTGTCCAGTAAACAAAAATTCCTAACAGTGTTACCAGAATTGAAGCATCCAACATGTTTGCATCACAACAAACCGAATACCAATAGAGTTTTGTCTCTTCAGAGAAAAACAGTCACCAGTTGGCTTCCTTTTTTTCTTCTCATTCTCTTGGTATTCAGTAAACAAAAATTTCAAACAGCGTTGCCAGTGTGGAAGCATCTCAATGTTTGCATCACAACAAACCGAATGCCAATTGAGTGTTGTCTCTTTAGAAAAATAAGTCTATGGGAATGCATTGCAGTTGACTTGATTTTTTCCTTCTAACGTACTTTCTGTCCAATGAACAAAAATTCCTGACAGTGTTACCAGAATGGAAGCATCCAAATGTTTGCATCAGACCAAACCGAATATCAATACAGTTTTCTCTATTCAGAAAAAAACAGTCTATAGGAATGCTTTGCCAACGAAAGTCACCAGTTGACTCCTTTTTTTCTCTCCACTCTCTTGGTGTCCAGTAAACATGAATTTCAAACAGCGTTGCCAGTGTGGGTCATCCCAATGTTTGCATCACAACAAACCGAATGCCAATTAAGTATTGTATCTTCAGAAAAATAATTCGATAGGAGTGCATTGCCAACGAAAAACACCAGTTGATTTGATTTTTTCCTTCTCACGCACTTTGTGTCCAGTAAACAAAAATTCCTAACAGTGCTACCAGAATCGAAGCTTTCAAATGTTTGCATCACAACAAACCGAATGCCAATAGAGTTTTGTCTGTTCAGAAAAAAACAGTCTATGGAAATGCATCGCCAACGAAATTCACCAGTTGACTTCCTTTTTTCTTCCCACTCTTTTCTGTCTTTGCGTCCAGTAAACAAAAATTTCAAACAGCGTTGCCAGTGTGGAAGCATCCCAATGTTTGCATCACCACAAGTCGAATGCCAATTGTGTATTGTCTCTTCAGGAAAATACGTCTATAGGAATGCATTGCCAACGAAAGTCACCAGTTTATTTGATTTTTATTCTTCTTGCGCATTCGGTGTCCAGTAAACAAAAATTCCTAACAGTGTTACCAGAATTGAAGCATCCAAATGTTTGCATCACAACAAACCGAATACCAATAGAGTTTTGTCTCTTAAAAAAAAACAGTCTATGGGAATGCATTGCCAACGAAAGTCACTAGTTGACTTCCTTTTTTCTTCCCACTCTCTTGGTGTCCAGTAAACAAAAATTTCAAACAGCGTTGCCAGTGTGGAAGCAATCCAATGTTTGCATCACAACAAACCAAATGCCAATTGAGTATTGTCTCTTTAGAAAAAAAAGTCTATAGGAATGCATTGCAAACAAAAGTCACCAGTTGATTTGATTTTATTCCTTCTCGCGCACTTGGTGTCCAGTTAACAAAAGTTCCTAACATTGTTACCAGAATGGAAGCATCCATATGTTAGCATCACATCATCCCAATAGAGTGTTGTCTCTTTAGAAAAATAAGTCTATGGGAATAAGACAACCTCTTTGCCATAACTCCGAAATACCATATTCGCTCCTCTCGCTCAACGGCGAATCTAGTAGCAGCATCGGAATCGATGTAAAATTTAAATTATCTGAAATTTGCCTTGGACTACTGAATATTATTTCTTCACACCATCATACGCAATTATTTCTTATGCCTAAATGAATTTCCCTGCTTCCGTCGGTGGGGCTTTGTCGGTTAATCCGTAAAATTGTCTTCTGTTGTGTGGAATGAATGCATTCGGAAATTAGTGTCGCCGTTGTGAGAAAAGCTGAAGTACACCGGACGAAATTTTACGCATGAGGTTTGTTTCTTTGATTGTTTGCCAGCAAATATTTCGGAGAGGATGGTGAGGATTCCTCCATGGGTATGAGGATGTAAGCCGGGCATTCGGGAGATGGCATTTGCGATTTCTTCCACTCGATAACATCATCAGAAAATACCTAATGATTACCTGAAATATTCGGCTTATGTCATCAAATTTGTGTTATTTATAGCTGCACATCAAAAAAATTTGAGCCTTGCTTTCGTTTCGCTTCTATTGGTTGAAGGTATCATCAATGGTCAAACAAAAATAATGAGGGGGAAAAATGCAAATACAAATAACAAGAAGGCAATGGTAATGCCCCACAGAAAACAAAGAAGAGTTGGCAACGCATATGGAATGAGGTTGAGAATCGTAATAGTTCTGTTATAGTGGAATAAACGTTTTATCATCGATAGGGAATATTTTGCTCATTGAAAATAGAATATGTATAACACCACGTGTTCAAATACAACAAGAATAGGTATTATGCTGAACCAATCGGATGTCTGCGACAGAAGTGAGACGCGTTACTAGTTGCTCGTTTATTTATTCCTGGGAAGTGGTAAGTTTTCTTCCATTTATAACTTCTAGGACCTGTGGATGCCAATTATTAGAAGACCTTAGGATGAAATCATCGAAAATTTGAGTTTTATTAGATTTCAAAAAAAGACGCTCTGAGAAGTGAGAACTCAAGTTTGAAAATCCATATTTTCAGCAATGAACCGAAAATATTTCTTCTTGAATTGAAGGGAACAATATTATTATGTTAAAATACGAATAATTGAATATATCCGATGCCAGAATAATGTCATAAAAAATAACAAATACATACTTAGTACAACTCACCTTTAATAGCACAATTTATAATGCTCGAATCCAAAAGCACAAGAAAGTCAGATAATAAAAACAACTCAAAACTTATAACACTTCAAATCTGGATACACACTAAACGAAAATTAAAATTTAAATTTTTTGCTCTTCCCTTCACAATTGAAAGAAATCAATATTTATGTAGAATAGAATAGGATTGCCCAATTTTTCTCCCACTTCCTGAGCTCAAAACTCTGATTGGTGAATTTTTGGCAATACAAATAGTTTTTTAAAATACCACAGATGTGGCCTAAAAATCTAAACAAATCGATCATTATGAACCATCATCATCAAAGAAGCCGCCCTTCTAAACAAGCTGGATACGATAAGGGATGTAGTGTAAGCAACTCATAAAAGGGCTGTGCTTGGAATAGCATGACGATATTGCCGATTGTAATATTTATGATCAGAGTGCGGCATCTTTGAAAATTTGTTATAACAATTGGACCATATTTCTCGCATTTCTGACCTTATTGCATTTCCATTCTGTACGTGAATATCAATGTTTCGAAATGTTGTGATCGAATTACTTACTTACGTTACCGTGTTGTCATCTTTCGAATCAATTTTTTTTGCTTGGCGCTTCTATTTTTTTATTTTGATATTTTTTTGGCGCCCCTTGAGACCTTGCGCCCGTTGCAAGTGCCACCCTTGCCACGCCCTAGATACGGCCCTTGGCAATTTGTCATTAGTGAAATATTTATGGAATAGTGGAAACAAAGTGTGGTGGAGATAAGAAAAGTTTGTTGAAAAATTGCAATCTTTTCTTCAAGTTGAACGTTGAACTATAAACTAATGCCTGCTTCAATACTTGCCCTGATAACGCAACTGCAGAGTACCTCGGAACCATCCGTAAAATGAGACATCAGGATCGAGCAAAACGCAATTCATTATTCGAACGAGCTCCGCCTGAGATAATTGAATTTCACCACATACAAACAAAACATCCATTCCGCAAAACATCCATCTAATTACGCCGGAAATTTATTTTTTCCACTGCACCGCCACCCCCCAGTAATGCCAACCTTCGGAAAACTCGTTATACGGATGGCACGTAACTTAGTCGAGTAAGTCCAGAGCATTAGATCTACCATTTTCTTCCCGGGCTTCTTAAAAACCACAGGGATTCCGGAAATTGAAAGCGACGCGGTTACACCTGTGCGACATCTGTATTCCACATGTATAATCACAACCCTGAATATATTATATGATTCGCCACGTCTAGCGCAATATCGGGTCCCGTACATGTGAGGCTGCAAAAAACGCGGCGGGATCAAGTTGGCTCTTCGGGAATTTGCGGACGAAATTGGAATATTGGGTGCGGTATTTTTTGGATCCTGGGGGAAAATACGTGATTTAGTTGGAGACTGCGAAAAACAAAGGGTGGCGGTGGTTTGAATATGTGGGGGGAGGGATCTGTCAACGGATTATGGTCAACTGGAGGGAAAGGTCCATACAGGCTTTTTTCTTCAGGAGTATCCAAAGAAAAATGCCACCATGTACTTTTTTATGATTATTGCGAATTTTGGGTTTGAACTGCGGTATGACCTGAAGATTGATTGCAGAATTCCAATGAATTCCAGTAGCTGTTTCTATTTCGATTTTAAAGGAGTCAATTTAATATCAACGTCTCTTGATTCTCTCCGCCCAAAAATATGCGAATGGGCCACATCAACATGCACTCGATGTTAATTTCGAAGCTCAAGCAGTAGCAGTCATAAAAATGCGTCAAGCAGCTGCAAAATGCCCCTACGGTAACTGAAATTCATGCATTTCGAGAGATTAGAATACGCTTTCGTGTGATGAGCGGTTTCTTTGAAGTCCTCCGGTAAGTGGCAATCACTCCTTCAGTGAGCAGGGTTGCACTTCTCAAAAATCCGAGATGTTGCGAAAATGTTTCCTTCTGTATTCCATTATTCTTATTATTCATTGTCGCGCCAGAAGCGTTGAATAAAACTATTAACGTGCATTCTGTCGAACGCGTTCTGGCGCTCTGGCGTTCGGGCGAGGGTCGGTTGGTTTCGAAACGCCACACAAGATGGTAGAGACACCTTCCACCTGTATTTACACGATAAGTAATACTTTCAGAGGAGTTCAATCAGAAATATTACTGAATAGACTTCAAAGTGAAAAATATGTTGGGTTTGTTGAAACAACTCTTGAGCTGATTTCCAAAAATATCCTTGGCAATAAGGATTCAGTGAAAATAATTTGGCTACGATCCTGCATAGGGGGAGACAAGGGCGCGCGTGACCAAGGAGAATGGGTCTCCAGGACTGACTTCGCTGCTTTTGAGCCGGGAAATTTGCTATGCGGTCATTAGTCTGTTGGCCTCATAGCCATCTCATGTGCGTATAATTAATTTTCACTCAACCCCCTTTATATATGTATAATAAAGCGATACATAATGAAGAGCTCTTTGAGTTTCTCCGTTCTATTCTGCATTCGATATTCATGTGTCGACAAAATGTTTTTCCGTGTTTTGTGTTCTTATATTTCGGAAATTCATTCAATTAGGTATATAATAGTTAAATGAACATCATTTTTTCCAATTTTGAAAAATAAAAATTTCTCAAAACTACGAACAATATCAATAAAACACCCAGTGGAAAAGATTCACCAACAGCAAGAAGAAGTCAACCGTGGTTGATGAAGTCCACGAACTTTGAATACAGAGAGGTATTAAACGGGACACGCTTGTTTACATTTCGAATTGACGCCAACATTATTTCCTTGTCGATTAGAATGTTTACTGGTAGGTACTGGTCTGTTTTTATGGAAGGAGTGGCTCTTTCGACGTCAAAAATATTGTATAACTCGTTTTGTTTTGGGTGATTTTGGTTATTACTTTTGCATAGTACGATTCATCGAAATGGAATATCTTGAAAATAAGAATTCCATCCTGTTTTATCTCTCTATAAGTATGTGAATATTTTCGTCAATTTATCTCAGATTTTCGAGGCATTGGTCTTTCATCAATTTCCATACCTACTTGATTTTTTTCCTAGGAACATTGTGAATATTTCTGACTGAAAATTTTTGACTTTTGACAATTCTTCAAGATCTAGATTAAATTATTAGATTTCGATTTCGGAGTTTGTGTAGGTATTCGAAAATCAATTATCGACTAGGCTCATTCGATATCTCTGAAGCTTAACTTATTTGAAAAATTTTTTTGAAAAGCACTGCCGTGAAGTCAGGAGCTTTTGAGCGCTCGTTCGTCCACCTTGTAGGTAGATTCGCATTCTCGAGTTTTAGAAACCAATTGGAATGATTTTGAAAGCTGTCAAAGAAAATTTAAAACGAAGGCGAAAATCCAGACTTCACGTCAGTGCTTTTGGTGACCATTTTTTTTTTCGATTCGTTAGAATTTCCTACGGTATCTATGGTTTTTGTGATGCGATCTTGACAAAATTTCCCACGTAGTTTGTATACATTATTCTTCATCTATGTGCGGAATTTCATTCCAATCCAATAAGTAGTTTCGAAATTATCAGGAAAAAAATGATTTTAACGGCTATATTTACGGAACTCCGAGTCTAATTTTGCTCATTGATGAGCGTAACCGCGAAATGTGCGATCCGAACCTATCCTGAAAATTTCAAGTCCCTAGGCCTTTCCGTTCGAAAGTTATAATTTTCTATGGTTTCTATGGTTCTGATCATGCGATCTGAAAAAAATGTAGCTCGAATATATCATTCTCAATTCAAATACAAAATTTCGTCCCGATCAAATCCATAGTTTTGAAATTATCAAGAAAACTGAATTTCGAGTTTCGAAATGATCGAGAAACCAAAATTTCAAACGACCGTATTTACGGAACCCCAAGTATAATTCTGCTCATTGATAAACGTGAACGCGACATTTCAGATCCACACATATCCTGAAAATTTCAAGTCCCTAGGCCTTTCCGTTCGAAAGTTATAATTTTCTATGGTTTCTATGGTTCTGATCATGCGATCTGGAAAAAATGTAGCTCGAATATATCATTCTCAATTTAAATACAAAATTTCGCCACGATTAAATCCATAGTTTTGAAATTATCAAAACTGAATTTCAAATGGTCATATTTACGGAACCCCTAGTCTAATTTTGCTCATTGATGAACGTGACCGCAACATTCGAGATCCACACCTATCCTGAAAAAGTCCCTAGGCCCATCCATAACAAAGTTATAGTTTTCTATGGTTTCTATGGTTCTGGACAAAATTTTGTAATTCTCCATCTGAGTGCATAATTTCACTTTCACGATCGAATCAATAGTTTAGAAGTAATCAGAAAAACAAAATTCCAAGCGGCCATATTCACGGAAGCCCTGAGCGAATTTTGCCCAATAACAAACTCAACTGAGATTCGAACCTACCCCGAAAATTTCAAGTTTATAGGACATTCCGTTCGAGAGTTATCGTGTATACGGAAGGACGGACGGCCGGACAGACTCGAATTTTTTGACGGATTCGTCATCAGTGAGTCGAACATAGTCGTTTGAGACCATTTTCGGCTCAAAATTCGAAAAATACAGACATCGTGACGAAATGATATAGCCACTTGATGAACTTCGGCTCGTGCTGCAAACTTCATCTGCGTGAGTTATGATCTACATTACGTTAAATAATATACTATTATCTACTCCTATTGAATTATATATTCATTATTCAACTACTTTCGAGCAAACAATAGTAGATTGTAAACAAACAACGTGAGTTATAATAACTCACTAATATTACTCTCTGGCTCTGTGCTTCTGAACAAGCCGATTGGCCGAAAGGAAACAGTCCATTACTGGTATTGAGGGGAGGAATAATTTTCACGTTTCCTCAAATTGAGTTGATACCTTATCATTATTGTGAATGTTTTGCTGAAAAAGACTAATTCAGATAGTGTTCCAAAACAAATATAAAGGTGTATACAACAATTTTCAAGAATGGTATAGCAGTATGAATATTAATAAATGAATAAATAAATAAATATTCATCTTTATTTCCTATCATCTTCACAAAACTAACTATAAAAATGAAAAGAATAGTGTCAAAAACAAAATTATTCGCCTAAAAATCAGGAATATATTCTTCTTAAGAGTATGGCTCCAAGTCAAGGAGATATTTGAATAGTTTCTTTTCAAAACCAGTTATACTTATTTGAAACTGATTTGATATTCTTCGGCATAGAGTTATACAATTTCAAACATCTATATTCTGTTTGCTTCTGAGTTGTTGTAAGGTTGTGCTTGGGATAGATAAAATCATCGTTTCTTGTGTTGTAGAAAGTTCTTCTGTTTTCATGCTGCTCGAATAGAGATTTGTTGTTCCTGATGAAGAGGACACCTTCTTGTATATAGAGTGCATATATCGTCAATATTCCAGATTTCTTGAAAAAACCTCTGCAAGATTCATTATAGTCATCGTTTACAGAGAATGTTCTTTTGGCATATTTTATGTAGTGCATTAAATATGAAGTGTCGCCCTTATAGACTTTCTACTCCATGCTAAAAAGCACACTCAACATAAATAATGCATTGTTATAGGTAACTATAAAGACTTGTAAATAAAGTTCTTTCTCTGTACTTGTATCTTAGTATTTATTGTTATAGTAGTAGATAAAGTATAGTATTCAACTTGCGGTAATGGTCATAACTCACTTGATGAATTACAGCGCTCGCCTTCGGCTCGCGCTGAAAACTCCATCTGCGTGAGTTATGACCTACATTAATACAATAATATATTATTAATCTAGGGATTAGGATAATAAACCCATGTTTATCATCATAATGATGGGTAGTGGTAAATCACATTTCCAACACAATTTTATCAAAATCTAGTAAGGAGTGTTCATACCCACACCACACCCTTCCTACCGAATACCTCACATCCCAAAAAGATCTACTAATCGGAGGACCTTACCTCAGAGAAGATAAAAAGAAATCCCTCTCAATGACAAAAAAACCGGTCGACCAAGAGCGTGATATTACTCCGAATTAGATCCAGACCAAGCGGATTATTAACCTAATCCGTTCAATCAGTGCAGAAACAATAAAGTCCCCTACGGAGTCCCGGAAAAGTGCTGAACGTGTCCGGGCTGGGGATCAGGCCGTCCGTCAAGCCAGATAACGGCCAAGCTTGACCGGAAACGTGCGCCTCATCCCAAGAGCGGCGTCATCTGCTCATCCCACTCCTGATATCTCTTTATTTATCTATCAGCGCAAAACATCGCTCTAGGAATCGGCAAGTGGAGGAAATGCCTGAGGGCACCGGGTGCCGCAAGTGAGAATCCGGGGGCTGGAATAGGTATCTCGGAAAATCTTGGAGGAAAATTTTTCATCTTTAAAAAGTTTTCCATTAATTTTGTCCTTATATACAAGAATTTGTTTCTTATTCATTCAAAACTGAAGTTCTGAGATGGGAGATGATTGCCTTCTACTGAGGTCCTGTAGTGCTCTTCGAACATCCAGAGATCATCGCTGGGATGGCCGAATCTGATTGAAAAAACCTTCCTCGACAAAGAGCCACAAGTTTTGTATTTGAACTTTAAACATTTAAGGACTTTCAAAGGACAAAACTAGCAAATGAGCATGGTGTAGATGTGAATCTTCTTCAAGGGACCCATACGGAAACTAGGGAAATCTTCGCGAATGAGGTGTTTTAAAAGATTATGTACTATTTCTGATTCATTTTTGGAAGGTATGGTCAATTTTGAATCGATTTTATAATAGTATATTATTTAACGAGCGGTAATGTAGGTCATAACTCACGCAGATGAAGTGAGTTATGACCGTTACCGCAAGTTGAATACTATACTTTATTTACGACTATTTCAATAAATACTGAGATATAAGTAGAGTGAAAGATTTTTATCCACAAATCTTAATAGTTACCTATACCAATGCATTATTTATATTGATTGAGCTTCTTAGCATGGAGTAGAAAGTCCATAGGGGCGATGTTTTATATTTAGTACTATGTTCAATGAAATATGCCAAAAGATCATTCTCTGTTAACGATGACTTAATATTTTTACTGCTACACCAATCTCGAAAATTGTTGTATACACCTTTATATTTGTGTTGGGATTTTTCGGGCAATTAATTCTGAATGGTAACATTTGCTGATTGTCTTATTTCTGAAGGTGTACATAATAATTCATCTTCACTATCTGAATTAATCTTTTTCAGCAAAACATTCACAATAATAATTAGGTATCAACTTAATTTGATGAGAAAACGTCAAAATTATTCAAGTGACCTCCTCTCAATACCAATAATGGACTGTTCCCTTTCGGCCAATCGGCTTGTTCAAAAGCACAGAGCCTGGGAGTTATAGTAGTGAGTTATTAAAACTCACGAAGTTTGTTTACAGATACCATTAATTTCTCAAAAGAATGATGAATATATAATTCAATAAAGACAATAGGAGGAGGTAACTAGGTTTTATTCTCGTTAATTTTTTCTGCTATCGTCTCTTCTTCAAGTTTGTTTTTCGGGTTAATTGGAGAAGTTTCCCGTTAATGAAATTAGAGTGGAAGAATACATGCTGTTATTGGTCAAAAGGAAGCCCTTCATTATTAATATTTCAGCTTATTCAAATTCTATAATAATCTTTCTCGCCTAATATACTAATAGGGAAGGGAGTTCATTTCGCATAGCGAAGTAAATAATACCTTTTCCGTCGACCATAGAATAAAAGCTCATTTTAACGCACTCGAAATCATCCATTAATGACCCCTATTAATGAATGATTTCTTGTATTAATGCATGATTATCATGGCAACCGATTATAAAATATTCTGTCGGAGCATAGATGCATCTATGTCGGAGCACGATCGAGCTGTCAAATTTATTTATTCGCTTTCGATCAGAATCTGATTTTATCCGTTACGCTACTACATAATGAATAACGAAGAAAATATCCCTTTGACACCGCCAGATGTGACAAAAACTGCTGAAGCAGCAACTTTGAGTCTGCTTCCTGAAATGAGCCGCCATTTATATGAGAAAACCTATGCTGAATTCAGATCTTGGTGCAAGGACAAGAAGGTTCGGAACTTTACGGAAACGGTTTTGTTGGCATACTTTACGGGTATTGCAGAAAAGGGGCATCTAGCAAGTTTATGGCCAAAATATTCGATGCTGAAATCAACACTAAATGTGAAAGACAATACTGATATAAGCAGATACCACAAACTGGTGATGTTTATTAAACGGAAACGAGAGGGATATATCCCAAAAAAATCAAAATTCTCGAAAAAGAACATGTGAGAGAGTTCATAGCGAATGCTCCTGATAGTGTTTTCTTGATGTCGAAGGTAAAAATAAAACTCAATTGAATCGTTATTCCAACTTATTCTCATTATCTCGTTATAGTGAAATAACTATCATTGTTTGATTTGTAGGTCGCTTTGATATTCGGAGTAGCGGGTGCATTGAGAAAAGATGAATTGTTAAGGTTGCAGAGAAAGGATGTACAAGATATGGGATCGAAATTTTTGGTGACAGTGAATTCATCGAAAACACATTCGAACAGGATATTCACTGTGGTGGATAATGATGAGCATACATTAACGCGCTCGCTCCGCCCACGCGTTAAAATATTTCGACCATTAATCGCAGTCATTAATAAACTAGTTGATCAAATAACTATAAAAGTCGACATTTACTGCAATGTCTGACAAACTCGATAGTGAATGTCCATTTTCTTCAACATTTCCTTACATTTAGTTGATACACCCTCTCAGCCAGATTAATATACCCCAGCCCGCTCCCCCTGACTGTAAATCATCGAGGACGTCTTCCCCCAGGATCTTCCCTTCCAAACCACCCTAACCGTGGAAATGTAAAATGCGAAACCGCCCGAACGGCTTGACCACGTTCTTATGCGATTTCTGGATTCAAATCCTTAGTTTATGGAACTGTTATTACCCCCAGCTCGCTGTCAAAAACATACTGCCCTTCCAATCTGCATTCAAGGACCAACTCGTAAAACGTATTTGTGCAGCCCTCTAAAAACCGAATCAAGCCGGCATTGAGTAATGGCGATCGCGTTTTGTTTCGTGCATGCATATAGATATGGAGGAGTATCAGTTGGCCATGGTTTATATCGTATAATATTGTCGTAAAATGGCGTGGTCGCGTCTTTGGAAATAATCTTATCTGGTGTATTGGAATATTGGATCTATTGCGTCCGTTAGGTTTCTTGTAATGGTTTCGGGATGATGCCATGGAGGGATGTTTGGAGGTTAGGTGGATTCCCTTATCGTAATTACATCGTGATGGAGGTTGGTACAGGTGCCTTCTGTAGGTACAACTCTTATTGGAGGACTGTTCGGTCATAATTCTGCCAAAAACTATTCGAAGATCTCATAAAAAATTTACCTTCAGGCAGTCATGGGACTGCCGGTAGAAGTGAAAACATGGAAGTTTGGATTAACTTTGGTTTTTTCATTTTCAAAATTAATTATAGTATGAATATTCAAAATTGCATAATTTGTGAATTGAAATTATTGATACACATAAGTCTGGCTTCCACATCTATTGGCACTTCGAGCAATACTCGTAAATCAACTACATGCCCATGTAAACTGGCGTATGAATGAAAATAAAGATAATCCATTGATGTTAGAGATGAATCCAAGAAAAGTTTCAGTGACCTTTTGAGGTAAGTATATTATTTTGAAACCTCGTAAATTCTAACACTTGATCTTTTCGATGACTTGTTAATCTCCTGTGATGTTTATCTGCTTCCGAAGCATTCAGAGAATCCAAAATTTTCAGCTCTGTCCAGTATTTCTTGAGTAACCATTAATAAACATAAAATTCTTGTGACTTTTGTTAAATCTACGTATTCTGAGTACTTCTGTGGAATGTTTGCGATCGTATTCGTAAAAAATAGCATTATAAGTACCACCCTGGGATTGTTGAATACCAGAATCAAGTGGGAAATGTTTGCTTTTCGCAATTATAATTTCATTGTTATTTGGTAGGATCAAGGATCACAACACAACAATCATAGAAAATAGAATAGAAACACTAATTGAATATCCATACTTTGTTGTAAAGTTCTAATGACGAAATTTAATGATATAAGTTTTTGACAATTCAAACCAATAAGGAATAATTTGGAGAAATTGTGGTCATTATAATTTCAGATTTTATTGAAATTAACTAATACAGAGTGTTTTTCAAGGTGAGGCTTTTTTTCTACAGGTGCTAGAACTCATCAAAAGAGATCAATCTGCCAAAAGTTGATCATATAAAATATTCAATTAAAAAAAACTGCAAAAAATTTTGGGCATGAAGATCTTAAGACCACTCGGTGTTATTCGTGTTATCTCTCTGAGAGAAGATCTGCCGTGAATCACGGTCACATATGCATTCCAGCAAGTAAATAAATGGCTGGATTTCATCGCAAATTCCAATATTCTCTTTCAACTTTCATTAGGAGATTTTTCCTGAACTGTATAATTCTTGAAGTTCAAACTAAGGAGAGGAAAAATTACTGATTGAAGAGGTTATAAAAAAATCACGAAGTTCACAAACTCATCGATTGAATTGATCCAAATTGTCTTACCCTGCGTAATAACGAATTATTCCAGCAACTATCTCATCAGTTTGCCGACGAATAATGTCACAAGCATTCAAGCATTTTCAATCCGTTGTTGTAGTTCTTCAACACTATTCACCTCACCGTTCCTGTACAATAATGTTTTCAAATTACCCCAAAAGAAGAAATGACAGGGGTTGAAATCAGGGCCGTATCTAGGTACTATTGCGCCTGCGGCAATATATTAGACAGCGTCCCCCCATTTGCGTAAATTTTTTTCATCCATCATATTTTCTTATAGTATTTTTTTTCATAATGCTAGTCATATATTTCAAAACAATACACATTTGTATGGGAAATTTTTTTCATTAAAAACATTGAAATACACATTTTAAATGAAATGCATAAAAATAAAACAAATTCTGAAAAAACGAAATGAAATATTCGTATTTATGTAATAAATACGAACATTTATTTCAAAAAATATAAATTCTTCAACTCAAAATTTAAAAATGCATACTGCAAACGTAAAATAAAAATTTTTTGGTAAGTTGACTAGAAAACAATAATCGATAATCACAATCTCTGCAAAAAAAACCGCAAACTTAGCATACAAATACTATTTTATAACCATTTGAAACACGTACTAATAGTTTCGTAGAGGGCCCGATGTTACAATATTCAAGAGGTCCATACCTTAAGTATAAAAAAATCACTAGAATAATCTTTGACAGATGAGATTGAAGATTCAATGAAAACTATGAAAAGTAACACTAAAATTTGAGTTTTATTAGATTTCAAAAAAAGACGTTCTGAGAAGTGGAAACTCAAGTTTGAAAATCCATATTTTCCGCAATGGACCGAACATATTTCTTCTTGAATTGAAAGGAACAATATTATTATGTTAAAATACGAATAATTGAATATATCCGATGCCAGAATAATGTCATAAAAAATAACAAATACCTAGTACAACTCACCTTCAATAGCACAATTTATAATGCTCGAATCCAAAAGCACAATGGCACAAAAAAGTCAGAATATAAAAAAAAACTCAAAACTTATAACACTTCGAATCGATACACACTAAACGAATTTTTTGCTCTTTCCTTCACAATTGAAAGAAATCAATATTTATGTAGAATAGAATAAGATTCCGCAATTTTTCTCCCACTTCTTGAACTAAAAACTCTGATTGGTGAATTTTTGGCAATACAAATCGCTTTTAAAATACCACAGATGTGGCCTAAAAATCTAGACAAATCGATCATTATGAACCATCACCATCAAAGAAGCCGCCCTTCAAAACAAGCTGGATGCGATAAGGAATGTAGTGTAAACAACTCGTTAAAGGGTTGTGCTTGGAATCGCATGACGATATTGCCGATTGTAATATTTATGATAAGAGTGCGGCCTCATTTGAATAATAGTTTTTCAATTTTTTTTGAATAATTGGACAAAAAACTTATTAAAATTCTATTCATTCACATAATCGCTCAATTCTAGAAAATAACTTCTCGTTTTCACTCGCTGTAAATTTTTTAAATCTAGCTTAATGTTGAATGCTTTCCGGATATCTGGAAAACAATCTTGAAATTTTCCAGTATTTCCTTGAAAATTCGTTGACGTGAAGTCGGGAGCTTTTGTAATCAAATTGTTTAAATTAATCTTCGGAGCGGTCACCCATTCAAGTACTTCGAAATTATCGAAAATACTGGGAAAAATTTTGAAATTCCCAAATGAAGACGTATTTATTCGTTTTCATCCAGTTTACACCCCTAAATCAGTATATTTCACGAAATTTTGTTCCCAAATTCGAAGTGTCAGAGTTTGACAAATTTCACGCAATATTCTGCAAACCTGGCAAGAAATGAATGGTGAGGGAGGGAAATCTTTCAAAACCATAACTTACCCCCATTCCCAACTGTAAATAAGTGAAATGTTATTTCATGAAAGTCAAATATTCTATGAGCATTTTGATCGAATATTAGGTAACACTGTAGCGAGACTATCGAACCAAAGATTGTGAAACGAACTACAGATTCTTAGAACCAAACTTGCCATCAGTGGAATCAATAGTATCATTCTATTTCAATAGTCTTCAATAGATGGAATTACAGAATATTTTCAATTTCTCAATGCCATATCAGAAAAACTCAATTTTCTTTCCACGTGGAACAGCTTAAAATATGCTCTTCTATGTAACCTATTCAAACTATGCCTCAATATGTAGACACAAAATTACAGCAGCATATGGCGAATTTTTTCTGAGATCTGAGATACCGAACTTTCAATGTAGAGTTGCTAATAATACAATCCACGAAATTTCACATGAGCGTAGGATCGGTATTTTTCTACTAATTGAAGAAAAAGCAGGTGACCATAACTACGGAACCCTCCGCCTAATTTTGTCCATTTAAGAACTCAACTAGAAAGTTATCATGTTTACGGAGAGTCGGACGAACAGAATTGAATTTGACCACGAATCCTCAATCTGTGAGTCCAATCTGATCGTTTGAGCGCGCAAAAAATGTATCATAGATAATTCTATCTATTTACACGATCGCTGGATTGTTAATATAATTTTTCGTTTTTACTTACTCTCAATTTTCAATCCAGTCTATATCAATCATAAATGCTTTTCGCAAATCTTTACGAAAATTTACCAGTATCTGAAATTAAGTGAATTTCTAAATTGTTAATGTTAATGGATAAGAGAACATAGAATCAAATAGAAATATTCGCATGATGGAAGTCCATAGCAATCCTGACCTCGTTTTTTTTTACGCACGATATATTCGAGGACAGGTTCAAACTCTTCAGAACCATAAAACGACCATCAGCGCCTATCAACCTCATGCTCAAATACCCGTTAAATTCAATTCAAAACTACATCTCATCTTTCCGACTGACGCACATCCAGAAGATCAGATCCGAATAACACGAGGAAAAAAAAGGATCCGTGGCCATACACAGACATAATTTGTACTAATCAACGTCATGAGCACGGTTTAATAAGCATACAATGGGTGATAACAAGAAATTGTTGGAAAAACCTCTTGGGCTGCTCGCGTTGATAAAATATCCACAATAAACTTGATTAGCTCAACAGTAGATGAAAATTTGAAGAGCCAAATTTAGCGTAACTAACCGGTTCTCTATTCAAAAAGGCAGCTGAGGTATTAAGCGGGTATTTATGATCGCTTGTTTTGGAAAAAGGTTCGGACAGGGGTGGATCTTCCCAAGATCTTGATGTATTGAAGGATCATATGGAAAAAGTACCATAAATACTGTTTATTAATTTTTATAAACTTCAGAAGATGGATTCGCAGAATTATATCGGATATAACAGAAAAACTCAATTCTTTTCATTGGTGCCCTAATGAACGTATTTGAGTTATACCAAGGCATGATCAACAACTCGAAAAACGTTAAGTCTAAATGATATTTTTTTTGATTATTGATCTGAGAGGAGTACATACCTTATTATGCCGAATAAAATATTGAGATTTTTTCCGAAACATAGAAAAAAATCTCATCAGTTTCTTCCATTTCCAAATGTAAATATCCCTATTTTTTCTTCAAATCCGTTTCACGTTTCACGGACCAGAATGAACGAAAGTATTCATTCATAACCTCTATGGTGAGGTAGAAATTTTGGTTATAAAAACCTGAAATTGTGAAACAAAACTTATTATGAGGCTAGAAAATCATTATAAATCAGTAGCTACCTTTATTTTTTAATGCAATTCACTTCTTTGCATTTTCAATATTATTATCTTCGACATGAAGAAATTGAACATGCTATACCGAATTCCCGAATTGTTTTTAATCCGATATGGCCCATTGGGTATATTCGTGATACAACACCCTTTACCGAAACCTCCCAAAGTCCGCACCTGGTGAAAGATATTAACCGGGTCTTTATTTGTAGGTCTGAAAAATCCTATTCACTGCATTGTGTCCAGGCCATTAATCATACAGTTTGTGTATGGCAATATAAACAAGTCTTTTTTATGTCATCGGATACCTGACATATTCGAATAATACCGTGTTTATCATTGCCATCATCACCAGAGGGCTCAGCTTTAATACCGTGGAATGCGTCTCTTCTTCTTTTCTCAGTGGTGGTGGGTGGCCTGCTTACTTGTAGTGAGCCATATTTTACAATCTTGTGCGTTAAGGAATTGCGTCTGCAGTGGCGCCGTGGTTGTGAATTTTGGTTTTGGTTTTTTTCTTCGTGAAATATCTGGAAGTTTGTCTTAGATGTGACTGAAAGCGTTGAAAAATACTACGTTTGGATATGTTAAGGTTCTTCCGAATTATTTCAGATGGATATGCTTACCAGGTTGAATGAGATCCATTTTTTGTTACGCCCCTGGCTATCCCATTCATGCAATAACATGGTATTAACCCTCTGCGTTCACCCGTATATTCAAAATTTTTATTGCGGGAACGTGCTACAAACAGGACAGGATATTCTGAGCGGATAAAAAGCGTCCAGCTTTGTATCCAGATCATCTGCTTATTCCGCAATGATAGTTGGTTCCTTATATGTCGCAGAGGCCACCGGAGTAGAACAAGATTAGGAGGGATCTAACAACAAAGTTAGTTCCCGATTCCTCACATATAATCAGGAAGTTTTGTTGGTGTGTTTTGGGTTTTCATTGTTTGGCTCATGTCGGTGGGTAAATGATTAGCATAGTCGGTGTTGTCAGGTCTTTGTTGAACCAAAGCGAAGACCATCGATAACATAAGATGTTATTCTTAAATTTTTCATTTTATTGATTCGAAATTTCCAGAAAGAATCTGAAACTTATTACTGATTGAATAGCTTCGGAACTTCGAATTTATATTTAGAAGAACTATTCACCAAGTGGTCAACCATTTCCTCTCCACCACATTCATATGTTGTGCGAATGCCATTTGAAGAACTTCCTATTGCAACCATGACCTTTTTTGTTTCTATTCAAAGTACCTAAAATTTATGATTAATGAATTTGACTGATTTAATCATCATCAAAACTCATGTTTTCATTAGATTGTCCCGTTTTTGGTTAATTTTTACTCAAGCGCCCTCTCACCAATTTTGGAAATATTTTGCATAGTGATTCATTATGATGTTTTCATGGCACATTTTTAATTACAGCACTGAAAAATCCATAGTTCCGGAGATATTCGAAAAAGAAAATTGAATTTTCACTAGTAATACCACTAGAGGTCAAATTATTGCCGGAAATTTTTTCGTCTTCGACTCGGGATAATTTTCAAAATATTCATGAGCGAGAAAAAATTCCGGATTTAATTTGACCTCGTGTGGTATTCGGTAAGAAAATTTCACACCAAATGCGTTTATTTCCAACAACATCAATTTTCGTCTCCATCAAGTATAATATTCTGTCATTATAAACGTCAAAAAAAATTTCCAGTATAATTCGCTGTTGGGTACCCACGAGGAAAAAATGTCCACTAAAATTCATCCGTTGCGATGGTGATCTGTCAGAAATACACGTTCTGATTGGTTAAAAATCACATGTGTGGAATTTTCACTAGTAATACCACTAGAGGTCAAATTATTGCCGGAAATTTTTTCGAGCTCATGAATATTTTGAAAATTATCCCGAGTCGAAGACGAGGGATAATTTTCTAAAAATATTCATGAGCGAGAAAAAATTCCGGATTTAATTTGACCTCGTGTGGTATTCGGTAAGAAAATTTCACACCAAATGCGTTTATTTCCAACAACATCAATTTTCGTCTCCATCAAGTATAATATTCTGTCATTATAAACGTCAAAAAAAATTTCCAGTATAATTCGCTGTTGGGTACCCACGAGGAAAAAATTTCCACTAAAATTCATCCGTTGCGATGGTGATCTGTCAGAAATACACGTTCTGATTGGTTAAAAATCAAATGTGTGGAATTTTCAAGTAAATTTATCCTGAATACTTGCCTGATATTCAACGTTCAATGATACCGAACTTACAAAGTTATGATTCTTTTTTATTTTTATGATTTTTTAGATTTCAATTTGGATACAATTCTGTGGTTATTATCTCTTATCATATACAATTTAGCTTTGATTATTAGATAATTAGAGAAAATTGCGAACTCTTTTTTCAACTCTCGGGACGGAGCCGATTATTTATGGTTATTTATGGAAATAATGGAAATCAGATCATATGTGCGGACATTACTTATTCCTAAACATTTATGAAGGTTTGGACATTGTTGAAACAATTCTTAAAATGAATTCATATTTAGGTGAGGTACGATTAAGTTAGAACAATAGAATAAAAATTCTTAAAATAAATTAATGTTATTGTAAGGCTAAGGTAAGACAGTGTGGAAACAATTCTTGAAATGAATTAATATTTAGGTTAGGTTAGGTTCAGTTAGGACAGAGTCCTACATATATGCTAAAGCGACTAATGTCCATAGAAAAAAACTCTCAATAGTTGAGGACGGGGTGCCGGAGGCACCGAGTTATTTTTTGTAAAATAAGACCGCGTAGCGGTCGCGTTGGCGGGGGCGCGAAGCTTGTAGTGTTATTAATGAAGGTGTGAATTTAGGTTAGTTCAGGAATAAATCGAATTTTTTCGAAAAAGAAATATTGTTCAATGAATCTTTATGATTTTCATTGATGGCAAACTATTTTTCATGCAGATTTTTATTTTTTTTTCTTATATTTTCCTTAAAAAATTGCTATTTGAAATTTTCAATCGATTTGTAGAGTGACGTCATCGATATTTAAATTTCCTTCATTTCCTCGAGTAAACGTGCTTCGAAATCACATTTTTGAGCGCTCGTACTACTTACACGAGGGCTATATCATTTCGTCACGATGTCTGTAATTTTCGAATTCTGAGCCGAAAATGGTCTCAATCGACTATGTTCGACTCACTGATGACGGATTCGTCGGCAAATTCGAGTCTGTCTGGCCGTCCGGCCGTAAGCACGATAACTCTCGAACGAAACAACCTAGAGACTTGAAATTTTCAGTGTGGGTTCAGTTCCCGAATGCCTCGGTTGAGTTCGTTAATGGGCCTAATTCCACCAGGGGTTCCGTAAATATGGCCGTTCATAGTTTTGTTTCCCTGATTACTTGTAAACTACAGATTTGATCGAGATGAAATTTTGCACTCAAATGGAAAATGAGGTGCTCAAGCTACATGTAGAATTTTGTCCAGATCGCATGCCCAGAACCATAGAAACCATAGAAAATTGTAACTTTTGAACGGAAACGCCTAGGGACTTGAAATTTTCAGGATAGGTGAGGATCTCGAATGTCGTGATCACGTTCTTCTATGAGCAACATTATTCTAGGGGTTCCGTAAATACGGTCGTTTGAAATTTTGTTTCCTCGATAATTTCGAAACTACGGATTCGATCGAGATGAAATTTTGTATTTTAATCGAGAATGATATATCAAAGCAATATTTTGTCGCATGACCAGAACCATAGAATCCATAGAAAATCGTAACTTTTGAACGGAAAGGCCTAGGAACTTGAAATTTTCAGGGTGGATGTGGATCGCGAATATCGCGGTCACGTTCACCAATGAGCAAAATTAGACTAGGGGTTCCGTAAATATGGCTGTTCAAAATATTATTTTCCTGATAGTTTCGAAACTACTGATCGGATTGGAATGAAATTATGCACCTAGCTGAGGACTAATGTATTCAAACTACGTTCAAAATTTTGTCCAGATCGCATCACCAAGACCATAGATACCGTAGAAAATTCTAGCGAATTATCGAAAAAAAATTCATCAGCTGAAGCACTGACATGAAGACTGCAGTTTCGCCTAAGTTTCAGAATTTTTTTGACAGCTGTCGAAAATTCCTTCAATTGATTTCTAAAACTGGAAAATGCGAATCTACCTACAAGGTGCATGTGCGAGCGCTCAAAAGCTCCAGACTTAACGGCAGTGCTTTTTGTAATTTTTTTTAGATTCTTAGCCACCCAGCACCCCTGTTCATTCTAGATCCCGTTTCAAAAATCTGCGTGAATACTAGTTTGCCATCATTGAAAACCATCGAGAACCATTCTAGAATGCTCATTTTCAATGAAAATTATTTAAAAATTGAAAAATACGAGACGTCGCTCAAGTAAAAATTTACCGCTTTTGAGCGCTCGTTCATCCATATCAATTTTTTTTCAATAAGCTAAAGCTGAATTTCCAATTTTCAAAATAACAGCTTTAAAATCTGAAGACTGGAAACCTTTTCAATAAACGATTTCCCGGCCAACTCCCCCATAACTTAGGTATGCTCACTTTTGCGAACTAATAACCGAAAACTTCGCAAGAATAAAACAGGCTCGGCAACTTGGGGTTGTTATAAAATGGAAACTCGGGGGGTATATTCTTAGTTAACGAATAAACTAATTCGGAAGAAATATCGTTTTCCCAAAGTTCAAAATGATGGTCCCATTTGGGCGTGGGGGGAAGGAAGTTCATCATAACGATCGGATAATTTGAGTATGTCGTATCTTGAGGTTGTTCTTTTCACACTGTAGCGAGTTCCTCCAAGGGGAGCCCTCAGTGGCGGCTCGTCGGAAATTATCAGATTCATGAAATATTGTGAGAAGTCTTTTCATGTTATCATATGAATTTTTTTGAAATCTTGGAAAGTTTTCCAATCCGTTCTCAGATTATTATTTCCAATCCTTTGGAATCGTTTAATTTTTATGGCCCATCCTGTGAACGCAAGGAAAATTTTCATGTGCGTAAGTTGTTCCTCTCAATTTATCTGTGGAATAATACATAAACATTTTTTTTTCTCTCAAGAATAATAATGATTCTGTGGATAATTGCATAATTTTACATTCGCCCATTTTTCACGGTTGAGAGGTAACCAATTGTTTACCTCGACACTCGGAAAAGGAAATCGTAAGTTAGTCCCACGTAAATGTTGGTCATTCACATATAAAAGCTGCAGATACCTTAACAACTTTGTTCTGTATGAATTATGTTGGAAGTCAATTAGTACTATGATTATTGGTATATTGATGTAATTTGTGGGTAATTAGTTGTAGTTTACTACCTCAGAGTGTCTATGGGATACACTCCAAGTGATAAGGCCTCAATAATTCTAATAAGATCTTATCGAAAATTGTCATTATTTATCTAGATAAGAGAATTGAACAATAGGAAAAGCAATAAAAAATCCGACTACAAAATTATTCACCTTGTTCATCATAATTCGAAGGCTTAATTAATAAATCTATCAAAGGTTTGTTTATGATTCAAGTTTATTTGATGGAGTACCTTAATTGAATAAACTAACACAATAACACAGTGTTATGGAAACGTTCGTAGATAATAGGTATATTAATTGTCGGAAAGTTGAGCAAAAATATCTTGATATAATCGAGGAATGTATGAAACCAAATGAATTGAGTCACCAAAACCTTCCTATATAGTTGAAGATTAAAGTGAAATGACAAATTTTCCGAATGAGGTATATAGTTATAATGAAAAATTTCACGCCTATAAGGGGTAGGCCGATATAATTAAATCAATGAATAGACTGGTGAAAATCCAAATTGAGAAGTGAACTGAATGGAGCTTTTTAGCCGTCATCAGTACCGCATAACTCAGACGACGATGAAGAGAAACATGAAATTCAAAACTTATATTACCAGCCAGAAGACGCGCATCGATACAATGTAAAAAGCCGCGACTTGCGGGGAAAAAATGTCTACAGTTCTTTCTTCCTTCAAAAATATATATTTCTACGTACTTTCCCTTTTCCCTTGTTTTTTTGCAAGTACTCATTTTGAGTCCTAGTATCGCACTCGGGGTGGAAAACGCCTGATAACGTCTTCATCGCTAAAAAATACAATAATGAAAAGTTTCACGCAATTGGAATAGGGAAATGTAAAATGAGAAAACTATATTACATTATCGAGTTGACAATTTGAGTAACAGTCACGAAAATTGGATTCGAAGAATGTTTTAAATTTATTCAAGACTGAAGCTTTCCGATTTATCAATGGGAGATGATTGCCTTTTATTATGGTACTGTAAGGGTCTTCGAACACCTGTAGTTCCAAGAATCATCGCTTGGATTGCCGAATCTGGTTCAAAAACCCTCCGAAGAAACAAGTTTTGTATTTTGAATTTGAATATTGAAAGAATTTCGAAGGATAAAAGCAATAATGTTTCAAAGTAAGCAAACGAGCATGACGCAGAGATGATTTTCCCGATAACAAAAAAAAACAAATATGGACAGTATTTTGGACGAGGTTCCTCCGATTGACAGGCGTGAAATCATTTTCCAACGTTCGTAAGTTTTTGAACGATTTGTTTCCTGAAGAGTGGATAGGTAGAGGAAGAGCTATTTCGTGGACAGCGAGAAATCTGGATCTAACACCGTTAGATTTTCATTTCAAGGGAAATACATACACGTGCATAACTTGTGGAGAAACAAGACGAAGCAGCGAGAAGATTGTGAGGAAATTTCAGGAATGAAAAAATTTGAAAGAGGGCAGGTGATTGTATAAGGAATGATAGAGGACATTTCGCACATAATTTATGAATACATTTTCTAATCAAATTTTGAGTTCAATTGCAATAAAAAAATATTTCATTCGTTACTTTTCTTTCTTGGTTTATATCCTCTTTCAATCAGAATTCTCACGAAAACTTTTTTAGGAAATAAAGAAAGAATTTGGTAAGTTTTCGAAATAATTTTGTCATACATAAATTGTGAAATTCGCAGGCAAATTGATATTAGAAATTGACTATTCTTTTCATCATAATATATATACCAACTTTCAAATCATACTAATTCTTTTTCAACATTTGTTATAGCATAGTTTTGCTTTTTTCATACATATCATATCCTTTGCTGATGAAAATCATCCAAAATTATAATCGAACTTGGTCAACGTGGAAAAAATTGACGAAAAATGAAGTAAGATAAGAAATTTCTCAAAAAACACAAGAACTCGAATATCCCGGAAACTGTTGATTTTCGATTATCAATAAATATGGCTCAAACGACAGCAAATGGGTGTTACTAACACCTCCTTCAAGTTTCACGTCTAATTTCGAAACACCCTGTATAATTCAATAGGGGTAGATAAATAATTTTTATTTTCTCCCATTTTTGATGTTCTCGCCATATTTTCAGATATGATTTTCGGGGTACCTTGGAGATCCCGATGAAAGAAAAAAATTGAAGGGGGTGGAAGAAAAGCAGTATCCCTTCCCAGCCCCAAACCCCCGCCTCTGGCATCCCGACGCCGTTAGACGCCATGTTTTATCCAGGCGTCGCAGCTGGTTTCCCTGCGCGTTCCAAGGCGACTAATTATCATTAGACCATCTAAATGCTAATTAATGCAGCTATTTTCGCTCGGTGCTGGGCTGCGAAAGCAGCCTGTGGGTCGCATGCTAATGAAGTGATCCGGTATAGTCCGCGCAAGGATTTGTAGTCCTGGCGAATTCTACCCTTATGCTCTTGTCGACGCTCCCATTACTATCCACGCGCTGCTTCCTCTTTCCTGATAGCTTGTTGAAGTCAATTTCGTCTGATAATTCAGGGTGAACGTTGAAAAATAAATTTGCAGAATTTTCATCATCTCCTTCCAATCATAAAGTTCTCAAGTTAGGGAAGAACAATGGAGGAAGACGGTTGAGATGAAAATGTTGGAAAGATTTAGAAGACGAACATTGGATTTGAAAAAAAAAATTTGTATCTACTCCTATTGAATTATATATTCATTATTCAAATACTTTTGAGCAATTAATAGTATCTGTAAACAAACACCGTGAGTTATAATAAGTCACTGTTATAACTCTCTGTCTCTGTGCTTCTGAACAAGCCGATTGGCCGAAAAGGAAGAGTCCATTATTGTTATTGGAGAGAATAATGTCACTTGAATAATTTTCTCAAATTGAGTTGATACCTAATTGTTATTGTGAATGTTTTGCTGAAAAATATGAATTCAGATAGTGAAGATGAATTATTATATACACCTTCAGAAATAAGACAATCAGCCAATGTTACCATAAGGAATTTATTGCCCGAAAAATCCCAAAACAAATATAACGGTGTATAAAACAATTTTCAAGATTGGTGTAGCAGTGAGAATATTAAGTCATCGTTTACAAAGAATGTTCTTTTGGAATATTTTAGTGAACTTAGCACTTAATATAAAGAATCGCCTCTATGGACTCCCACTCCATGCTAACAAGCACAATCAACATAAATAATGCATTGTTATAGTTAACTATATTAAGATTTGCCAATAAAGTTCTTTCTTCTTAGTATCTTAGTATTTATTGTTATAGTCGTAGATAAAGTATAGTATTCAACTTGCGGTAAAGGTCAGAACGTACTTGATGAATTACAGCACTCGCCTTAGGCTCGTGCTGCAAACTTTCTGTGCGTGAGTTATTACCTACATTACAGCTCGTTAAATAATTTATTATTCGTGAGCTACAAAAGTATTTAGAGCAACAGGACCGTTTCACATCTACTGAGGTAACTATTTAAATTCAGGTGCTATTTTGGCAATATATGTATATTGATTCTGGCAAAAGTTGCCCTACCTAGTCTATTTATAAAACTTTCAATTTGACACAAAGGTTCGAAGCCATGCTCGTTACATTTCCTCAAGTTTATGTGGAATATCTGCACACCATCATAGATCTTATTGTTGTTGCGCGCTTGTATAGGGTACATTTAGGGGCTGAATGCGCCGGTTAAGTTCGGAAATGGCCGAAATCCACCGAAAGATTTCGTAGATATAGCCATCTGAATCTTTATCCCCCAATAATTTGGAAAATATCAAATAGATCCGATTGAAATTGTAAGATAACGACACAAAGATTTATGTGACATTTTCAAAAACTGCGGTAATTTGGAAACTATTCGTAATATTCTGCTGAAACGAAAAAGAAACCTCATCAGTTGATTCAACACCCGCGTGCTGTTTTCAGGAATTTCCGAGAGAGAATGCAGTCGCTATTGATTGAGTCGGAACTCGTCGAAAGAAATGGTGTAAGAAATAGAGGAAGTAATGATTTCTCGCGATTTTCTTGTAAAATAATATGTTTTTCTTTTAGATTTTCAACGATTCTCATAATTTGAATAAAATAGCCGATCTGGGTCTGAAATAGGGTGAATACAGTCTCATGAGTTTCCGGTGCTTTTGAAAGTTATGAGCAAAGTTTTACCTCATTACATATAGGTTATGAGATAGGAATGAATAAAAACTTTAATAATTCGTCGAAAGAAGTGAGTTGCAGTAAAAAATAGAGGGAAGTTCACATTACCATCTCGAATTTCGGATGAAAATATCGTGGAATATACTGATTTAGAAAAAAATTAAATTCAAAAACTTCGGTATCTCAGAGAAATTTGATATGCAGGGTGTTTTTTAAGGAGAGGTTTTTTTTTGATAGGTGCTAGAGAGCAAAGATATCATTTCGCCGGAAGTTGATAATATAAAATATTCAATTTCAAAAAAGTGCAAAAAATCTTGACCATCAATATCTGAATACGACTCTGGCTCGTATTATTTCTCTGTTTAGAGCCATATACGTGCGATCTCTTCTCGGCTTTGATCGCAATTCATCATAAATTCGTATTCTCTTTCAACTTCGACAAAATTATGAAGCTCACAAACTCACCGATAAAATTGATCCAAATTGTTCACAGAAATTGTTCGAAATGGTCACCATTTTCACCACATCAGTTTGCTCACGGAATAATGCCACAAGCATTTTCAATGCGTTGTCTTAGTTCTTTCGCATTCACCTCGCCGTCACTTATAATGACCCCGTATAATGACCTCTGGCAGCTGGTAATATCTACTCATTTGGATATCTGATGAGTTCTATTGCTGGTCAAAAAAAAAAGCCTCACCTTTGAACACAACCTGTGTTTCATATAATCTTGTAAATCCATCGCTCGAAAATAAATGACATTATTTGTCAAACTAATTTCGATAAGACTTGAAGCCAAGCAGCGTTTTGCGATTTTAGCACTTGGATGGGTGACCGCTCTGGCGATCAATTAAAAAAAGCGGGCAAAATCTCCTGACTTCAAAAGTAGTGGATTATTTTTAATATTGTTCTTGGAGATCATACGAAACTTGCATGCGGATGCAAACTTCGTCATCTATTTAATATCATCATCGGTTTTCACAACCGCAAGTGCTGGAGTCTCCATAAATCTCCTAAAATTGGGTAGGTACATTGTTCCAAAGTTCCCCATATCATTAACAATACTTAACAATCTGAAGACTTGTTGGCAAATAGATTTCAAGAGAGGGAGCTGTCAGTCCGAACTTTCTATCTTGAAAAATCGTTCCAGTTGCGAAATTAACGAAGCGGTCTGTCATAATTCAACAACGCCTGGAATTATGTCATGTGATCGCGTAATTGTTAGTTAGAAGGAGGAAATTGAATTTCTTTATGTTCGCGCCAATTTCCCAATGTTGTTCGTATAAATTGACAAGTTTGTGAGATTGGAGCACTCGAGATTCTCACGACGACTTAGAGTGCTGTAATTAACAAACAGATCATTCGGTTACTTCAGTCGGGATGTTCATCATACTTGGCCGACAAGGTTTACGAGCATCCTCTTTCTCTCTTAGATGTTACATTAACAGGAACAATTTATGCATAATACGAAGAATACGATGGTCTCTGAAATGAGGTGAATACGATCAAATACATTGTTCTTCAACTTTTCCACCTCGATTTCGTATATTAACAAGGATCTCAAGAAAGTTATGGAAGAAATTTCATCAACTTGTAATAAAGTCAATTTTTTGATATTTTTCATTCATATCGTGGAACTGATTTCTAGGAAACTAAGGTTAATTATAGTTGGAAATATTATGGGTAAATGATGATTCTCCACATCACAATGAGGTTTTTTTTTGGTTTCCAGAATTGGTTTTGACATACGTCTTCACTTCACTTCCCTTATAATAATTCAACGATTCTTCCTAAGATAAATATCAAGATATCAACATAGTGCAGACGCTAACGAATGTTACAGAACCATAAATAGACCCTTGGGGAATACAATAACCGACGGGGTGGTCCATTGTCCTCGCATCAGAAACAATCCTTCATCGGCTAGAAACTGTGTTGATATCCCCAGTCCCATCAGGTTATACTTAGACGTGGTGGATGACTGATGGTTAGTTCGGTTTAGGTAATTATTTCAGCTATTAATGGTGGTAATACCAGCTAATTGCCTCTGAATAGGCCGTAAATTACATGGAAGCAATTCGGATTCATAACACATAAGGCTGTGTTGTTGAATTCGAACTTTCCCAGGAAATGAGTATCAGTCGAAAAAAAGATGAGATAAACCCCATTATTGATGCTAATTCCCATTTAATTTCGTTGAAATCCGGACACAATGAAACGGTATTACTTTAGGAGTTGCCGTTCCAATTTACTCTCAATCGTGTGGCAAAATTGGAAGCTTCTAATTTTAGGTATGGTATATACTTATTGCAGATCTAAAATCCATTCTGAAATTTATGTATGAGACAATTATTTATGAGATGTTTCATTGTTTCCTCTGCTTCCTGCAGTCACAACTATGACTTTCAACTGAATTTCATCTGAAAAGCAAGCTATTAAAACGACCATGTCTTGTTCTTATACGATTCACAACAGACCCTATTTTCCTGGAAAAACAAATCCAGGAAATCTATCGGGAGGAACAGCAATCAGATCTTTGTTGGAATAATTGTATTCCATTTATAGGTTTCCAAGTTTATTTGTCGCTCTTATTCGAATTGAGAGATTGGATCGAAGAGGTTTACGCTACCCCAATATGAAAATCTTATATAGGAGAGTATCGGCAATTAATTCAGAAAATAATGAAATTTATTTCAAAAATTTAAAGTTGGAGTCTGTCGAAATTGTATTTTTTCAGAGAAATGTTCTCCTTCTTAACTCATTTCATAAAAAAATTGGTTGTTATTTCTAGGATAAGCCATTTAAAATTTCATAACTCTTGAACTATTAGCGGTGGAGTTTTGAGGAATATTCGATTTAGAGACCTCACAACAACAGACTTCTCATATTCCATGATTCTATTTTGTACAATTTCTTCAATTTTAACTCTCTATTTTCAGCCTTCAAATTTCTTAAATCTGATAATGCCCACTAGAAACATTACTTTGTACAAAATTATGAGAGACTAACGTCATTATTGGAATTCTTGAATTTTTTCCTCTGGACAATCTTCTATTCCACACTGCTACGGAGGAAAAAAATTTCATCAGAGACATTCCATTCAGGTTGCCAAAATTCTTTGTCACCTTCGAATGGAGAGATTGGATCGAAGAGGTTTACGCTACTTCAATATGGAAATCTTATTGACCGGAATATAGGTGAGTAGTGGAAATGAATTCAGAAAAGAAAAAAATTTATTTCAAAAATTCAAAGTTGGTGTCTGTCATAGTTATATTTTTTCAGAAAAATGTTCTCCTTTTCAACTCATTTCATAAAAAAAATTACGAAAAGCACTGCCGTGAATGCAGGAGCTTTTGAGCGCTCGTACATACACCTTGTAGGTAGATTCGCATTTTCCAGTTTTAGAAATCAATTGAAGGAATTTTCGACAGCTGTCACAAAAATTCTGAACCTTAGGCGAAACTCCAGGCTTCATGTCAGTGCTTTAGGTGACCAATTTTTTTTTTTGATTCGCTAGAATTTTCTAAGGTAACTATGGTCTTGGTGGTGCGATCTGGACAAAATTTGGCACGTAGTTTGAATACATTATTCCTAAGCTAGGTGCAAAATTTCATCCCAATCCAATCAGTAGTTTCGAAATTATCAGGAAAAAAATATTTTGAACGGCCATATTTACGGAACCCCTAGTCTTATTTTGCTCATTGATGAACGTGGCCGCGATATTCGCGATCCAAACCCACCCTGAAAATTTCAAGTTCCTAGGCCTTTCCGTTCAAAAGTTACAATTTTCTATGGTACCTATGGTTCTGGTCATGCGATCTGGACAAAATATCGTTTTAATATATCATTCTCGATTAAAATACAAAATTTCATCTCGATCGAATCCGTGGTTTCGAAATTATCGAGAAACCAAAATTTCAAAAGACCGTATTTACGGAACCCCTAGTATAATTCTGCTCATTGATAAACGTGAACGCGACATTTCAGATCCACACCCATCCTGAAAATTTCAAGTCCCCAGGCCTTTCAGTTCGAAAGTTATGATTTTCTATGGTTTTTATGGTTCTGGTCATGTGATCTGGAGAAATGTAGCTTGAATATATCATTTTCCATTAGTATACTAAATTTCGTCACGATCGAATCTGTAGTTTCGAAATTATCAAGAAAACTAAATTTCAAACGACCATATTTACGGAACCCCTAGTATAATTTTGCTCATAGATGAACGTGATCACGACATTTGAGATCCACACCTATTCTTGAAAATTTCAAGTCCCTAGGCGTTTCCGTTCAAAAGTTACAGTTTTCTATGGTTTCTATGGTTCTGGTCATGCGATCTGGAAATTTTCACATGTAGCTTGAACACCTCATTCTCCATTCGAGTGCAAAATTTCATCTCAATCAAATCTGTAGTTTTCAAGTAATCAGGGGAACAAAACTTTGAACGGCCATATTTACGGAACCCCTTGTGGAATTTGGCCCATTAACGAACTCAACCGAGGCATTCGGGAACTGAACCCACTCTGAAAATTTCAAGTCTCTAGGTTGTTCCGTTCGAGTGTTATCGTGCTTACGGCCGCCCTGACATACAGACTCAAAATTTCCGACGGATTCGTCATCAGTGAGTCGAACATAGTCGGTTGAAACCATTTTCGGCTCAAAATTCGAAAAATACAGACATCTTGACGAAATGATATAGCCCTCGTGTAAGTAGTACGAGCGCTCAAAAATTGGTTGTTATTTCTAGAATAAGTCATTCAAAATTTCATAACACTTGAACTATTAGCGGTGGTGTTTTTAGAAATATTCGATTTAGAGACATCAAGACAAAACACTTCTCATATTTCATGATTGTGTTTTCTACAATTATTTCAATTTCAACTCTCGATTTTCAGCCTTTAAATTTCTTGAATCTGATAATGCGCACTAGAAACTTATTTTTGTACAAAATTATGAGAGACTAATGTCATTATTGGAATTCTGGAATTTTTTCCTCTGGACAATCTACTATTCCACACTGCTTCGGAGGAGAGAAATTTCATCAGAAACATTCCATTCAGGTTGCCAAATTTCTTTGTCGCCTTAATTCGAATTGAGAGATTGGATCGAAGAGGTTTACGCTACTTCAATATGGGAATCTTATTGACCGGAATATAGGTGAGTAGTGAAATGAATTCAGAAAAGAATGAAATTTATTTCAAAAATTCAAAGTTGGTGTCTGTCACAATTGTATTTTTTCAGCAAAAAGTACTCCTTTTCAACACATTTCATAAAGAAAATTGGTTGTTATTTCTAGAAAAGTCATTCAAAATTTCATAACTCTTGAACTATTAGCGGTGGTGCTTTGAGGAATATTCGATTTAGAAACAACAAACACACTTCTCATATTTCATGATTCTGTTTTCTTAAATTCTTTCAATTTTGACTCTCGTTTTTTAGCCTTTAAATTTCTTGAATCTGATAATGCCCACTAGAAACTTATTTTTGTACAAAATTAGAGAGACTAACGTCATTATTCGAATTCTGGAATGTCTTCCTCTCGACAATCTACTATTCCACACTGCTGCGGAAGAGAGAGAAATTTCATCAGAAACATTTCATCTTCTTTAACGGCACCTCATTTCGAAGATATATTTTTCAACAACGAAAAAACTTCTCCCTACTCCATCATTAATTCACACAAATTCCTCTACATGACGAGAATAATCGTGTCATTTTTAACAAACCATCAAGCCCTCAAGTACCATATAACGAACTCGCGCCCCTCCCATAGTACTCACATATATGGATATTTGCACCGCATTTCAGTGTACTGAAAGCCACCAGATAATTCATCCCAACGGGGGGGCCATTCAGTCATAGACAAGGGGAGATCGCCTCGTTCGAAATTCCTCCATACAACATCCCTTAACGGTCAATTAAAGCCATATTCAATCTGTGGTCGATACAATATATTTGTTACGTTCGTTTGAAAGGACCAATTCTTTGTGCGAAAGCAGAAGGCGTGCTTTTGTCGCCCGAAGAAAGGGGGGGTTCCTCCCTGGTGGCCCTTAATAGTTGTCACCATAGGTAACAGCATCAAAATTTATGGGTTTCTTCCTCGGATTGTTTAAAAAGTATAACACTGAAACTGCGGTATTGTACATGTTTAGAGGTTGAATGGACCAGTGGAAGGGTCGCCGAAAGGTATACAAGGTGGGTCGAGTGGTTGATTGGTCTGCTGTGAAGTCATGACCCACCTGGACCGGAGCAAAGTCATTTCACACGGTCCTCGTGCCTGCTTCTTGTGCCCCGAGGATGATTCTTTCTATAGTTAATGATGATTGAGGATTTTTTAATGCGGGATGAGCTTATACGCACATCTAGGGACATTATGGAGATTTATGGAAAGGCTTGAAGGCTCAGGTATGTAAGTAGAGTGTCAAAACGTATGGTACCTACTGGAAAAGTCTCATATCTGCAGATTCGTCATCAAAAGGACTCTATATTATCTATATAACTAAATAAGCATAACTCTTCACAATTCAAATAAGATGAATGTGTTCGAAAAATATATCCAATTAAAAAGACAACTGAGAAACATTTTACAAATTCCTTAATATTCATGAACTTTCAGCCTTTTGTACCTACTCAAAAATTTTTTATGGCAATTTCTTATTCAGTTCCTATTGTATTGGATGTTTATGCAAAATTTCAACTTTCCTTTTTGATCAATGAGATGAATTTTGGGGGTTATGGTAGAACTTGGGACACCCCGTACAGAATATCAAAGGGGAAAAAAAATTGGATGCAGGCTAGTGATCACCATCAACTTTCGAATTGAAGAATAAATTTAGTAGTCTGAAAATCAACTGTTATACACTTTCTAACTCACAGTCGTAACTCTTCACAATATGCGTATGGAATTTGAATTTCATATTTTGTTATAATAAAAGGTTCCTCGCAACGCAATTACTCAGAAAAACCTTCTAGAAACAGATGAACGTCGACTCTGGTACTTGATATGCGCCCGTTAAAAAGTCGTAAAAATAGAAGATGAATTTTTAAGCACCCCTCCGCCGATTCCCTCAACCTCAAGAACCTTAACAGCTATTAGATAAAAGAGGAGATATCAACTTATTTATGCGTCCGTGGTGGGACGGGCACATCAAAGAAAAACTAATGATTACCGCGGTAATAAATGTTTTAATTAGGATTACAAATAGGAGTAATAACAGGCGTTCTGCGGCATAATTGCCCAATTGATTATTTATAGCCAGCTTCCACGACTAATTAATAACTGAAAGTGAGAAATTCGACTGGAAGGTATAATGATTTCGGGTAGCTTCATTGAGAATAATTCGTATGTGGATAAGTTTGGATTATTCAAGAATATATTACACAAGCTGCTACTGTCGTTACTTGGTAATCATCGGGTAGATGGTATAGTTGGCCTTGTTTCGATGAACGCTAGGAATTTTTGGAGTTTCAGAATAACCCACCTAATCCGATGATTAACCCAGGTGACTTAAGTTTGCTTGCTCCTCGCCTTTAAAATGTCTTCTAAAAAAATGTTTTAAAACGCATTTATTTTTTTAGTTTTTTCGATTCTTGAGATATTATACCAGTAAGCATTTATTTCTTTACCCGGGATGTTTTTTACAGTTCCAGATGGTCTTCAAATAACGGTAAAAACATATTGAAGCATCGCCTCAAATCGGGCATCATAGGGCACATAGTGGGGCATCTATGAAAGCAGTTGTAATTATGAATCCAGAATCGTATTGAGGTTTTGGAAATAGAGAAAAATTGTTTAAATATAAAATATGTTTTCTTATATTTCGTTGCACCCAGATAATAGAATATAAAATATTTTTATCTGAAAAAATATAAAAGTGTTTGCTATAATATTGGTTTTCCGTTTTATTTACATTGTTCTTGTAGCTTACCTGATATATTTGTAATATTGCTTTTTTCAGTCTATTATTTTTTGTTGCACCCATAATAGAATATAAAATATTTTTATCTGACAAAAATATGAAAGAGATTGCTTCAATATTGGCTTTATGTTTCATCAACATTGTTTTTGAGCGCTCCTACTACTTACACGAGGGCTATATCATTTCGTCACGATGTCTGTATTTTTCGAATTTTGAGCCGAAAATGGTCTCAATCGACTATGTTTGACTCACTGATGACGAATCCGTTGGAAAATTCGAGTCTGTCCATCCGGCCGTAAGCACGATAACTCTCGAACGGAACAACCTAGAGACTCTAAATTTTCAGGGTGGGTTCAGTTTCCGAATGCCTCAGTTAAGTTCGTTAATGGGCCAAATTCCACCAGAGATTCCGTAAATATGGCCGTTCGAAGTATTGTTCCCCTGATTACTTGAAAACTACAGATTTGATGGAGATGTAATTTTGCATTCAAATGAAGAATGAGGTGTTCAAGCTACATGTGAAATTTGGTCCAGATCGCATGGCCAGAACCATAGAAACCATAGAAAATTGTTACTTTTGAATGGAAACGCCTAGAGACTTGAAATTTTCAGGATAGGTGTGGATCTCGAATGTCGTGATGACGTTCATCTATGAGCAAAATTATACTAGGGGTTTCGTAAATAAGGTCGTTTGAAATTTAGTTTTCTTGATAATTTCAAAACTACAGATTCGATCGTGACGAAATTTTGTTTACTAATGGAGAATTATATATTCAAGCTATATTTCTCCAAATCACATGACCAGAACGATAGAAACCATAAAAAATCATAACTTCCGAACGGAGAGGCCTAGAGACTTGAAATTTTCAAAATAGGTGTGGATCTAAAATGTCGCGTTCACGTTTATTAATGAGCAGAATTATTCTAGGGGTTCCGTAAATACGGTCGTTTGAAATTTTGTTTTCTCGATAATTTCGAAACTACGGATTCGATCGAGTAAAATTTTGTATTTTAATCGAGAATGATATATTAAAGCAACATTCTGTTCAGATCGCATAACCAGAACCATAGAAACCATAGAAAATTATAACTTCCGAAGGGAAAGGCCTAGCAACTCGAAATTTTCAGGGTGGGTTTGGATCGCGAATGTCGCGGTCATGATCATCAATGAGCAAAATTGAACTGAGGATTCCGTAAATATCGCCCTCCAAATATTTTTTTCATGATAGTTTCGAAACTACTGATTGGATTGGAATGACATTTTGCACCTAGCTGAGGAATGATGTATTCAAACTACCTGCGAAATTTTGTCCAGATCGCATCACCAAGACCATAGATACCGTGGAAAATTCTAGCGAATTATCGAAAAAAAAAATTGGTTAGCTGAAGCACTGACATGAAGTCTGGAGTTTCGCCTAAGTTTCAGAATTTTTTGACAGCTGTCGAAAATTCCTCCACTTGATTCATAAAACTGGAAAATGCGAATCTACCTACAAGGTGGATGTACGAGCGCTCAAAAGCTCCTGACTTCACGGCATTGCTTTTCGTAATTTTTTTATAGCTCACCTGATATACATATTTGTTATATTGCTCATTTGCGTCCATGCTTTATCCAACACATATCTTTTGTGATATCTCCTATCTCTTTTATCCCATATTGTAGGCCAAATAAATATTTCACTTGTTAATTTTTCTTCATCCCTTCAATACAAACAAATTATCTACCTCTTCTCACTTCACTATGTGTTTACCCTATCTCAACTACGACACTGGTTAAAACACAATACGGCAAGTACCAATCATATGTCTCGTTTCGGGCATCATGCCAGCGGAGAGTCTTGAAAATCAAATCGATTTGATTCCCCGGCAACGGCGATGCTCGATGTCTGGGTTAAGGCAATGTTCGATGCTTGTATTTGTTTCTGATTCTTGAGGCGAATCTTGATGGGATGCTTGAGGCGATGCTTCGCCATGTTCTCACCCTCCCTGATTGACATATTTCACGTAAAATTCTGGAAACCTAGGAGAAAACGTATTGTGAGGCTTGAAAATCTTTCAAAACCAGAACATAACCCCATTCTCAACTGTAAATTACTGAAATGTTGTTTTGTGAAAAATTTACTATTCTATGAGCCTAATATATTGGCTGTTTATCTGAGATTATCATATTCAGTAATAAAATAAGGAAAAATATTCTAGATAAACTGATAGCAAGCCAACAAATCAATTCATGTTATCCCAGAGAACACCAAATCCATCATTTGCACTTTGTCTAGAGGAGCAAGGAAATCTTTTTCATGGCCTGCAGAGATTTGAGACAGTTGCTTTTGGAGCGGATAGGTGGCGTGATTGAAAAAATTTCAATGGTTTTCTGTTTCTTACTGTACTGATGAGACTTGCTATGAGTCGAAACCGGTATACAGGTGAAAATGATGGATTTGGTGTTCTCTGGGGCAACATGAATTGATTTGTTGGCTTGCTATTTGTTTATCTAAAATAATTTTTCGTATTTTATTACTGAATTTGATATTCTTCGAGCTTTTTATTGAATATAAGGCGATTGTAGAGAGACTACCGAACCAAAGGTTGTGAAACGAACGTCAATATAGAAAACCAAGAGATGAAACAAAATATCTGTCATTTCTCCTGGAAACCATTCCAAAGTTTCATTATTGTTCAAAGTCCATTCTAGGAGCCCAAGAATCCGTCCATTTCTTTGAGGAGTTGAGAATCGATAGATGAAATCGAAGAAAAATCATCAAATATCAAAGAAAGAATCATGGATTCCGGAATATGTCATGGTTAATTCGTAAAGATATTCCTGATATTCCTATTATATTTGCAATAGGTCAGGAATTTGGAATGTATCTGAAGACATCCTATTGTAAGGATGTCACTTACCACAATGGCCACCCACAAGAATAGCAGAATGATAGAAAAGATAGGGAAGAGAAGATATAGATATAGGTAGATAATGATTCCTTGTCTGAGAGGAATTAAATATCTGCTGAAGAAATGGATTCTAAAGCAGTACCTACCAATTATTCCACTGAATAACCACAAATTCCCGGCGAGCGTAGCCTCCCTTTGATTCTTATTTAATTAAACACGGTAAATATATCAACCGAACATCAATTAGTGTCAACAATTTCTCCAGTGAATATTCGAATTTCCTGTGGGAATCTCGATGTTCCTTGACGGGTAATCATCTTTATCTGTCGAGGTTGGCGCTAGGAACACGTGAGAGAAAGACCTTTTTCGGTAGTGGAGAATTAATGTATTAATTCCAACCTTACTTTATGGGGCAACGTTGCCGGATCTGCGAGGAAATCCCGAAAAATGTGCCAATTCACTCCCTTAATCGACTCTCGTAAAATATGAAGAAAGATATTCAAATGAACGTTAAGAAATGTTGAAATGTTCCTTGTTCGGATCTGAATGGTGTTCAAATCTCCCAAAATTATAGGTACTTAATGCTCTTGGATGCTGGTACGAAAATGACTTTGGTAGGCATGTGTGTGGTCTTTGGGATGAATGGTATGAAATGTGAACCTCATTAGCGTCTTGCCAATCGTGCCATGTGCAGATTCGCTTCATTTGAATTGTCATATTCTTTCCACACCCAAAAGAGGTGTGATCATTCGAGATTTTGGGAAACATAATATCTTTTTATCTTCACCTGAACTGAATTCTTGTCTGGTCCTAGACTTCAGGCAGTTACTTTGCAACATTTTTGAAAATCTAATTTATATTTAAAAACCTTGCAGATATACCGATCGAGGTACCCTCGTTAAGTATGGTAAATCTAAGTACATATATATAGGCACGTGGCTCGTGACTTCTTTGGTCGGAGGGAGAAGGAAAGCATCTTGCCCAGATAGGTAAGTAACTACTCAACAAATCGGAGGTTTGGAAATTGGAAATGTTTTTGAATATCTATCCAAAACCTTATTTCATCACGATTTTTATAGAGTTAAATATAACAAATAAAAGTAAAAAAATATGCGGAGTGAAAACTTGAAAGTGTTTTTTTCATTTTATGTTTAATCAAAGTATATATATTTGTTATTCCATAATTTGTCAATTGAAATTATTAACAGACATCTGTTAGCGATGAATCCGAGAGAAGTTTAAGTGTGATTTTGTAGTGGATTGTTTTGTAATTGTAACCTTTTGAATCCTAACATTAGATCTTCTCGATGATTTGTTGATTTCTTGATGTTTATCTTTTTCGGAAGAATTCAAAGATGCTCCTGTTCTTCCAATTCAAAGTTCCCAGCTATCGCTAGTATTTTCTTGAGTAACCATAAATTAATTAACCACTGAAAAAAACGAATCCCGGTAATTTCCGGTTAAATGAATTCCTGTTGTTTAAACGCAACTATTGTTATTACAACGAGAAGAGACCGTTCTGAAAACAGTAAGTATAGCAGTGATCAGGTATTTTCATTTCAAAAGGAATATTTCCGTAAATGTTACGGGTATATCCAGTAAAATATATCAAGTTTGTACTCGGTTTGTAAGTATAACCCAACAATATTTGAACGACTTACAGTATGGACACATTAAAGTCAACAGGAACGTTCTGTATTGATTAAATTAAAAATACATTACAGAAAAAGCACTTGAATACTGACAGGAAGTATCCTAAATTATTACACTACGGTAGAACGAACCGGAAACTTCCAGCAAAACTTCAAGGAAAAAATTGTCGTGGAACACATGAAAATTACCTACTCCCGAAACCACGTGGATAATTAAATAGAAATTGCAAGAAATTCCAGGAAAATTCCTGTGAAAGCTCAGGTTATAAGCTTCGTATACAACAAACTAGTACTGTAATATATGAACGATAAATCTGTTAAATCGATACTAAGTAAAGTAATTTCTGTTTTAGTTTAGTGTTCGTTACTGGGAATTCTTGTAGAAAATGAAGTTTGAAGCTTCGAATACAACTATCTAGCTTGTTTATCAAACAGGAAATTCCTGTACATAGACACGCATATTCTGGTTTTCGTCACCGTATTATTTTCCTGTTGAAATGACGAACTACAGTTTGTTTGCATCAACTAATGTAAATCTTGTTATTTCTAGCGGGATTGAACGATCGGAATTGTCCCGAAAAATCAACAAATATTCCTGCTGTCGCTTATATAGGGGGAATTGCCTGTAGAAAGGAAATAAATAAATTGTAATTGATTTTTTTGTATGTTTTTTATTCCAGTTACTCTAATGCTTGAGTTTTTCTTCTGCATGGAGTTTATCTTCCATAACGAGATAGCTAGTAGTGATCTGTAACATTCAGGGATCAATAAAAGATTCAAAATGAAATAAAATTTGATTTTTTTTATTGTTTTCAATTCTAGTCACTCCAATGCTTTCATTTTTCTTCTGGAGTTTATATTCTTTGACGAGATAGCTAGAAGTGATCTGCAACATTCTTGGTTTGATGAGAGATTCGAAATGAAATAAAATTTGTTTTTTTATTGTTTTTTCTTCTAGTTACTCTAATGCTTTCATTTTTCTTCTGGAGTTCATCTCCTTTGACGAAATAGCTAGTAGTAATCTGCAACATTCTAGGATTGATAAAAGATTCAAAATGAAAAATTTTTCTATTTTTCTCATCGTTTTTTATTTTAGTTACTCGAATGCTTCAGTTTTTCCTCTAGAGTTCATCTTCTTCGACGAGTAAGCTAGTATTGATCTGCAACATTCTAGGATCAATGAAAGATTCAAAATGAAATAAAATTTGATTTTTTTTATTGTTTTTTATTCTAGTCACTCTAATGCTTTCAAATGGGCCACTTACTGGCCCAGAACCCTTCTGTGGCATAGGTAAACACACCTATAAGAAAGAGTTTCTGGAGAAGGAAGAGACCGAAAGAGAAGCACTCTGGAGGAACCTTCCAGGAATGGACCACTCTAAAAGGTTCATTCGGAACTATGAAAGTTCAAGATCCAAAAAGTATTTGGATCTCAGTAAGAACAAGTTACGTCTACTCACTGGCTTCCTCACAGGACATTGTCGCCTTAGGAAGCATATGATGAGAATCAGCTTGACAGAAACAGACGAGTGTAGATTCTGTGGTGAAGAGGAGGAGACTCCTGTTCACCTGGTTACAGAATGCCTCGCCATTGCAAACCAGCGCAAAGAATGTCTTGGACAAGAGAATTACAGGAGGAATGAGGATCTAACCTCCTTGAAGCCCTCTCAGATACTGGAGTTCATTGGAGCTCTGGAGCTGGAGGGCGAGCTGTAGGTAGCGCATTTGCGAATACGGCTCTGATGGGGGGCACAATAGACCTTGAGGTCGCAGTGGAACGTAACCCCTTCCTAACTATAAACTATAAACTATATGCTTTCATTTTTCTTCTGGAGTTTATATTCTTTGACGAAATAGCTAGAAGTGATCTGCAACATTCTAGGATTGATGAGAGATTCTAAATGAAATAAAATTTGTTTTTTTATTGTTTTTTCTTCTAGTTACTCTAATGCTTTCTTTTTTCTTCTGGAGTTTATCTCCTTTGACGAAATAGCTAGTAGTAATCTGCAACGTTCTAGGATTGATGAAAGATTCAAAATAAAATAAAATTTGATTTTTCTCATTGTTTTTTATTCTAGTTACTCGAATGCTTTCGTTTTTCCTCTGGAGTTCATCTTCTTTGACGAGTAAGCTAGTGATGATCTGCAACATTCTAGGATCACTGAAAGATTCAAAATGGAATAAAATTGGATTTTTTTTATTGCTTTTTATTCTAGTCACTGTAATGCTTTCATTTTTCTTCTGGAGTTTATATTCTTTGACAAGATAGCTAGTAGTGATCTGCAACATTCTAGGATTGATGAGAGATTCGAAATTAAATAAAATTTGTTTTTTTTATTGTTTTTTATTCTAGTCACTCTAATGCTTTTATTTTTTTTTCTGGAGTTTATATTCTTTGACGAAATAGCTAGAAGTGATCTGCAACATTCTAGGATTGATGAGAGATTCGAAATGAAATAAAATTTGTTTTTTAATTGTTTTTCTTCTGGTTGCTCTAATGCTTTCTTTTTTCTTCTGGAGTTTATCTCCTTTGACGAAATAGCGAGTAGTAATCTGCAACATTCTAGGATTGATGAAAGATTCAAAATGAAATAAAATTTTATTTTTCTCATTGTTTCTTATTCTAGTTACTCGAATGCTTTTGTTTTTCCTCTGGAGTTCATCTCCTTTGACGAGTAAGTTACAAATGATCTGCAACATTCTAGAATCAATGAAAGATTCAAAATGAAATAAAATTTGATTTTTTTTTATTGTTTTTAATTCTAGTCACTCTAATGCTTTCATTTTTCTTCTGGAGTTTATATTCTTTTACGAGATAGCTAGTAGTGATCTGCAACATTCTAGGATTGATGAGAGATTCGAAATGAAATAAAATTTGTTTTTTTATTGTTTTTTCTTCTGGTTACTCTAATGCTTTCATTTTTCTTCTGGAGTTTATCTCCTTTGACGAAATAGCTAGTAGTAATCTGCAACATTCTAGGATTGATGAAAGATTCAAAATGAAATAAAATTTTATTTTTCTCATTGTTTCTTATTCTAGTTACTCGAATGCTTTCGTTTTTCCTCTGGAGTTCATCTTCTTTGACGAGTAAGTTACAAACGATCTGCAACATTCTAGAATCAATGAAAGATTCGAAATGAAATAAAATTTGATTTTTTTTATTGTTTTTTATTCTAGTCACTCTAATGCTTTCATTTTTTTTCTGGAGTTTATATTCTTTGACGAAATAGCTAGAAGTGATCTGCAACATTCTAGGATTGATGAGAGATTCGAAATGAAATAAAATTTGTTTTTTTATTGTTTTTTCTTCAAGTTACTCTAATGCTTTCTTTTTTCTTCTGGAGTTTATCTCCTTTGACGAAATAGCTAGTAGTTATCTGCAACATTCTAGGATTGATGAAAGATTCAAAATGAAAAAAAATTCGATTTTTTCGTTTGTTCTTTATTCTAGGTACTCTGATGCTTGAATTTTTCTTCTGGAATTTATCTTCTACTAGCAGACCCGGCCACGAGTTGCTGTGGCTAAAGTATTGGATTATTATTAACCCTAACCTAACCTTAACCTAACCCAACCCTTACCCTTACCATAACCCTTACCCTTATCCTCAGCCTTATTTATGGGTCTCAAAAGAATTTTCATATTCGTAGGTAGGTATATGTTATGATAAATGTGTGAGATGTTTGATATAGAAAAAAAATTACCTTGAAGGTTGGATTGAAACCTCGTTCCTCAATTATGTTTGAACCAAATGATGTCATTTGGAACACACTATTGTAACGCTGAATATTCTGGAGGAAATGTTTGGAAAGAGGTTCTTGTCCTGAAAGCAACGTATTCAAAGGTTCAGGTGGCGTTGTCAGTTGTGGCAATTTGATTTTTCCATTCGAACAACATAATCCTGGGGGTTCGTATCGATATCTCAGAGCATTGCAGAATTGACAATTGGTGCTCATGTTTCCAAAAGACACCAATACATTGCTAGCATAATCGACTGTGCGATCATATCTAAATGCCAAACGCTCGAAGTTGATCATTTCATTAGTTTCCATATTTTCTTGTATCTCGCCTGAGATCGATAATAGAGCTGGGGCAGATCTGGATTGAGACATTCTTATTCTATTCGCCTCCAATCAATTCCTACGCTCTTCTTCTGACTCATTGTCTCGAACATTGCGAACTCGTCTTGAGTTACGCGTCCGCTCACCAATATTTGGACGCCTCACTGATGGCATTTTGATCAATCACAACAATAACTATCCCACAACACAACGATATATAACAAACACAGTGATAAACTTCTAAGCAAATTCTTGAAACACGATAAACTTCACTTTTTGTCTAAGTGTCAAAATCTATGATATAAGTGATCTATGATTGTTCTCTTGGTCGGAGGAAAAAAGGAAGCCTTTTTTCCTTTTCCGTGCGTTTTTTTCGGGAATATTTCGTTGTATACAGGTTTTCGTGATAATAATGAACACAACAAAAAAAGAATTATGAAATTTGGTGCCGTCGTTTGAACGTGATGCTTTTACAAACATAAACCATAGATCCTCTTTTATTAATATAAGATAGATAGATAGATGAGGAGATAGCTAGTCTTGATCTACAACATTCTAGCGTTGATGAAAGTTTCAGAATAGAATAAAATTAGATCCTTTATGGTTTTTTATTCTATTTACTGAAATGCTCTTATTTTTCTTCTGGAGTTCATTTTCTTCGACGAGATAATGCTAGTAGGACCTAATGCTAGTGATGATCTGCTAGTAATGATCTGCAACATTCTAGGATTAATGACAGATTCAAAATACACAGTGATTCTACAATCGAACAACCAGAAACACAATTCAAAGAATGCACAGTAAGATAAACAAATCGAATTTTTGACTTAGAGAATTCAATTTCCTCCGGATTTCTTGAATTCGTAAAGACGCTATACGAATATTCTTTCGAAACTGCCGAGTCGCCGTCGACGACTAGATTACTCATCTCTGGCGCAAATCGCCACATTAGCATGTGGGTGACGCAAAATCAAAACTGTCCCCCTTGCCAAAAATCGTTTAACGGGACTATAGTCTTGAATGAATGATGAACAAAAAATTGAGTAATGCACGAAAAAGACCCAAATTACTAGGCGATTTTCGAAACTGGGGTACTTAATTTCTCGAAACTGTAATGAAATGATTTCTATACTCACGGCTGCCAGCTCATCAGCAAGTTTTGACATGTAAATAGACTGATCTAACCGAAACAGCCGAATAAACAAAAGGCATTTATCCAGCTTTGCATTCTAGGTTATAATTCCATCTATTAGCAAATATCATAAAATAACAGCGATTCCTTAATCAGAGTGTGTAATCCCACCAATGTTCATGAGTTTATTGAATATCAAAGAAACGAGAGGACAAACTTCCCATCTCAATATTTCCTAGAACTTATTCGTAAGTAAGGTTATGTTAGATGTCCAGTAAATATGGCAACACCGCCAGTGCCACATTTTAAAAGGCGTGGTGCCCAATGGGCGGAGTTGACGTGTGTGGTCTCTCTCGCGTGAGTAAGGCCATCAATCAGCGCCGTGGCAACAGTGGCGACACCGGCTGCAGACAAGCCACTTGATATCACTACAAACCTGCCCCCTCTCTTGTCACCGGGGGCCCCTGACCACCCACTGGCCACAGAGTGCGGACACCCGGCCATTGCTGATTATTATCCACGCGTTTCATTCAATAATGCCAACTTAACTTCACTCACCACTGGCGTAACGATAATTCTTTCCAGGATCGAGTGCGTTACGGTGTAACTGATACCTGCGGAAGAAGTGGATGGTCCTCATTGAGTGTATTGGACATTGGTGAAGAGCCTGATTAAAATGTCTCGTCGATAATTTCAATCATCGTTGTACTGGGTGTCCCAAGTCTTACTTCACCCCTGAAATGGACCGAATACTTATTCTATTAGGTATAATGAATTATTCGATATGTTCAACATCACTGGGATATTTATGGACCTTCCTTTTCATTTCATAAATCATTCCAAATATAAAGGATTGATAACCATATTTTATTTTTTGAATCAGTTATTGTGGGGATTACAATTGTCTTTTATCTAAAAATTTCATTCCATTTTTATATATTTCATTGGTAAGTTGAACGATTTCAATTAGATGAATTCACCATTTTGCAGCTGTAACTTTAAAAAAAAAATTTATTAGGAGAACATCTCAGATAATACTTAAAATAAAATGAAAATTACTTCGAAAGTTCATAAAAATAATCCAATTCACGTCACCAACCAATTACCCCGATTATCTTTTTTTGGTACCATAACCGCGTGACCACAATGACGTAATTTTGTCGTTACTTTTTTCCCTTTGTTATATGGGAGGAAAGGTGGTTTTCAAAGTGTATCAGATTGTCTGCTTTCTTTCGAAAGGCGCGTTACCGTTCACTAATATCATTTTGATGACATGCGTCATTATTTCAATGCAGTTTTATTAAGTTCCTACCACAGAGGAAGTAATTTGGCGCCTAAAAAAGGGACGATGCGGTGTATGTATACGCCATTTGTGAGACCAGATTGGGGCCTTTTTATTAGCGAAATTGCTCAATTACTTCGCAGTTTGGTGGAAGATTTCGATGGGGATTGGTGAATGGAATTTTGCCCATGACAACCTAATCATTTTCTTTCGGTGTTTCGGTGCAGATTCGACTGCTGAATTTCACTCTTCAACATTTCGATATCATACTTTCTTGAAGCTGATTTAGCTGATAAAGAATCAATTAATTCAATAGGTAGTATATACTTAGGTACTACTTATATTTGAGTGAATAGTTAATGATATGGTTCGGTCTTTCAAATATATTTCTTATAATAGATTTATGTCTTCAATAGGTTTGAAGTTAAAATCGATCTACCTATCAAATATTTCAAATGTTCAATTTTGAATCCTGAATTTTAATTGATTGACTATTCTGAGTTCAATCTATTTTTTCAAAGATTTTCAATGTGAGCCATTCATTTTTGAGCGCTCGTTCTACTTACACGAGGACAATATCATTTCGTCGATGTCTGTATTTTTCGAATTTTGAGCCGAAAATGGTCTCAATCGACAAGGTTCGACTCACTGACAACGAATCCGTCGGAAAATTCGAATCGGTCCGTCCGTATACACGATAACTCTCGAAGGGAAAGACCTAGAGAATTGAAATTTTCAGGGTAGGTTTGGATCTCAAATGTCGAGGTCACGTTCGAAAATGAGCAAAATTAGATAGGAGGTTCCGTGAATATGGCCGTTCAAAATATTTTTTTTTTGATAATTTCGAAACAACTGATTCGATCAAAATGAAATTTCGCACAAAGATGAAGAAAAATATATTCAAACTACGTGCGCATTACGCATTACCAAGACCATAGAAACCGTAGAAGATTCTAGCGAATAAACGAAAAAAAAATTCTTATATTTCTGTAACGGAATAATTGACAAAGAGCTGCTGTCATTTTTTTGACAGCTGTCAATAAAAGTTGGATGAACTAGCGCTCAAAAGCTCTTGACTACACTTCAGTTCTCTCTATAATGTTTTTCATTAAAAATCTCGAAATTTCCTATTATCTGAATCATAATTACCTATGGAACTTACTAGATCAACGAACTCATATTTTTTAGAAAACTTTTTTTAGAAAATTTAATTCCCTTCAATCGATCTTTTTCTCTTCAACTTTTTCTTCACTTTCACAAAAAGTAGGTCCCATCTTGCACTCCAATTCCAGATTTCAACAAAATCCAAATTTAATTCACTTTTTTTTTCTCCAGATTTTCTCAAATTACAGCTTTCCTCTTCTTAAACCATTCAATTCCAAAATTTCTAATGAATTGTTTCTCCTTATGTTTCGATTTACATATTAAATGAAAATTTTATATTTGATTTGATATTTTTCGTTCAATTCGACCTACGACGCTTCTTCCAATTCTCATAAATTACCCAAAATGATCTCCAGAAAACTCCTAATATTTTTTTTCTTCACACAGTACAACTTCTTTATTTTTATTATTGTAAAAGTTTTAAATTCTTTTCAAATTCCAAAGTTCAGTTTCTTGAAAAAATAGCCCCACAATTCAATAACAAATCGAAGAATTTTAAAAGCACTGTAGCGAATTCAGGAGCTTTCAAGTGATTTTTTCAGTGGACCATTTTCAGTGTGACAAGTACGGTCGCTTTATTGGTATAAACTTCGAATTATAATTATAAACAATCATAAAACTCACCATACCTACCAAAAAGGAGTTCAGTGCTCATTGTCAGTATTTATGTAAAATACTGTCATTTTATTTTCATAAACTTCAAAAGATGGAATTACCGAATTACATTGAATATATCAGAAAAATTCAATTTTTTTCTGTTTACCAAAATGACCTTCAGGGTCCATTGTCATTGTGACAAATAGTGTCAATTTATTTTTATAAACTTCAATACATGCAATCATATCGAACATATCAGAAAAACTCAATTTTCCTTTCACGTGAAATGCCTGATAATGTAGACATAAAATTTCAGCAGAATATTGCTGAGTAATTGTAGATTTTCATAAACGGCATTTTGAATTCTATTAATTTTCCGCATGTACATTCAAGCGTGTATGCACAAGACTTTCCCCGAACGTTTTCAAATAAAAATTCAATATTTTTCACACATTTCAATCCATCCCAGGCGGATAATTCAAACTCACTTCAACAATTACTGGCGAGTGAAATTTCTTTCAATATCAAAAAGTTGTTCTCATTTCCTATCGATTCGTTAATTTGATTTTAATCCATAACCTTTCGTACATGTACATATATCCGATTTGAGAGGTGATGGTAGGGCCGTATCTAGGGCGTGGCAAGGGTGGCACTCGCCACGGGCGCAAGGTCCGAAGGGGCGCCAAAAATTTCGAAAATAAAGAAATAGAAGCGCCTAGCAAAAAAAAGTAATTCGAAAGATGATAACACGGTTACGTAAGTAAGTAATTCGATCATAACATTTCGAATGCAATAAGGTCAGAAATACGAGAAATATGGTCCAATTGTTATTAAAAATTTTCAAAGATGCCGCACTCTGATCATAAATATTACAATCGGCAATATTGTCATGCGATTCCAAGCACAGCCCTTTTATGAGTTGTTTACACTACATCCCTTATCGCATCCAGCTTGTTTTGAAGGGCGGCTTCTTTGATGATGACGGTTCATAATGTTCGATTTGTTCAGATTCTTAGGCTTGTGGTATTCCAAAAACGATTTGTATTGCCAAAAATTCACCAATCAGAGTTTTGAGCTCAAGAAGTGGGAGAAAAATTGGGGAATCTTATTCTATTCTACATAAATATTGATTTCTTTCAATTGTGAAGGGAAGAGCAAAAAATTTGAATTTTAATGTTCGTTTAGTGTGTATCCAGATTTGAAGTGTTATAAGTTTTGAGATTTTTTTTATATTCTGACTTTTTGTGCCATTGTGCTTTTGGATTCGAGCATTATAAATTGTGATATTGAAGGTGAGTTGTACTAAGTATTAGTTATTTTTATGACATTATTCTGGCATCGGATATATTCAATTATTCGTATTTTAACATAATAACATTGTTCCTTTCAATTCAAGAAGAAATATGTTCGGTTCATTGCGGAAAATATGGATTTTCAAACTTGAGTTCTCACTTCTCATAGCTTCTTTTTTCGAAATCTAATAAAACTCAAATTTTAGTGTTACTTTCCATAGTTTTCATTGAATCTTCAATCTCATCTGGCAAAGATTATTCTAGTGGTTTTTTTGTACTTAACGTATGGACTTCTTGAATATTGTAACATCGGACCCTGTACGAAACTAATAGTACGTGTTTCAAATGGTTATAAAATAGTATTTGTATGCAAAGTTTGCGGTTTTTTTTGCAGAGATTGTGATTATTCATTATTGTTTTCTAGTCAACTTACCAAAAAAATTTAATTTTACGTTTGCAGTATGTATTTTCAAATTTCAAGTTGAAGAATTTATATTTTTTAAGATAAATGTTCGTATTTATTACATAGATATGAATATTTCATTTTGTTTTTTCAGAATTTGTTTTATTTTTATGCATTTCATTTAAAATGTATATTTCAATGTTTTTAATGGAAAAAATTTTCCATGAAAATGTGTATTATTTTGACTCTTACGGAAATATAGACTAGAATTATGAAAAAAAAATACTATAAGAAAATATGATGGATGAAAAAAACTTCTTCATATGTGAGACTAAGTATACTCAAAATTTGAAAATTATACATTTGGGCAAAAGTATATCGCTTGTTCATAGAAGCAAGCGCGCAAAAACAGATACTTATCATTTATATCAATTATTGAATGAATATTTCAACCAACAATTTTCGATTGATTTTCATTCCATTGATGGAAGATGGAAGCATTATTTCCGTTTTTGATCCTAAATAGAAATGAAAAATCGTGAAAAGAAATTCAAAATCATACTGCTATGGAAACTCTGGTGTGAATTTATATGGTGTGGAATTCCGTATCTATGTCTTCCTTGCTGAAAATCTTCCCCGAGATCGATAACGCCCCCACACCCTCGAATCCTACGAAGCGGGCGTTTATATACGCTAAAATATATCGCGGAAACTTGGGATAGCTTTCCAGATCTCCAAATTTATAGATTTCTACCAAACGACGTTGGTGAAAATTTTGTTTCAGCGAATTGGCAAGCTGGGTTTTCCCAAATAACTCCACCAGAGTGGAAGGGGTTCCACATTCCGGATGTTGAATATCTCACTAGATTTCCCCAATAAAATATAGGTTCACAATTTTACGGAAAGAAAACTTTGAAGTAAATGGAAATCCATTTAGAGATAAGAAAAAAATATTACGATAATACTTTTAGAACACAATCACTAAAAGAAACTTCCCCAGTGCCTGAAATTATCTTGAAATGGATTTTAACAATCTCCGCAAAAAGAAAATAATACAAAAGATTCCGTTTCCCCCCTTCAGAATCATGTTTCGTAGATATTCATCCAGTATGCGAGAATAAATTCCGAATTGTCATTATCACGCTGAGTTAATGTAAAGACACAAACATTTCACACTCCTCATCGTTTATACACACCACTTAGATTCTTTGTGCTCCCTATTACCTTCTTTCCTACGCGACTCAACGTTCCCCTCACTAACTCTGCCCCCACTCTACCAGCTATTCTCGTCATTCCCCTAGTGTTATTATTATTCATACAAAACCTACTGTCCTGGCATCTCCAGCAATTTCGTGAGCGGAACAATGTGTTGCCGCTGCTCCCCACTCCTCGATTCAACAGCGACGGCCAGTTGGCCCCGCCTGTTTCGGGTGTAAGCCCCTCCCGCAATCAACGTCAGTTGGAAGTGTCAGAGCTGAGTTGGGGGAGACTCTCAGTCTCATAGTGTATCGCCTCTATAGTGGTCATAGAGATGTATAAGTGTTGAATTTGAGCTTTTTTAACTGCTTTGAGTTGTTTTGACTGATTTCGTGGTGTTCGTGAACGATTTTGACTGTGTTTGGTGATGTTGCTTGGAACGATGCCCGATAAAGGTGTATCAGGTGGACTTTTGGTGCCCACGGTTAAGTCTAGGGCCACCGATTTTTCCATAGCCGCTATCATGTCGAGGGGATCAGAGTCTACTGAAGAGGAGAGGAGTGAGCACCAAGATGGTAAATATAATTTGGAAGCACCGTAGATTTGAAATTATATCAGAAATGATGAAAACATTATTGTGTTTGTTGTCCGTCGCTTGTGACATTGTCCATTAGTGTAGTATATTTTTTAACTTCAAGACAATATATTTTTATTATTCGATTTGAATGAGTTTTTATTATCTCGAAAATGTATTTTTACTTAATATGTTTTCGAAAATTACTTATTTTTATGACTGGTGGACTAATGAGGAATAGTTACCTGGGAGGGTCCATAAAGAGAAGCAAATAAGCATACTTATTCTTATCAGAAAAGAAACCCGTTTGGAAAGTTCTGACTTTATTCTATCGGAAATCAATGAAGAAAATCGGTTGAAAAATCTAGTCGAGAATTGCCCTAAAATAACATCAAATTAAACCATCATTTTTGGTCCCATGTGGGTATTATTTGAGGAAAATATTGACATGACACTAACAACAAACAAAATTATTCAACAAATGTCTTTCTTATTTACATGAGAAAACATTGGATTTTTATTCATCCTCAATTGAAGAATTATAATAAATAACGAGTGGTTAATTTGATAGTGTGAATAGATTGTTGCATTGAATACAATGAAGAACAATATTAACAATACTGAATTTTCATCAGTTGAACCAGAATAATAGGTATATCAAAAAATGCTCTGCAAAGTCTGAAATTGAAATGTTAGAACGAATCCGATAATTTAAAAGTGTCATTTGGTATGTTTTAGGGAAAATAATCAGTAGTTATCTGAATTGAAGAACTAAGCCTCAAAATAGTGAAGATTATGATAAATGAAAAAACGGTTTTTTTGTGGAAATAGCAAATCTATTTAGGAATGATCAACCCCACAGTCTGGCTAACTTATCTAAAATTGTCTTTATATTTCTTATCTTCATCTTTTAAATCTTCTGTTTTTTTTTATTTTTGTTGATTTTTCCGAGAAGTTTCCCCACCTCATTAGTCCATATTTCAGGGTCGCCAGCACGTCTCAGTTCCCCGGAGATCGAGGACGACGACGTCGAGGTCGACGTTGAGGAATGCTCCGATTCCGAAACGTCGCGATCGGTCAAGCCGAAACTGCTCCGGCAGTCCCCGGACGCGTTCTCAGAGTGCGGTTCAGAAGCCGCCGATCTGGACCGGGAATCGCCTGAACTTTTGCCGGAAAAACCGCTTTCCACGAAGAACAAGATCCTCTGCAACTGCGACGAACTGTTGAACGTCGAATGCCACCTGGAGACCAAGGAATTGTGGGACAAGTTCCACGACCTTGGCACCGAGATGATTATCACCAAGACTGGAAGGTAAGATAAACATAGTATTAAATAGAAAAGATCTTGGTCCAAATTTGAGCTACGCGCTAAAGATGCGCTACTTCGGTTGCCATTTCCACACTGGTGACTCCATTGCGATCTCGGCCTAGGAAATGCCTATGATTTTATCTAAGTTTCAGGTCAATATCTCAATGTTGGTTTTTACCAGTAGAAATTGTTACACTTCGTGAATCCTGTAACAAACAAGAAGCGCACAATAACTACATACGGGGAACTGATTATTTCAACTTTTTCGCAATCATCTATCGCTACAACCACTTCATTTAATGCTACATAACGTAACTTCGCAGTCCACTTGAAATGAACAATATTAATGACGTTTTTTACAACTTCAATTACAACAAATATATGAAAAAATTACGGTGATTCAGTTGTGTGTCCAATGGTTTCCTGTTTATCGTACATTTTCCAATTAGGTTCATATTTTTGCCATTTTTGATGACTTGTTACCCGATTTATGAACGCCTGTAATTGAAAATTGATATATTTTATTACACGTTTTAAACGCCGGGCTAATAATGAATATTTCAACGATAAAATATTACCATTAAAGGTTTAATTCCGAAATGTTATGGAGGTTTCGTGAAAAGTGAGAATAATCGATAAATTCTCAGCCTATTTGAAAAGGTTGTTTAATGTGTTGAGATGCAAAAGCGTGAAAGGATTATGGGTATAAACTAAATATGCATAAGATAAGCTACACAATAAAAGACAAACAAATCAATATCGAAAATAATCGAGGAGGAATATCTTTTTCGCCGAAGGGGTTTCATGTCCAATAGGATGGGGTTGAGATGATGGAGTACCAGACCCACGTGATGACATTTCGAAAGATTTATCGACAATAACCAATCGCCTCCAACGTATCGATTGTTTGTTATTAATGGTTCTGTATGTTTAGAAACTCAAGCGACATGTGTGGATATTCGAAACCCCCAGTGTTAACAACAATAAGGATTAACAAGTCTGTCTTGACATCTGGAATGACGCGTTCGTTAGTTATAAATTATGCTGCGAGTTGCGCCCGTTTTGACTGCGAAAGTGTAATAGAAAATCAGGAATGAGATAACCTCAAATTTTTGACATTCATTATGACTTTTTGATCGGCGATCATAGACGAATATATACGAGTTGTAAAGATAGAATGACTCGTTCGTTAGTTATAAATTATGCTGCGAGTTACGCCCGTTTTGTCTGCGAAAGTGAAATATGAAATCACGAATGAGATGACATTAAATTTCTGACATTCATTTTGACTTTTTGATCGGCGATCATAGACGAATATATACGAGTTGTGAACACAGATAAAATGACGCGTTCGTTAGTTATAAATTATGCTGCGAGTTACGCCCGTTTTGTCTGAAAAAGTGTGATAAAAAAACGCGAATGAGATAACCTTAAATTTCTGACATTCAATTCAACTTTTTGATCGGCGATCATAGAAGAATATATACGAGTTGTGAACACAGATAGAATGACGCGTTCGTTAGTTATAAATTATGCTGCGAGTTGCACCAGTTTTGCCAGCGAAAGTGTAATAGAAAATCACGAATGAGATAACCTCAAATTTTTGACATTCATTTTGATTTTTAGATCGGCGATCATAGCGAATATATACGAGTTGTGAACACAGATAGAATAACGCGTTCGTTAGTTATAAATTATGCTGCGAGTTATGCCTGTTTTGTCTTCAAAATTATAATATAAAATCACGAATGAGATAACTTCAAATGTCTGACATTTATTTTCACTTTTGTATAGGCGATCATAGACGAATATATACGAGTTGGAACACAGATGGAATGACGCGTTCGTTAGTTATAAATTATGCTGCGATTTACTCCAGTTTTGTCTGCGAAAGTGTAATAGAAAATCACGAATGAGATAACCTTGAATTTTTGACATTCATTTTGATTTTTAGATCGGCGATCATAGCGAATATATACGAGTTGTGAGCACAGATAGAATGACGCGTTCGTTAGTTATAAATAATGCTGCGAGTTATGCCTGTTTTGTCTTCAAAATTTTAATATAAAATCACGAATGAGATAACCTCAAATTTCTGACATTTATTTTCACTTTTGTATCGGCGATCATAGACGAATATATACGAGTTGTGAACACAGAACGAATGACGCCTTCGTTAGTTATGAAGTATGCTGCGAGTTACGCCAGTTTCGTCTGCGAAAGTGTGATAGAATATAACGAATGAGATAATCTTAAATTTTCGACATTCATTCTGATTTTTTGATCGGCGATCATAGACGAATATATACGAGTTGTCAACATAGATAGAATGACGCGTTCGTTAATTATAGATTATGCTGCGAGTTACGTCAGTTTTGTATGCGAAAGTGTAATAGAAACTCACGAATACGACAACCTTAAATTTTTGACATTGATTTTGATTTTTAGATCGGCGATCATAGCGAATATATACGAGTTGTGAACACAGATAGAATTACGCGTTCGTTAGTTATAAATTATGCTGCGGGTTATGCCTGTTTTGTCTTCAAAATTATAATATAAAACCCCGAATGATAACCTTAAATTTTTGACATTCATTATGACTTTTTGATCGGTGATCATAGACGAATATATACGAGTTGTGAACATAAAAAGAATGACGCGTTCGTAAGTTATAAATAATGCTGCGAGTTACGCCCGTTTTGTCTGAAGAAGTGTAGTATAAAATCACGAATGAGATAGCCTTAAATTTTTGACATTCATTCTGATTTTTTGTTCGGCGATCACAGATGAATAAATACGAGTTGTGAACACAGAAAGTTGTGTTCATAGATCAGAAATATTCGAAAGCTGTCTGGATTGTGATCCAGGTGGAACGTAGCCAAATGGAAACCATTAAACCGTATCAAACGGTCCGATGATCGATCTTCCTAATCTTATGCAAATCAGACCCTCGGCATCATCAGGAATAGGAATTCCAACAACCTCGGATTCGTATTTATCCATTCAACGCCTGTCTACCGCATCAAGTCGACGTGAAAAGAGGAGTCCACGTCCAGTCCGTCTACCTCTCCGGAACGCATCACCGAAATCCCTTCTCGAAATATGACATGTATGACATTTCGTATAAGTAGCTCAGCGGGTTCTACAAAGGCATCTTCCTAGTGGATATTTGGGTGTTGACTTCGGGTTCGACCAAGCGTGTAGTTTGATGGGTTCTGTTTACTGGAACTCTTCTAAATACAATTTGTTGAGTGGTTTTTGGGTATCCATTACCTCTCTGTGGAATTAGAAAGTGTAGAGAATTTCATAGAAGTCTTCGAATGATCTTTTTATAGCGTTGATTATGTACATAGAAATACTCAAAATTATTCTTCATTCTACTCAGTCGAAATGGTCAGTGCATATTCAATGTTTTTAACACTCATTATCACTTTCCTGTTTTCCATTCGCTTATTAAGTTGTTTACGTCCGGGCTTATCGCTGCTGCGAATACCTCTTTTTATGCTTTATTACGTCGATAATACGAAATGACAAATTTTTAAAATTCTGGAGTTCTATTGCGCGTTATGCGACATAGAATTTGAAATATGATGTGAAGTTATCTACACTTTTATAAATTGTAATGTTTTCGAAGGTTTTTTCAATTTACTATCCAAACAACTTTGCTAACGCCTATCAAAATACCTGTTCGATATGTCTCACTACACACATGACTCCCAAATAAAATCGTGTCTTCTATTCGAGCACCGATCTTCACGAGAAAAAGCCAGATTAGGTAACGTTTCTAACGTAATATATTATGTCTGTCAGAGACCGTTTACCACCCATTTCGAGCGTCGAGCGGTCTCAAATTTCAACGGCCCGAATTGAAGAACTGTTCTCTTGATCCCTTTCCGTGTTCCAACAAGAAGATATCTCCGGAACGTGTGTAAGAGTCTAATGGGCAGAAGATATACGACATGTGTCAGATCACTCGCCGCGATAAAAATTACAGGTGCCCCTTTTGGACGGGACCAACCTCGTGGGGCCTCGTGGTATTTGCGCGAATCCAGATCCCTATCAGACAATTAGGTTCGATTCAACCTGGAAAGAATGATGAAGGGTATTAGGAAACAATGCTGGGAATGCCCATTTTCGCTTTGTCATTCGGAATTCGACAGATGAGCCTGTAGCTCTCGGAGATTCGGCCGTCGTGATTGATTCGGACGGGATTACTGCGGTGAGTTATTGGATTGGAGAGGTTCCTCCAATATTCGAACATTTCTTCTATGTGTATTGGTTTAAAAAAACCGACTGAAAATATCGACATATGTATTTCTTTATTTAAGATAATATTGGAAACTTGGAGATTTTCATGAAAAAAAATCAAAAAAATAATGGAAGCACTGCCGTGAAGTCAGATTCGCATTTTCCAGTTTTAGAAACCAATTGAAGAAATTTTTGACAGCTGTCAAAAAAAATTTCAAACTAAGGCGAAACTCCAGACTTCACGTCAGTGCTGACCAATTTCGATCATTCGCAAGAATTTTCTAAGGCATCTATGGTCTTGGTGATGCGATCTGGAATGTGCAAAATTAGACTAGGGGTTCCGTAAATATGGTCATTTGAAATTGAGTTGTCTTGATAATTTCAAAACTACGGCCTCGATTGTGAAAAAATTTTGTATTTAAATGGTGACTGATATATTCGAGCTACATTTTGTCCACATCGCATGACCAGAACCATAGAAACCATAGAAAATCATAACTTTCGAACGGGAAGGCCTAGGGAATCGAAATTTTCAGGGTAGGTGTGGATCTCGAATGCCGCGGTCACGTATATACATGAGCAAAATTAGACTAGGGGTTTCGTAAATATGGAGGTTCAAAATATTTTTTCCTAATAATTTCGAAACTACTCATTGAATTGAAATGAAATTTATATATATATATTTACATGAAGAATAATCTATTGAAACTACGTGCGAATTTTGTCGAGAATGCATTACCAAGACCATAGAAACCTTAGAAGATTCTAGCGATTTATCGAGAAAAAAAAATCCTTATATTCCTGTCACAGCTAATTCGGCATAATTGGCAAAGAGCTGCTGTCATTTTTTCAATAGAAGGTGGATGAACGAGCGCTTAGAAGCTCCTGACTACACGTCAATGCTTTTTATAATTTTTTCAATTTTCATTATTATTTACAATATAAGATTTAAGGATGACCTATATGACTCACAGAACTTCAATAAATAATTACAGTGTGAAGAAAGGTAATAGCATTTGAAAAAAACAACAAAATTTTATTTCGATCGAATAGGTAGTTTTCGAATTATTGGGAAAAAACCTCAGATGGCTATATCTACGATAGCTTCCGACGAATTTCGCCCATTTACGAACTCAACCGGCACATTCAAACCTCGCTCGTACTCTGTACTGAAAATTGGTTTCGTGTCTACAGGCGAATTCGACAACGGATTTTTATTTGTTAGCCTAATCTAATCGATAATCAATCTCGAAATCCGTAAATAACTGACATTTGGGCAAAATGATTACACTCTTTATTGAAACATCCGGAATTTTTACTATCGAGTTGAATTACATCAACAAAATGATGAGAAAAACAGAACTATAAGTTACAAAACTATAAGCCATAAATCGTGCCTCATTTTCTTCTTCCAAGGCAGTCATTTGAATATTTCCATGCATTCAACTTATCTCCTCTGCTACTGGCAACGTCGCAAAACGGTCCGAGCTTAAATTCAATACTCTTGCCTATTCATCCTCGAATAACTTTCGGAATAATAGGCAGATATGTCAGAATTTATGATTTGAAATAATATTTTAGAATTTCGAAGTTTTCCGACACCGGAGTTAAATGAACAATTGTAAATTTATTTCACTGAGTAGGTATGTAAAATTGTATAACCCTGGAAGACATGGTTTTTAAATATTCTTTGTTTGCGACAATTCCGCGATATACCTGAATCATGATAGTCCCTACTGTGGTATTATAGACAATCCATCCCTTGCCTGGTCTCTATTAGAAAATAATAAGACAATGCCTTTAAAGAAGAAGAAGGCAATCCATCCTGAGAGTCAACTTAATTTCCGAGAATTTAGCTCTGTTAATGGACACTGTTATGCTAGATTTATTCATGGCTCTCTGCGAAATTCACAGACGGGTTTATTTACCTTGTCTGAGTTATGTTAAATATGCTTATTCAAAGCTTGGGATTATGTAAGGATTTTCTTGTCATTAACTAGGTATATTTTGGGTATTTTTGCATCGTTAACCATCTGTCTACCCGCTTCACATGTTTGATAAGTCCAGTTACCATCATTAAAACGGTTTATGGTGTAGTAATTACATATAATTTTTCAATATTATGTAATCTCGTCGTTACAATGTATACTTGTCAAAAATGTTATACTTTCTACTAAGATAAAATATCCTATGTTTATTACTAATACGTGTAAACATTTTATAATGCTGACATCTAGGCGTCACATTTGGATTTATAATTCTTCTGGTTTTGTATGTATTTTTCAACATTTCGATCGATCGTGATCTCAAAAGTCATTGTTTGACGACATAGTATATACAAATAAAATTGTTTTCCAACAACTGTCCTAATATATCAAGTTCAATGGATTATTTATACGTCCTTGTTGATGCCAAAATGAAAAATTACGAAAAGCACTGCCGTGAAGGCAGGAGCTTTTGAGCGCTCGTACATGCACCTTGTAGGTAGATTCGCATTTTCCAGTTTTAGAAATCAATTGAAGGAATTTTTGACAGCTGTCAAAAAAATTCTGAAACTTAGGCGAAACTCCAGACTTCATGTCAGTGCTTCAGCTGATCAATTTTGTTTCGATAATTCGCTAGAATTTTCTACGGTATCTATGGTCTTGGTGATGCCATCTGGACAAAATTTTGCACGTAGTTTGAATACATTATTCCTCAGCTAGGTGCATAATTTCATTCCAATCCGATCAGTAGTTTCGAAACTATCAGAAAAAAAATATTTTGAACGGCCATATTTACGGAACCCCTTGTCTAATTTTGCTCATTGATGAACGTGACCGTGAAATTTGCGATCCAAACCCACCCTGAAAATTTCAAGTTCCTAGGCCTTTCCGTTCAAAAGTTAGGATTTTCTATGGTTTCTATGGTTCTGGTCATGCGATCTGGACAAAATATTGCTTCAATATATCATTCTCGATTGAAATACAAAATTTCATCTCGATCGAATCCGTAGTTTCGAATTTATCGAGAAAACAAAATTTCAAACGACCGTATTTACGGAACCCCTTGTATAATGTTGCTCATAGATGAACGTGATCACGACATTCAAGATCCACACCTATCCTGAAAATTTCAAGTCCCTACGCCTTTCCGTTCAAAAGTTACAATTTTCTATGGTTTCTATGGTTCTGGTCATGCGATCTGGACAAAATTTCACATGTACCTTGAACACCTCATTCTTCATTTGAGTGCAAAGTTTCAACTCGATCGAATCTGTAGTTTCGAAGTAATCAGGGAAACAAAACTTTGAACGGCCATATTTACGGAACCCATGGTGGAATTTGGCCCATTAACGAACTTAACCGAGGCATTCGGGATCTGAACCTACCCTGATAATTTCAAGTTTCTAGGACATTCCGTTCGAGAGTTATCGTGTATACGGCCGGACGGCCGGACGGACAGACTCGAATTTTTCGACGGATTCGTCATCAGTGAGTCGAACATAGTCGATTGAGACCATTTTCGGCTCAAAATTCGAAAAATACAGACATCGTGACGAAATGATATAGCCCTCGTGTAAGTTGTACGAGCGCTCAAAAATAATGTTTGCGAATAATTTCGTTTACAATAGTATTCTGCAGTCAAATTATTCCTGATACTTAAGTAATCCGTTAATTCCTACTAAATTAAGTTTTCGAATCTTTTGGCCCTTATATCGTGGGGTAATATTCCGTATTAATATTTCGTGCAAGTCGAAGACATTTTCCATTTTTCATAGTGGGTATCCCACCGCGGCTTTCACGAATTCATTTTTCAGACTAATTAAACGATCTACAAACGCGGTTCTCATGTTGATAAAAACTCAAACGTACATAATTCACAATTCGTCGCGTGCATACATGGCAGTTGGCCGGTCAGATAGGATGGAATTTTTAATAATTCCGTATGTTTTCCTAGCGACAACCAGAGCTTTGTGTTCTTATCGCCCGAGAGATCGGAACAGACCATCCTGTACTACGTCGAATTGTTGGTATTGTCTCCGGTTTCAGTCTGGCAGGTTTCTGTCCCGATTCGAAACGTCTTCAGAACTCGATTTTGAATAACACTGCGGTATATTCTTTATCACTATTGATTTTTACTAATTTGAAGTTGATTGATTCTTCATGGAAACGTTTGAAGGGGAGGCGGAGCCTCATTTCTTAGTTCTGAACTGGTCGTGACCCAATATTTGGAAACAACTGCGCGATTGTTCGCATCTGCGCTCTTCCCTTCAGAGAGACATAAAGAAGGCCAAATGAGGATGAAAAAAATCATCCACGTTTAATGATAATACACTGAGGAAGGAGGAATAACCAGTTGGTTCAATATACGGCTATTCTATTCCAATTGCTTCCAAGAAATGTATGCATCATCAGCTCCAAAGTATCGATAACTGTTCTCCACTGGTGTAATCGGCATGCAGGATGTTCTATTTCAACGTTACCGAGAAACAATAAGACACGTTTAGCGGTTGAACAAATAACTACGAAGGTGTCTGTTATCTAAATTAGCGGATATAGTTAGGGAAAATTAAGCACGCGATATTTTTTCAACGAACCGTGATAGGCGGTCGAGATGGAGGCCGATAATGCGTCTTGACGGGCTTAAACTCGCACGAAATTCCGATGAAAAGGTGTTGGTCAAACGGCGATAAGATTTCAACATGAAATTCATCAAGGTGGATCGGGAGATAGGGGTAATATACGACGCTAATGGAGGTCAAGAAGGGTCGATGGAAAAAAGCTGCTGCCAGATCAGTAACCTGAAAGAATCTCGGTATTTTCCGAGTGAAGCCGTACATTACACTCGGAGGAGTCTTCACAAATGATCAGATCGTGACGACCAGTATAATCAGAGACAAAAACGGCTCGATTTTCTCCGGCGAGCTTGCTACCGAAAACGAGCGGTCGCATCGGCACCTCCTCAAATAACAGATTAGCCGGCTTTTTCAGCCTCCGGAAGCCAGACCGTAAGGTGTGAAAATTGTTTTTGCCTCGGATCTAACACCGTCAGCGATATCAATTACGCCGGCAACCGGTGTAAATGAAAAAGTTGGCGGTGTACAAATGTCGCGTAGTTGATGATCGGATCGCGTGTTCGTAAAACAACTGACGGCCGATTGTGTGTGTCGTGCCATCCGTTGGCCCGTCGCTTTCATCATTAACCAGCCGAAACACAGGTGCGAACTGCGGTGGATTCGGATTTGGGAAGTTTTCAGTTTTATCGTTTATATTCTAGGTATATCTATATTGATAAAAGAGAATCTATGTTGTACCTATGTGCGGGCATCACGTTCAAACGACTGCACCAAATTCGATAATTCTTTTTTAGTTGTATTCATTATAATCAGGACAAGGTTTATACAACAAAATATTCCCTAAAAACCGTACGGAAAAGAGAAAAAGGCTCTTCTTTTTCCGCCGACCCAGCAACAATCAAAGATAACTTATATTTCATGAGAATTTTGACAGTTGTGTTAGTGAAGTTTATCGTGTTTCTAGAAATTGCTTGGAAGTTTATCATATGTTTGATATATATCGTTGTGTTACGGGAAAGTTACTGTGCTTGATAAAAATGCCATCAGTGAGGCGTCCAAATATTGGTCGGCGCTGTTGCATGATTCGATAAATACTCAAAGGCTCTCAACGGGTAGAAACAGTCACCGCCGATCTTATGCAGGAGAGTGCTAGATCTTGGGCGTCCACTTCTCGGTCTTTCGGTCACGTTTCCAGTTTCTCGATATCGATGGACGACCCTAAAAACTACGCTTTCACTAACTTTCGCAACATCTCTCTGAATACGTCCCGCCTCGATCATACCAATAGCCCTATTGGCTCCATCAGCACTAAGTTTACTTCTAGGCATTGGGCCGTATTCATAAAAAAAGGTTATGCTTATACTTCCAAAAAATAAAGAGAATTATTTAGATCGCATTCATAATATTCCGAATAAAACCTTATACTCAAAGAGTAGAAGCATATCCTTCACAAAAAAAGTATTTGGTTATTCATAAAGGTCTCCTTTTATTCTAAATAAAAATGATCAAAAGCACTTCCGTGAAGTCAGGAGCTTTTGAGCGCTCGTTCATCCACCTTGTAGGTAGATTCGCATTCTCCAGTTTTAGAAACCAATTGGAAAGATTCAAGAACTAAGGCGAAAATCCAGACTTCACGTCAGTGCTTTAGGTGACCAATTTTTTTTCGATAATTTGCTAGAATTTTCTACTGTATCTATGGTCTTGGTAATGCGATCTGGACAAAATTTCTCACGTAGTTTGAATACATTATTCTTCATCTATGTTCCGAACCTACCCTGAAAATTTCAAGTCCCTAGGCCTTTCCGTTCGAAAGTTATTATTTTCTATGGTTTCTGTGGTTCTGATCATGCGATCTGGAAAAAATGTAGCCCGAATATATAATTCTCAATTTAAATACAGAATTTCGTCACGATCAAATCCATAGTTTTTAAATTATCAAGAGAACTGAATTTCAAACGGCCATATTTACGGAACCCGTAGTCTAATTTTGCTCATTGATAAACGTGACCGCAACATTCGAGATCCACACCTATCCTGAAAATTTCAAGTACCTAGGCCTTTCCATTACAAAGTTATAATTTTCTATGGTTTCTATGGTTCTGGTCATGCGAGCTAGGCAAAATTTTGCATGTAACTTGAACACGTAATTCTCCATCTGAGTGCAAAATTTCGCTTCGATCGAATCAGTTGTTTCGAAGTAATCAGAAAAACAAAATTTCGAGCGGCCATATTTACGGAACCCCTGGGCGAATTTTGCCCAATAACGAACTCAACCGCAGCATTCGAGATTCGAACCTACCCTGAAAATTTCAAGTTCCTAGGACATTCCGTTCGAGAGTTATCGTGTATACGGACGGACAGACTCGAATTTTTTGTCGGATTCGTCATCAGTGAGCCGAAAGTAGTCGTTTGAGACCATTCTCGGCTCAAAATTCGAAAAATATAAACATCGTGACGAAATGATATAGCCCTCGTGTAAGTAGTACGAGCGCTCAAAAAGGATATCCTTCATTTTTTGCAAGTATAAGCATTACATTTTTTTATGAATATTGCAGAACAAATTTTCAGATTTTGAATCAAAGTTAACTGTAAGAACGTAAAACAATAACGCAAACGAAAAGAACTTGCCTGAAACTGAATAGAGATATAAGTATATAAATGTAAGAGAGTAAACATTCGATTTCTCATAAATGAACATTAAGTGGACAAGACTAGGCAACTTTTGAAATGATCACAAAATTTCTGAACTTCCTCAACTTCTGTGGGGCAGTATATTTTGAATTGTAAGTTATTAGAATAATCCTGGCCTGATGGGCTAATCCGCTCCTTCCTGAACTCCTTCGACCGTTCAGTTATAGTGTCGTCTGCTATTATACCACGTGAACGTATGTTTTTTTTTCGTTTACACTTTCCACACAAATTATGGGCAGTTATTACTACATCCGTGCAGTGGTCATTCTTCCTCCAAGTGGAGTTTAATTGCAGATGACGGCTACCTCCTAGACTATAAGGTGACTAACTTCGTTTAGAAGCCTGGATATTATCGAATGCTTTATGTAAAGACGGAAACTGAAGATGTGGTGATTAGGGAGGTGCATGCCACGCTTGTGAGCAGTTGGTATTTCTGGGAATTTAAGTGGTTTTCTCCTATTAGCTTCTGGTTGTAATTGAGGATTTGTTGAAATAAGATGGAGATAAGTATATTGCATCGATCGATCGAAGAAAAATTCTTATGTCTGTCATCCAGAGGTTTCCTCGGGAACTATGACAGCTAATTGGATGAAGTTTATCTATCTAGAACCAAACAGCTAATGAGCAGTGCAGAAATGAAGATTTTGGGAACCATCAAAGGCATAAAATTAAATGACCAAGTAGTGCCATGAGGCAAAAGTTGCGGACTTAGTGAGATGGATCAGATCTAGAAGACACCAATGAGCTATCATTCGGACAAAATGGAACAAGTCAAGATCAAAAAGGGGACTAGATCAACTAATAGCAAGCCAACAAAACAATTAATATATTCCAGAGACCAACAAAAATATCATTTGCACCCGTAGACCGGTTACGATCCATATCAGATCTCGCCTGTCCGTTCCAAAAGCAACTGTCTCAAATATCTGTAGATCATGAACTGCTTTCCCCACCCCCCAAGACAAAGTCTTATTCTAAGATTTGGCTTTTCTCGAATTTTCGTCTGAATAAATTGTAATAGGGGTAAAGTTCAAAAATCGAACCATTTCGACACGAATCTTCCGAAACGGCAGAATTCTGAGGGCCGATTGACCGATGCGACTTTAACTGCCCAATTTTCCACGGTTTTCACAACACGACCGACCGTGTCAATCGCCTTTGTTCTCCAGCCTCGGAACCGTGCTCGTGAACAGTAACAGCCCATAAACCAGGCTGAAATCCGGTGGTACGATATTTCACGAGTGGTAGCTGCGACCACGTAGCGTAGGCCTCTGATTACGTTTGAAATGTGGTCAATAGTGTAAAATGTAACGAATACGTCGTTTGGGAGGACAGATGTAGGTATACGCGGACAATGGTAGTAACGAGGTGCCTTCTACCATTCTTCGGCGACACAATCCCAACAATTCCTATCTGGCCTTACGCCCAACAAATGCGATATTGTTGTTCCGCTCCGTGGCCACGGTTAGTGTGAAGGCAGTTGCGGGTTTCAACGGGCAATATGTCCCTGATAATGTAAGTTCTTTTTGGATACGTAGTTGGAGGAATTCACACGTAGGCTCAATCTACGGTCGTTAATAAATATCAGCGTTGAGCTCCTTTATTGGCGCCGTGTTCATTGAATTATTCTTAGAGGCCAGCATAGCATGAGGTGTTAGTCATTCGGCGCAAATTATTCTTAGTAGTTTCATGAAAACAAATTCAACCTCAGTTTTCACAGTTAGAGTTTGGGTAAATGTAGAATGCGAAGGTGTATGAAAGATATGTTAAGACATCTGCAATGATATCTCTGGCATTATTAATTACAAGTCTCTTGATTCTGCATTTTCTTTATGGGAACCCTGAATTGAGAGGACATTTTACATTGGTTATTGGTTTAGAATTACATTTAATATATTGTTAATTACGAATGATGAATTATTGTAGATAAATCACTCTGCAGTATATGTTAAAAGTATTTTCTAATCACATTCTCGAGCCTTATGGTAGAATAACATATAACATAACATAAGAATAACATAATATAAGAATAACATAACTTAAGAATAGCAGAGCAACGTGACATGACATAAGGTTGTACTTTGCCTTTTAATCCAGAGGGATTAAGAAGAATGAGGAATAAGGGGATCACTAATTATATTAAAGTTTTGAAGCACGTGACGGAAACTAAGTAGGTATATCGAGTTGTCGTTGAATCATAAATTCGATTCGAAAAAATACAAATGAGGACATTAAAAATCAGTGAGGATATCCCCGATTTATACATAATATTTTTGATCAACTTAAATTTTTTCAAGACTCAACTTCAAACAATATTTCGAATTCGACACTTAGGCTAGGTACTTTCACTTGCGAATAACCCTCATCCTCCGTATGAGTTATTCTTCGTACGAAGGTTTTATTTGAAAAATGAAACAATTTCTTTCGAAAAATGCACAACATAATTTATCGAAAGTAAGAAGCAAAACAAACAAAAAAACAAAAATATTCTACTGATATTCATATTTGTCAAATTAACCTTGTTCGCGACTTTGAACGAGGATAAGGGTTATTCGCAAGTGGAAGTACCGAGTATTACCATGATGTTTGTGTTTCTTGCTTACCATGCGCACTTTGTTGGAATATTGGCGAACTTCAATGCTTATGCTTATTTTATTATATGTTATTCCACTCTATAATTATGCTTATGCTATATAATGTTATCCCACAGTACAAATTCGCTTTTATAGACTAAATTATGACGAACAAGTATATTTCCTCAGCTTTCTTACATTTCAGGTACATGTTTGCTGTTTTCAGTAGTGTTCATTCAAATTTACCAACCCTTTTGTGCCAACTAGAAATTAAAATTCTGTGACACTATATAGAATCCAAATTTCATACAATTTGGTCAAATGGTATAGATAGAAGGACTCTCAATTTTGTCATTCGAAATTTCGGAACTGTTAAATGTAAAAAGCACTGCCGTGAAGTCAGGAGCTTTTGAGCGCTCGTTCATCCTTCTTGTTGGTGGATTCGCATTTACCAGTTTTGAAAACCAATTTTTCTACAGCTGCCAAAAAAATTTCAAACTAAGGCGAAACTCCAGACTTCACGTAAGTGTTTTAGGTGACCAATTTTCTTTCCGATGATTCGCTAGAATTTTCTACGGTATTTTGAATACATTATTCTTTATCTATGTGCAAAATTTTACTTCGATCCAATAAGTAGTTTCGAAATTATCGAAAAAAAATATTCTGAACGGCCATATTTACGGAACCCCTAGTCTAATTTTGCTCATTGATGAACGTGACATCCGTGATCCAAACCTACCCTGAAAATTTTAAGACGAACCTTGTCCATTGAGACCATTTTCAGCTCAAAATTCGAAAAATACAGACATCGTGATGGAATGATATAGTAGAACGAGCGCTCAAAAAAATCTGAATTGAATTTTTGTTTTGAATAATTTGGTTCTCTCAAAAAAGTCGGAGAATCCGTTTTGCGCGCTTATTTCTATGAACACGAGCGTTATCATTTTAACCAAATGTTTGTACTTTTCAAATTTTGAGTCAAGAATCATCTTAAATGATCAGGTTGGATTCGCAGGTGAAAAAATTCGCCATAACTTTAGGGAGAAAAGGCCTACAATTTTTAATTTAAAGTTCAAGGTCTGATTGCGCCGGTCCAACTTTGTAGTTCGTTGTGAAATAAAGACATAACGTGTGAAATTTCGTGATTATCGTAACCCTAGAAGAATGAAAAAATATCTCAGAAACCACTCGCCACATCCGGCTGAAATTTTTTGGGGCATCGATAAAATAATTAAAAATCATCTTACTAGATGTTTCACGTGAAGAAAGAATTCTGTTTTTCTGATCTGGTACAAGAAATGACATTCCAAGTTCCATATAATTTTGGGATTTCATCTCTTGAAGTTTCGATGACATTATTCGTCACTTTGTTCTTGACAATAGAAAAGACAGCCTTGAGTAATATCTAGAGAACGTGTCTATGGTTAATTATCTATCGATGAGAATGCAATAGAGCAGGTAACGAAATTCATCCACCTTGATTCGCTAATATTCAGCAGCAGTGAGAATTTAGAAGACCTCCGTAAGACTAGTTCTCATGTAGGCGACTGAAACCTCGAGAATACACAAAGGCGAAAAATTGCAAGTTCGAAGCAGTGCCATAAGACAAAGGTTGCAAGTCGATCAGACCTAGAAGACGCCAATTAGTGCGTCAGTGCTTTTCTTGAGTTTCTTATAATTATAATTTTTTATGGGGCTGGATTTCAAAGGATAAGTGGCTGAGGTCTTGCCAGACCACGCACATGAAAGTTTCTGCAAATAGCGTGGAACAGAAATGATCACATATCTCAAAAACTACACAACCCAATTTTCATTGAGAGGTGAGTGAAAACGTTTGACGACTTCAGAAACTCATATCTTACTGTTGAATCATCAGAAAAAGTCATCTTGCAAATCCGATATCGTCTTCGAAGACGTTACATCACACGATCGTGTGCACTTTTTTTTTTCATGCCCCGTTCATTTATATATTATTGCAAGTGCCTCTTCTTATGATTTTCTTCTCAATTCTACTACACAATTTCAAAGCAATTCATAGAAGACACCTGCCATAAGCCTCCGAATGAAATATTTTTATGAAACTTTCATTTCAGTAAGAAGCATCTACTGATAAAAATACATATGTTTAATCGAATCCATCCCAATTAGGCATTTCTGTATCCGATTCCAATCCGATAGCAGGTGCCAGCTAGGTCCCAAACACCCTCCCCATCTGAGCCGGATAACTCTATCAGCATAGTTTATGGCTAGAAGCAAGTTTATAGCCCGACAGGCCCATAAGTGTTCGATTAGCGATAGAAAACTCCTCTTGGTCGTTCCTCTGTTTATTACAAGTCACTGGCCGATTACCGACCGCTTTTTTTTGCCTATAACGATGCGTTCAGTATGTCACGAACGTTTGATAGTCCTCTGGTAAGCTCGTCTGGAATAGCGATTTGTTTGTTTGACACCAACTAGAACAAGGATCATTTGATTGAAGTGGTGTTAGTGCCATTAAAATGTTTGTTTTGGTTGCGGTTGATTGATAGTTGACGACGACTTGAAACGACTCGAGACATCAGATCCTGGGGATTTCTCAACGTCTATGTCAGTCAATTAATCTTTAGTACTCTCCAAGAGAGGAATTTTTATAAAAACCAAATTATCTGGCATTAGTGTTGTCTTTTAGGGAAAGCTAGAGTGATACCCTCTTTCCAGCATCGCACTAACATTACCATACCTTTCTCATAGGACAAATTGTCCAAACCTTCAAAATATGCTTCAAATCTGAGGTTATTTCCCCTAACCCACTAATTTATTCACGGAGGTGGGGATCGCCGGAGCTTTCACGTTGAAAGCACCAATGCTTATCTTGTCCACCATTAAAATACCTCGTTTTCCTTCCGTCTAATACCGCCATGTCACTCCCGAAATGTCCATTTTCTACCGTTCGTGACACTTCGGCGAGCACCACTACACGCATTTCGAAATGTGGGAAAAAAATTTGCATTTAAATGGGCTCTCAGCGCCTTCCATCCTTTCATCTGACCGTCTCCCTGGAAATTTCAAATACAATGACCGGTGAACTTTACATCTTCGCATTATGAAAATGCCCGATATTATCTGCGTGGAAGCAATTTGTATGTGAATATCATTACGTGGGCTTCTTGCGTTTATCGGCACTTAGGGGAAATTGCGCTGGGAGGCGGTTCGCCGAAGAATGGATTGCTAATTATGTAATGGGAGCTCGTTTTCGCGAGTTCTCGAACACCAGAGAACGATTACCTGGATTTATCTAGTGCACTGATGATCTTTTCAGCGTTTTGGACTTCCACATTTTCCTCTCATTACTCTAAAGACAGTATCCTCTCTCATGCAAGTCTATTGGCAAAGGCCACTCGAATAAATCAGGACGTTTCCCCTCGACGTCCCAGACCGAGGGGGATGGGCGAAAGCAATTTGGCTGGCTCAGTTCGAGAAATCAATGAAGACTCAAGGGGGCGGAAGGGAGGATGATCCGTATTAGATAGTCTCTTCCGGAAAATGTGCCCAGAAAGACACTTAATGCCCCGCAAGCTGTGATCTGAGCACTTAATTATGCGCCGATACGCCCTAAATCAAATCGCGCTACGGGGTTCCGTTCTTCTCTTCTCCCTCGACACATCCGGGTGCGATAATTGGTGAATGAAGTAGGGTTTTCGGACTGGTCTGTTTTAGTGAATGTACACATGTTTTTTCTTTATCAGACTAATTGTCTCGATCATTATGAACTCGTCTTGAGTCACGCGTCCGCCGACCAATATTTGGAACCCTCACTGATGGCATTTTTATCAATCACAATGATAAACTCCTAAGCAACTCCTAGAATTACGATAAACTTCACTTTTTGTCGAAGTGTCGAAATCATCATGATCTAGGTTCGCTTGGTAGGAGGAAAAAGGAAAGCCTTTCTTCTTTTCCGTGCGGGTTTTTCAGAAATATTTCGTTGTATAAACCTTGTCCTGATAATAATGAACACAACTAAAAAAGAATTATCGAATTTGGTGCAGTCGTTTGGACGTGATGCCCGAACATCGGTAAACCATACATCTTTTTCAATAATTATTTATAGATTAAATTATTGACAATTCATGGATCATTTTCTGGTAGATCCCTAAACCCAGCGATAAAATCGTATCAATTTAAGATACCCCCTTCCAATAAAATTCGGCGGATAGTTCCGCAACCCCTTAGACATCCAATTAAACGGGGTTTACTTCTTCTGCGTCGTCTAACACCAATTAATCGCGTGGATTTCTATGCATCGACTCCGGCGACGTCTTCTCCGGATATAAATTGATGTAGGTAGAAACGTTACACCGTCGGCTTTGCGTACAATTAGAGTCGGATACGAACCCTCCGTTTCAATTAACGTCGCGATCGCAGAAACGAACGCTTCGATAGTTTTATTGGCTAGTTTCGGGTGGAATTCTATGTCCTGTCGAATTTCGGGTGGAATTGGGGCTTAAGGCCAGCGTTCAACTGCGTAGATTGATTGAATGATCAATTCTCAACTTTTTTCATAATTCTAGGAAATATTCCTAGAAGCCATGGTATGGCGATACACGTTGTGGTTTTGTTAAATTCTCAATTAGTGAAAATTGTAGACAAAGTTCATTAGTGAATAAAAAGTAAAAAATTACGAAAAGCACTGCCGTGAAGGCAGGAGCTTTTGAGCGCTCGTACATGCACCTTGTAGGTAGATTCGCATTTTCCGGTTTCAGAAATCAATTGAAGGAATTTTCGACAGCTGTCAAAAAAATTCTGAAACTTGGGCGAAACTCCAGACTTCATGTCAGTGCTTCAGCTGATCAATTTTTTTTCGATAATTCGCTAGAATTTTCTACGGTATCTATGGTCTTGGTGGTGCGATCTGGACAAAATTTTGCACGTAGTTTGAATATATTATTACTCAGCAAGGTGCAGAATTTCAATTTCATCCCAATCCGCTCAGTATACTCGGAACTATCAGCAAAAAAATATTTTGAACGGCCATATTTACTGAACCCCTAGTCTAATTTTGCTCATTGATGAACATGACCGCGATATTCGCGATCCAAACCCACCCTGAGAATTTCAAGTTCCTTGGCCTTTCCGTTCGAAAGTTACAATTTTCTATGGTTTCTATGGTTCTGGTCATGAGATCTGGACAAAATATTGTTTTAATATATCATTCTCGATTAAAATACAAAATTTCATCTCGATCGAATCCGCAGTTTCGAAATTATCGAGAAACCAAAATTTCAAACGACCGTATTTACGGAACCCCTAGTATAATTTTGCTCATAGATGAAACTGATCACGACAATCGAGATCCACACTTATCCTGAAAATTTCGAGTCCCTAGGCCTTTCCGTTCGAAAGTTATGATTTTCTATGGTTCGAGTCATGTGATCTGGAGAAATGTAGCTTGAATATATCATTCTCCATAAGTATACAAAATTTCGTCACGATCGAATCTGTAGTTTTGAAATTATCAAGAAAACTAAATTTCAAACTACCATATTTACGGAAGACCTTGTATAATTTTGCTCATAGATAAACGTAATCACGACATTCCAGATCCACACCTATCCTGAAAATTTCAAGTCCCTAGAGGGTTCCGTTCAAAAGTTACAATTTTCTATGGTTTCTATGGTTTTGGTGATGCGATCTGGACAAAATTTCACATGTAGCTTAAACACCTCATTCTCCATTTGAGTGCAAAATTTCATCTCAATCGAATCTGTAGTTTCGAAGTAATCAGGAGAACAAAATTTTGAACGGCCATATTGACGGAACCCCTGGTGGAATTCTGCCCATTAACGAACTCGACCGAGGCATTTGGGATCTGAACCTACACTGAAAATTTCAAGTCTCTAGGTTGATCCGTTCGAGAGTTATCGTGCTGACGGCCGGACGGACGGACGGACAGACTCGAATTTTTTGACGGATTCGTCATCAGTGAGTCGAACATAGTCGATTGAGACCATTTTCGGCTCAAAATTCGAAAAATACAGACATCGTGACGAAATGATATAGCCCTCGTGTAAGTAGTACGAGCGCTCAAAAAATGAGTTTTCACATATATATGTATTCAATGTAATTACATAATCCCAACCCTGGACTCTTTAGATGAACCATTTATCTATTATTCATTTGAGATTAAAATGACCATGTATAATTTTCATTAGCTTTCAATTTCCAATGAAGCACATTGCAGGGGTCCATTTTTTGTTATTTTTCTTCTAGAACTCTAAGATGAGATTATGTTATAAATACCACTGAAGACGATCAAGCATCAATAATTAAAAGTAGTTTTTTTCTAGCTGTATGCTAGATAGGTCGGATAATCGTCCGTTATAAATGATAAAGTTTTTTTAAACTTGGATTTCAATTACAAAAATATAATTGAATGTATTCAATGTGATTCGGTGATTCCATTTCTTCAAAATTATTGAAAATAAAATGACAAACTAACAATGAAAATTAAAGTCTGTTCGGGGATTTCAGCTTGTACATCATTATTATTATATGTTTTTATTTTGGTAAATAGTCAGAATGTCGCTGGATTGTCTTCCTAGAAATTGTTCGAGTACCGATTCTCCGAAGAATTTCTCTTCGCTGCGAGAGATTAATGATGATGACATCCTAAAACCGAGAGAAAGACCAGGATGATATATTAGCCACCATTACGTCGTGTCCTTATAGGATGGTTACTTCATCTACATCCTCGACGGTTCCCATCCGTGATACCATGGAAACTGGTCCATTCTTCGGGCATTATCGAGAGATTAACAGGTTTTTTCGTCACGTTATTAAGGTATCCTGTACTCCTCGAGCCTTCTGCGGCAATCTTGAAGACCAACAATTACGATGTTTACAAGCAGGAGATACAAGCCGGTCTGTCATTATAACGCAGGCAAATTAGGCCGGAGTTTTATTACGTATTAATATCGATAATGAAGGAAAGGGCGAAGAGTCACACCTGCCACAATTTGGACGGAATCTTCGGAAGAATTTCGCTGAATTAATATTCACCGCAAATTTTTAAGTCAAAACTGTAACATAAAACTATGTTGTAACGGTGTTTTCTCCGCCATTTTGGCACGACTCTGAAAATTTGGAAAGAACCAAATTTAATTCACCTACCTTTATTGTCTCGGGCGCCAGCTATCTTTTTGGAAATGGAAAAAAATAGCAAAAACACCAGGACAGCTGCAAAATCGGAAACAAAGTTCGGTTTATCTGAGGTGGTAGCGATAATAAGGAATATTTCAAATTCGAGTTTCACCAGAATTTATTCTATGAATCCCTTACGTTCATCATATGCAGGAGGGCAGAAAAAAAAATTGAGACAAGCAAATTAAATGAAAATATATTGATTCAAATAAGAGGAAATCGGTTTCTATAACTTATACTAAATTTACAAACTAATTAGGGGAATAATATACAGTGAATGCCAGAAATTTTGTAGTAATATATACAATAATGGACTGCCAGAAAATACCGACCAGGCCGGTGTATTTTCGGTTGCGGGTCTACAGGCGTTCTGAGCGGTCTTTTAGATGAAATTTGAGGAGTAATCATACTTCATTACAATGAGTAGAAAACCTGAATAGCACCTTATAACAAAGAATTAATACCTGAAAAGTGAACGAAATTGTGATAAGCCGTGATGACGAATTAAGGTCACATGAAATCGAACAGTCCTTTGTATTGTGTGAATTGAACAAAATAGGTTATCTGTGCGAAACGGCGGCATGCTAATCGTCCAGTTTCTTCATGCCGCAAACGGCCCCCCAATTATCAGCTAATGGAGGTAATGCACACACATTCACCTTCGGCGAAGTACCCAGGAAACAGTCGGCGAAATAGTTTTAATTGTAGTAAAATAAATCGACTCTTATGCGGACTGCGATCGTTAAGCCGGGTTAACTGCGTGCTCGGAGGCGCTTTAAGCCCGTCGAAGGTGTTCGCGACGTGACGGAAACCCCAAACAACGACCTCCGCGCCTTAAAAATATGGCTGAAAATTTACGAACCGAGATTATCGAAATGTATTATACATTGTTCGCGATTTATCGCGTATGACAATTATTATTATCCGATGGGCATTGTTTTGGCGTCGTTAAAGTTTCGAACAATGATCCGATTTTTTTTTTGCTGCGTATCGGCCGTTAAAGGTGGCAATAACGCCGTTCGAATGGGTTTCGGCGAAATCCATTAACGGCGTTTATAGAATCGGTCATGTTTCATTTCTTATTATTCGTTTCGTCACATGAGGGGGCTATCGCAGATTTCTCAAAATCCCGATGAGTACCTAAAATGAAATAGATACTGTTGGCTGTTTAGAAAACCTTCTCGAACGTCCTAATTCAAGGCACAATACCCTCATAATTATCCATAAAATTTCCTGAATGAACAAGACCTTGCATTTCCTGCACGAGACGAACGCCAAACGGATCAGCCTCAACAAACATCCTTGAATACAACCATTCAAATCTCCAGTGAATACTGACACACATTTCAGTCCATCAATTAAACGAACCCATTAAGGGGACACACACAGCGCGACCCCCGATTTCACCTAGAAAACACAAAAACCACCCTGTCACAACAACGATTCCAAGGCTGGCCGTCGAAATTTCGAGAACTGCGTCATTAGCACGGATCGAAAGCGAGGCAGCGAACAATCCGACAATGTTTCTCGAAAACCCACAGCCAACAATGGGCCGAATCGAAGACAAGGAATAGACCATGGGCTAATTGTTGGCGGATCAGCAGGTGGGGCCCCCATAAATTTCGTACTTCAACGCCGTCCAAGTGGGTGGCTCTCGCCCGAAATTTGTCCGTTTATGACGTCTTCGGGGCCTGGCTGGCGAACTTTATTGCACGACATAAATAAGGCTTTGTCCAAACTGCGTCCCCCACGATTTGACGCGGGTACTTAGAGTGACATCTCTGTGTGTCAGTGGGACGCTGGATGCTGGTGAGCCAGATATGAGAGAGGAGTCCTGGAGTCCAAGAATCCTCGTCGATTTGAAAAAGTCATTTGTGTCAGCGAGATCTTGAGTAATGGGAAGCGACGCGACCAACAGGTTTTTTTTGATGGTTGGAATGTTACTGAGACGAATAAATAAGGAGATGAGAGGAATGTTGTGAACAGCTTTTATTTCGATATTTTCACCTTCTAAACGGTCGTAAGTTATGACCCTTTGGATGTTTGTTATGGTAAACACAGCCAAAGGAAGGTTTTTCGAACTTCGATTATTTCTTCTCTCCACAAGGAAGCTATTCGAACTGTGACTAAGAAACCAGAAACCACAAAATTTCAAGAAACTATGTCAAATGCAATAATATACAGGCTTACAGAGAAAGTCGTACTGAATATTGAAGGACGTTATTATTCAGGTCATTTCTGATGGATTTGGTTCAATAATATGGTGTCAGAAACTTAACCGTTATGGAGATATTGAGTTTCGGAGTTTTTTTGAAAAATCCTCTATTTTTAGGCTTTTTTATCGATTTTTTCGGATTGGAGATTCAAAAGGGCGTTTTTTGGATGTACATAGGTTGAGGGCATGTCAATTTATAAAAATGATCAACAGAAACAGAACCTTCTACTAACAGCTCAATAAGACTGCTCGACAACGGTAAGAATTAAAGAATTTTCACTACGTGTTTTCAACTTGGAAGTTGAAAAAATTGACAAAAAAGCCAAAAAATAAAGGATTCTTTAAAAAATCTTCAAAACTCAATATCCCCATAACGGTTAAGTTAAGAACAAAATCCATCAGAAGTGTCCTGAATAATAAAAAAATTACGAAAAGCACTGCCGTGAAGTCAGGAGCTTTTGAGCGCTCGTACATCCACCTTGTATGTAGATTCGCATTTCCCAATTTTAGAAATCAATTGAAGGAATTTTCGACTGCTGTCAAAAAAATTCTCAAACTCAGGCGAAACTCCAGACTTCATGTCAGTGCTTCAGCTGATCAATTTTTTTTCGATAATTCACTAGAATTTTCTACGGTATCTATGGTCTTGGTAATGCGATCTAAAAAAATTGCTCACGTTGTTTGAATACATTATTCTTCATCTATTTACAAAATTTCATTCCAATCCAATCAGTAGTTTCGAAATTATCAGGAAAAACATATTTTGAACGGCCATATTTACAGAACCCCTAGTCTCATTTTGCTCATTGATGAACGTGATCACGACATTTGAGATCCACACCTATCCTGAAAATTTCAAGTCCCTAGGCATTTCCGTTCAAAAGTTACTATTTTCTATGGTTCATATGGTTCTGGTCATGCGATCTGGACAACATTTTACATGTAGCTTGAAAACCTCATTAGCCATTTGGGTGCAGAAGTTCATCTTGATCGAATCTGTATTTTCCAATTAATCAGGATAACAAAACTTTGAACGGCCATATTTACGGAACCCCTGGTGGAATTTGGCCCATTAACGAACTTAATTGAGGCATTCGGGAACTGAACCTACACTGAAAATTTCAAGTTTCTAGGACTTTCCGTTCGAGAGTTATCGTGCTTACGGCCGGACGGACGGACAGAATCGAATTTTTCGACGGATTCGTCATCAGTGAGTTCAACATAGTCGATTGAGACCATTTTCGGCTCAAAATTCGAAAAATTCAGTCATCGCGACGAAATGATATAGCCCTCGTGTAAGTAGTACGAGCGCTCAAAAATTACGAAAAGCAGTGCCGTGAAGTCAGGAGCATTTGAGCGCTCGTACATCCACCTTGTAGGTAGATTCGCATTATCCAGTTTTGAAAATCAATTGAAGGAATTTTCGACAGCTGTCAAAAAAAATCTCAACATAGGCGAAACTCCAGACTTCATGTCAGTGCTTCAGCTGACCAACTTTTTTTCGATAATTCGCTAGAATTTTCTACGGTATCTATGGTCTTGGTGATGCGATCTGGACAAAATTTCACACGTAGTTCAAATACATTATTCTTCAGCTAGGTATGAAATGTCATTCTAATCCAATCAGTAGTTTCGAAATTATCAGGAAAAAATAGTTTGAACGGCTATATTTACGGAACCTCTAGTCTAATTTCGCTCATTGATGAACGTGACCGCGATATTCGCGATCCAAACCTACTCTGAAAATTTCAAGTTCCTTGGCCTTTCCCTTCGGAAGTTATAATTTTCTATGGTTTCTATGGTTCTGGTTATGCGATCTCGACAAAATGTTGCTTCAATATATCGTTCTCGATTAAAATACAGAATTTTATCTTGATCGAATCCGTAGTTTGAGAATTTTTGTCCTCTGGTGACTCTTCTGGCTCACCATTACGATCTTTTTCTGCAATCCAGTGTCGAACAATGCACGTATGTAGGTGTTCCTCGGCCATGGCCCCCAACCTGCCACGATCTATCACCCCCGTTCCGAATTCGCCGGTCGGCTGTCGAATCTACATTAACGACTCGTTGCTCCCGAATAAAAGTGTAATCTGAAGGAGGAAACTGAGGCACCTGCCACTGTTTGAACAACATCAATAACTCCGCTTCTGCTGCTTCCTCCGGACCTCTCGCGGTGCCACGTCGCATTCGAAATTAACCGTTTAAATCATGATCGTTGGGCCACGTTTTAATTATCGTATAATTAATTGATTCGTGAACAACCGGCCAACAAATTGGAACGGAAGGTAGATGATGTATGCCTCCTCCGAAAAGTATATTTCATCTATTCGTTATTAATTTTTTTTTTATGTATCGCATTTGAATATGAATCGGATTTGGTTAGGAACGAGGACGCTTTTATTAATATTGCTGATAGTAAATCAAGGGAACGACGACGGCGCTGACCGTTATTTCCCATTCCGAAAACTATTTCAAGATGTTTCAATCACCTGTAGCTTTGTACAGGGTCATTCGGAAAAGTTAGTAGGATACATCGCCATTACTTCAACAACGATAGAAGAGGAGCATGCATGAAGTCATGTTAAGAAGAATTCAAAAAATTACCACCTGTAGTGTATCAAAATTCAGTATTATTCACCAAAAATGGATTCTCAAATTTTTTCAACGCTGATATCCCTACCTACCCGCTAAAAATAGGGTAGCAGATCGAAGGAAGCAGATATAACCCGGCAATCCCCTGAATTCTCACCTATCGATTTCTAGTCCAAAACGGCGGGCTTCACTTGCCCTCCGTCTGTCCTATCTATTCGTTTGTTTGCGTACTGGTGACGTAGGGCGTCGGTGTGGGACAAACGCCACGCGCCGTGGCGTTTCCTGATCGATACCCGATGCCGGAAACTGACTTCCTACAAGACCGGAATTGTACGATTAATGGTTTTTCACAGCGAGAAAAATTGATTTTTTTGTTGGCAGTGTGAAAAGTGTTTTCAAAATATGATACAAGCACATTTCAAACACTTTCGTTATTTGCTTATTTGTTTCAGATTTCATCCAAACACTCATTTCACTCTAAAATCATGTAGGTACATATTCCCTAAATGAAATAAAATTACAAAGATAAATTCCGAATGAAATACCTCGAACGTCGCTCCCTACATTTTCAGAGGTATAAACAGACAGTTTCGGTTGGTCTCCCATTTCCCGTGGAAAATGGTTTTCCCGCGTCTGCCCCCTAGCGGTCCCTGCCACCCCTAAAGCACTCACCACGCCCCCGTAGTTTCGCCGCCGCTATCTGTCTCCAATTCCCTGCGACAATTAATGATTTTGTGGTCGAAACTGAAACGATAATTCCATGATAATGGCAGCTCCTGCGACCTCCTGTCAATTACAGATGGCGCCACGCCCTACGTGGGTTTTCATGGTTCTGTCGATGTTTTAACGCTCCAATTCTTGCGATAAGGCCGGATCTAACGCTTATCGATTTTATGTGCGCCGTGAATTTGTGGAAGAAAGGTATTCCAGTAGGCTGTGATTGTAGTTCATTGATCTTTTTGCGAGTTTCTATGAACAAGAACGTAATAATTTTGCTCAAATGATATATTCAGCAAAATAAATCATTTTGCCGGAAGTTGATTAGGTATATAAAATATTCAATTTGAAAAAAGGTCAAAAAATGTTGGGCATCAATATCTCTCTGTTAGGAGATCTGCCATGAATCACGGTGCCATATGCATTCCAGCAAAGTAAATAGAATGCTAGGTTTTATCGCAAATTTGTATATTTATTTTCTTTCAACTTTTATTAGTAGATTTTTCCTGAACGGTATAATTCTTAAAGTTCAAACTAAGGAGAGGAAAAATTACTGATTGAAACGGTCCTATGAAAAATTAGGAAGTTCACAAACTCACCGATAAAATTGATCCAATTGTTCACAGAAATTGTTCGAAATGGTCACCATTCGTTTGATGTGGACAAAGTCTTGCCCGGCGTAATAACGAATTATTACATTAATTATATTATATTATATTACATAATGTCACAAGCATTTTAGTGCGTTGTTTTAGTTCTTCAACACTATTCACCTCAACGTTACCGTACACTTATGTTTTCAAATGACCCCAAAAAAAAGAAATCACAGGGGTTGAGATCCGGGGAGCGTGCATTTTCCCAAACTTTGCTGAATTCGGAAGTCACAAAAATCATACGCCCTGTCATATGATTCCCCGTGAACTGAAAGCATTGAATAAATACATTCAGATCTCAATTACCTAAGACAAGTCCGTGTTGGAAATTCCTCAGATTTGCGGATAACTGTTATTACGAAATACTCGGCCCTGGTGAATATTTTATAGAAGGGATTTTTGGAATTTTGTCTTATTTTGATGAGTTCTAGCACCTGTCAAAAAAAATGCCCCACTTTTGAGAACACCTTGTATATTGTCTTGATCGAGTTGGTATTCGTTACTATTATATAACGAATAATATTTTTCAGCCGAAAATGGTCTCAATCGACTATGTTTGACTCACTGATGACGAATCCGTCGGAAAATTTGAGTCTGTCCGTCCGTCCGTCCGGCCATAAGCACAATAACTCTCGAACGGAACTACCTAGAGTCTTGAAATTTTCAGTGTGGGTTCAGTTCCCGAATGCCTCGGTTGAGTTCGTTAATGGGCCGAATTCCACTAGGGGTTCCGTAAATATGGCCGTTCAAAGTTTTGTTCTCCTGATTACTTGAAAACTACAGATTTGATCGAGATGAAATTTTACACTCAAATGGAGAATGAGGTGTTCAAGCTACATGTGGAATTTTGTCCAGATCGCATGACCAGAACCATAGAAACCATAGAAAATTGTTACTTTTGAACGGAAACGCCTAGGGACTTGAAATTTTCAGGATAGGTGTGGATCTCGAATGTCGTGATCACGTTTATCTATGAGCAAAATTATACTAGGGGTTCCGTAAATATGGTCGTTTGAAATTTAGTTTTCTTGATAATTTCAAAAGAACAGATTCGATCGTGACGAAATTTTGTATACTAATGGAGAATGATATATTCAAGCTACATTTCTCCAGATCGCATGACCAGAATTATAGAAACTATAGAAAATCACAACTTTCGAACGGAAAAACACAGGGACTTGAAATTTCCAGGGTAGGTTCGGATCGCGAATTTCGCGGGCATGTTCATCAATCAGCCAAATTAGACAAGGGGTTCCGTAAATACGGTCGTTTGAAATTTTTTTTTCTCGATAATTTCGAAACTACGGATTCGATCGAGATAAAATTTTGTATTCTAATCGAGAATGATATATTGAAGCAACATTTTGTCCGGATCGCATGACCAAAACCATAGAAACCATAGAAAATTATAACTTCCGAAGGGAAAGGCCTAGAAACTTGAAATTTTCAGGGTAGGTTTGTATCGCGAATTTCGCGGCCATGTTCATCAATGAGCTAAATTAGACTAGGGGTTCCGTAAATATGGCCGTTCAAAATATTTTGTTCCTGATAATTTCGAAACTTCTGATTTGATTGGAATGAAATTCTACACCTGAAGAATAATGTATTCAAACTACGTGCGAAATTTTGTCCAGATCGCATAACCAAGACCAAAGATTATCGGAAAAAAATTGGTCAGCTGAAGCACTGACATGAATTCTGGGGTTTGGCCTAAGTTTGAGAATTTTTTTGACAGCTGTCGAAAATTCCTTCAATTGATTTCTGAAACTGGAAAATGCGAATTTACCTACAAGGTGGATGTACGAGCGCTCAAAAGCTCCTGACTTCACGGCAGTGCTTTTCGTAATTTTTTCATTGATTAATATTAAAATTACAATACAATTATTATTATAAATATTCGAGGTATGCCCAAAATAATAATAATAATAATAATAATTAATTCACAGGATAGAAGACAAAATTACGAATCGTATGGAGGTAATGTGTGAATAAAATAGTTCAATCTTCAGTATATCTGGTAGTTTGTAATTTCGTTGTTCACAAAAGACCGTTATGTGTTTTTGTGGTATTTCCGGATGTCAAATTTTCAATTTCTATGATCGACTTATTTTATTTCGGACTTTCTGGAGGTGTCAAAATCGAACTTTTTCAAATCGTTTTTTTGCGTAAACCGGCAGTGGGATTGGGCTGGAATTCATTTAAGGAGACCTCGCGTCCTTTGGAATGATAATTCGACCACTTTCGACCCCCGAAAAGCCGCGGATTAAAAGCCTATTCGAAAGGAAAAAGGCAACTTTTTGCGTTTTCGTCGTTTTTTGACCTTTTCCGAACGTTGTTTTCGTACTTTCGGAATCCAAAAGAGGGAACTTTTTGGCAATCATCGAAAAGCACGTTTCTTCCTCTCGAAAACGTTCATTCATTTTATTTCACCAAAAAAACTAAAACCAAATCGCTTTATTTTGAAAAATTCAACGAAATTTCAATGAGGTTGAATTTTATTTTTGTGAACGTCAAAGAATGTCACTATGGAAACATTCACAATACCATTATACAACGTCGTCAACAGTATGATATATTCCCATAACAATATACCGATTTTATTGGTTCATTAAAACATGAGTTATATAATTCAATGATTCCATGTATTGAAGTTTATGAAAATGAATTGACAGCATTTATCATACTGACAATGAACACAGAAAGTCATTTTGGTACATAGAAGAAAAATTGAGTTTTCTGATGTATCACAAATAATTCGGTGATTCCATCTCTTGGAGTTTATTCAAATAAAATGACAATACTTGTCATACTGACAATGGACACCGAAGGCCGTTTCGATACACAGAATTTCGATTTCCACCTTTAAAATATTGTCGCACAATTTCCAACTTCCCTTCATCCAGAGTTTCGATTCTAGATGATGAAGCGATCATTGAATTTTTAGGAAAGAGAAAGCACAATAAAAACAACCCAAGCATTGAGAATTATATGGGCATAGGAAATTTAAGTGAACTATTTTATTAGTTCTGCTCACACTTACGTTTCACTTTCTCTGAAATTAAAGCACAAACTCGAATTTCAAGATCGATATAATCAAACTTTCGATAGGCGTAGCCTAAGACTTTCGATCAACATCTTTGTTTTCAACGGAGTGGCGTTTATATTTTATCTTCCTTGGAGTTGGCAAACTAACAAAGTTTCTTCAATTCAGTCCTTAAATGAGAACCAATTTTCTTCGCAACAATAAAATAACAGAAACCTTTGTTCCTCATTAATTACAAGGAGGTGGGACTCAATCAAACTACACTCCATTAATCCCATTACGATTTATTGTTGACAAAATTACAGGCTTGAGGAAAGGAACACTGATAACCAATTAACAATTAAAACGGGAGAAAGTGGCACGAAAAAATCTTCGACTGTTAAACTTATAATGGTCTGAGCCATAATAACCAACATGCTGTTAAACGCCGGTTTTTAATCGTGGCCCAATTAAGTTTGCATCAGGAATGCCAATTTGCGACTATCGAACTCGCCGGTACACACTAACATCAATAAAATTATACCTGTATGATTGTACACCTGTTCCTTGTGTTAACAACTAACGGCCGAGATGCCGGCTTGGACAAAGAGCCGCGGGAATAATTTTTTCGGCAGCATACCAAGATAATATTTGCGAGGGATGGCGCTACCGCCAACACTATTCCTCGTAAATGTTACCATAAAATCAAACACTACGTGTGAATAGACTTTTTTTAGTTTGGACATCATATTTCCTTTGTCACTGAACTTCTGTGCGGAGGAGCCATAAATATTCTCGAGTACGTTATTTTATTGCCCTCTTGTAATTTTTCGTGTAACTAGGCTCAGTCGTCATTAATCGACAACAGGTGGAGCTTTTATTGGGTATCAATGTTGAATGAAGTTGTGTCTCGAAAAAATTATTCCAATTAGTGTTTTACGAGTGCGGGAATAAATTTGTCATTTGCATGTTGGAGCAACATTGTTGCTTTCAGCCGTCTTTCAAATTTTCGTTCGGGAATGACGGTTATTGTAGATGTTGGTCGTAAGATAAGTGATAGACGTAATTTGAGATAACTTTCTCGGTTTTATATCATCTGAGGTGGCAGTTCAATCAAGCGTACACTATTATTTATGTCATAATAAAAATTTAAAGGATTCGAGTTGACGTCGTTCCGTAATCGATCGAATCTGATATTCATAGAATCCGAGTCATAACCTCATTCTGGACCAGGATATCGAATATCTATGATGCAAGGCTTAAAATTCGTTCTTTACAACCTAACGTAATAATCACACCCTTATAAAACATTGTCATCTCTCCTCGACACCTGTTCAATTGACCGAATACAAAACCAGAATTGGATGTTATTACCTAACAGCTACTTAACCGAAGAGCTGAGGCGAGTCAAGAGAATATACAGCAACAATAAAAAAATAATTAAGGTTGGAAGTATCTTAGGGCAATAAAGATTACCGAAAGTCCAATTAGTTAAACTACATTTTAAGGTAAACTAACACATGCCAGTGGAGATTTAGCCCTACCGATGGTGTCATCTGCCCTTTGGGATTTCAGAGATCGGGATGTACGATAGGGAAGTCGACGTTTTGATGGGGCATTGGCGTTACGTCGATTTGGGTTCGCTTCGCGCATTTTTCGAAATTATCCGAAGGACGACTGAGGAGGGGATTGTCGTCCTTTCGTTACCTTCAAAATTCTCCAGTATTTTAGTCAATAGTTTGAGAGTTATCATTGTTGAGCTATACACTGGTGAAGACATGTGGAAACTTCGTACGCCACTGATTAGGTGATCATCAGATCGGGTTCGAGATATCGCAGACGTTATTTGTCAAAAAGCATGGGCTCCAATATGATATACACTATCTACTAAATGACCGTCGATAACATCCAGATAGCGGTGGATATCACTGAACGGCAGTCGTTAAGAAGGAAATTGTTGAAGAATAAACCGGAAGAGCTGTTCCTCGAGCTTTTACCTCTAAATACCGTACTGGGGCTACGCTGCCAGATATATCTTAATAGCATTTGGGCTAATGACACCACTCAAACAATGATATGGCTTTTTTGTACACTCGTCCAGATAAATTGCGATCATAACTTTTTTTCTTAGTACTTGATTCATAAACTCACGTTATTCAGTGTTTTTTGATGTATAAACTTTTGAGTACACTGAAATAAATTGACATATACAACAGGAATTCAGTTACTTCTACAGGAAATTTTCCCTATATAAGCGACAGCAGGAATATTTGTTGATTTTACGTGACAATTCCGGTCGTGCAGGAATATTTGTTTATTTTACGAGACGATTCCGGTCGTTTAATCTCTCTAGAAATAACGTAAGTTTAACATTAGCTGATGCAACCAAACTGCAGTTTGTCATTTCAACAGGAAAATAATACTGTGACGAAAATCGGAATATGCGTGACTACTTACAGGAATTTCCTGTTTGATAAACAAACTAGATAGTTAAAAAAATACAAAAAAAATCTATCCCCACTAAAATTTTTTTTTTTCAAAATAATGATTTCTTACAAATCACGTTGTATTTCTGTGTTACACGCTCACAAATGAATCAAATCAATCAGTTTTTTCAGGGTGAAATGAGTTATGAAGATGTATTAAACCAGTTTGAAATTTACATGAAAAGCGCATATTTTTTTTTTGAGTTGGCCACACAGGCTATCTCAAATTTTATTTCCACCATGAACGATTAAACCTTCACATTATGAAATATTCTTCACATTTCATGATGAAATTCGAAGTTGGATATTTTTTTCCAAAAAAACCTATATCTATACGGTTTTCAGCATATCTATTGGTAATTCAATGAAGAATATTTCACCATGAAGAAACTGATGGATTTGATCCACTTGTGAGCGTGATACACAGAAACGCAACGTGAAGTGCAAGAAATAATTATTTTGAAAAAAAAAAAAATTTCTACTGGGGATAAATTTTGTTTGTATTTTTTTTAAAGAATCTAATCGCTCTTCTATACAGTGTTAAAGTATTATTCATTCATTCTGGGACACCCTGTATAGGTGTCTGGAATGGGAAGAATTTATTACATTATTCTAACGAATTAGAGAGAAATTCGTTGAAAACTAGTAAGTATTGAGAGACTCCATGATAAATATAGAGAAATTTTTTTCCCGGATTCCGGACTGATATTAGTAGAATAACTGTCTACAAATGCTCACTTGCTTAGATCTTTGGTCTTGTATGAGGACCGGAATTTCTTCCATACGCCTCTCATCTTGAGTTTTCCGGTTTTTTTCTGGTGGTGAGAAGATCTCTTCTCTTCTTTCTTCGATATTTTCGTCTCCTTTCCTCAGTTTTTTCCTATTTATCTTTCTTCGTTTTTCTCATTTTCCTTATTTTCCCTATTTTCCTTTATCTCATTAGGTATCACCTCTTGTCCGTTTTTCTTACAGGAATCTTCAGAATGCTTCTCAGATTTCCATTCTGGTGATCCCGTATCACTTCTTTCAAATTCTTCCTCTGCCTATTTACCATTTCCTCTATCGTCTCGATTTTAAGTACCTTTCTGATCTGTTCGTTTGTAATATACCAAGGGGCATCTATTGCATTTCTTACTACTCTCTTCAGGGTATGTTGTAGTTCTTTCTTCTTGAAGTTTGCTTCGTCATTGAACCATACAAATGCTCACACCTTTTCTATCGCTTTTCAAACCTTTAGGTAGTATCTTTTGAATTGTGCCTATTCGATGGCGCCCTCTGTTGAGCGGTACGTTAAGTGTTGGGCTGTCGGTGCAGATCGCCACAGATCTAATCTTCCTTCCTTCCTTACCTGACTTTAACCTTTGTTTTAACCCTTATTTCCCTGTTACTTCCTACTTCCTGCACTATGTTTCTTAATCATATACTAACCCTCTTTTCTCTTTTTTTTATATTTTCAAGAAAAAGTTATTCAAGAGGTAGTATCAATCGTAGATCGAAAATATTCAATTCTTGGTAGAAAATGCTGAAAATGATCGAATCACTGTTTCATCTGTTCTTTCCTTCGTCGGAAACCGATATTTTATTCCAAACAACTTCAACCATATGGTACAACATGGATTGAAATACTGTTACCTAAACAAGATTTATTCCGATAAAATAATCTGAATTTCTCTGATAAATACATTCCTCTTGAATTGAATGTGTCTATAATGTTAGTCGTACAAATATTGTTGGGTTATACTCACAAAATTTTTCAATTTTACTAGATATGGCCTGTAACATTCACGGAAATATTTCTTCTGAAATAAAAGTACTTGATCACTGCTATAATTACCGTTTTTCCTGTTCGTGGGACTCAAGTCACTCAAACCGGAATCGGCATGTTAGATTGCAAGTACAGATTGTTCTCAGAACTGTTTTTTTGTTGCGATAAGAATAGTTGCGTACAACAGGAATTCATTCAACCGGGAATTCCCGGGGTTCGTTTTTTTCAGTGGAGTCATTTTTTTCAAAATTATTTCGAATCTGTCACAACAACATGAAATTTTCGATATAGTGAATTTGATATCCAATAATCATGAAAAATGAAAAAATCGATTTTTTATCAGCGAGCAATTATGATTTTTTCAGCATATGTTATTTCCTTTTTTCCCATGTTTTCAGCGCTTGAAAGTTGAAACTATATACCTTTATTCGCAAGGAGTCGTTGACCTAGACTGCGCGAACAGAGGGAGGGCACTGGGGTCAATTGCCCTCCCTGTCTATATATCATATTAATATTATAAAATTGAAATTATGAGTTATTGTAAACGCCTTATATGCTCAAATTTTGTTCTCTTGTTACACTAGTATATTTGGAGTATGCCCCCCTCAATCTTAGATCCGCCCTTGTGATTGATTTCTCGATGTTGACATCATTCGCAGACTAATTTGGTTAATCTAGATTCTAGATCCTCAAGGTGTTAACTATATTAGATACTTTTCAACATATTTCCGAAAAATACAGTGTTTGATTGTTCACATCAAACAACTATTAGATCACAAAAGTAAAAAAGAATTGCCAGACAATCGAAACCACCCTAGAGATAAATCTAACCAGAATGAAAGTGACCGGTACCATCTTGGCATTTATGATTTACAACCCTGGATCAGCTGTGAAGGAAGCCCTTCCTTTGGTTCCATTCCCGACCCCGGCGATAAACGTATTAATATCCCCATGCAAAGTAATTCTACGCAGTAAATGTAAATATAAATAATATTATAAGTAGATATTTATCATAATTTCCTCTCTTTGTTTTGGAAGGGTAGTCAACGTCAAAAGCAGCTGCACGTCAGCTGGAACCGCATTCACGTATTAATGATCATTTTGTAATTAGCCACTTTTGAAAAACACTGGAGAATCTTCTTCTAACATGGAACATGCATCAGGACCGACCAGAAGATCTCGAGTAGCGATCTTCATGGTCCGTATTCATTGCTTTTGGGGCGGATATTTCAACAGCCATTATGGCTAATATAGGGTGATTTTTTAAGAGCTTGAGAACTTTTTTTAAAAAAAAAACGCATAAAATTTGCAAAATCTCATCGGTTCTTTATTTGAAACGTTAGATTGGTCCATGACATTTACTTTTTGAAGATAATTTCATTTAAATGTTGACCGCGGCTGCGTCTTAGGTGGTCCATTCGGAAAGTCCAATTTTGGGCAACTTTTTCGAGCATTTCGGCCGGAATAGCCCGAATTTCTTCGGAAATGTTGTCTTCCAAAGCTGGAATAGTTACTGGCTTATTTCTGTAGACTTTAGACTTGACGTAGCCCCACAAAAAATAGTCTAAAGGCGTCAAATCGCATGATCTTGGTGGCCAACTTACCGGTCCATTTCTTGAGATGAATTGTTCTCCGAAGTTTTCCCTCAAAATGGCCATAGAATCGCGAGCTGTGTGGCATGTAGCGCCATCTTGTTGAAACCACATGTCAACCAAGTTCAGTTCTTCCATTTTTGGCAACAAAAAGTTTGTTAGCATCGAACGATAGCGATCGCCATTCACCGTAACGTTGCGTCCAACATCATCTTTGAAAAAATACGGTCCAATGATTCCACCAGCGTACAAACCACACCAAACAGTGCATTTTTCGGGATGCATGGGCAGTTCTTGAACGGCTTCTGGTTGCTCTTCACTCCAAATGCGGCAATTTTGCTTATTTACGTAGCCATTCAACCAGAAATGAGCCTCATCGCTGAACAAAATTTGTCGATAAAAAAGCGGATTTTCTGCCAACTTTTCTAGGGCCCATTCACTGAAAATTCGACGTTGTGGCAGATCGTTCGGCTTCAGTTCTTGAAATGTCAAAGCATACTGAGCAAATACTAATGCATGAAAATCCTAACCTCAAAAAAATCTGAGCAAATACTAATGCATGAAAATCCTAACTTCAAAAAAATCACCCGTTATATATATAACTAATAATTAAGTTTCTTCACCAAATTCATTTGTGCTTAAAAACTCGAACAATCCTCCGTCTGAAATTCTTGTATCACGCTGAAAAATTAATATTCGTTCCTCTATCCAGTTTTTAACGACCCCTCGTCGCAATAAAAATGGCGAGGCGAAAACCAGAGGACATGGGAATAATAAAATCCGCATAAATATGAATACAGTGGTTTTAATCCGAAATATAATTTGTCAACAACTTCCATAATACGTTGACCATTAAATAATATAAATATTTTTAACGCCTGCACGGGTGACATACCAGACATAAATATTCGACTCGAAGTGACCAGAAAATAAAATAAAATAGTGGTCGTAATGTTTTGATGGGTCCTAGGTATAAAATCGCAGTGTGACCACTGGGGTTCGCATTCTTCTTTCTGCTCGTCACGGCCCGTTGGCGGATACCAACTTTAATTTTATTCATTCTTTTAGATATATAGGTTTATTCATACTGAGGAATTTTCAATGTGAAGGCATCTAATGTATAATATTTTTTTCGAAGAAATGGATGGATTTGTCTATTTCCTTGTTTTCACAATACATATCACTAATTTTATCGAATAACGTAGCATAACTATGTACAATTTCCATTTACAATACTAAACTTGATACCAGCAAACGCATATCAGTGTTAATTGCCTCCTTATCCATACCGAACTTTCCCCGTTCAGGTAACCGTTAGAAAAGAAATAAATCAACATTATCCGTAATGAAATTCGTGTCAGTATGGCCGAAACATTAAAAAATAATAAAAATACAGTTGTATATTCGGTACGATATCCTCCTTCAATGGAAATAATGAAAACATTTCGTCCTAATTACAGAAACTAATCAAATATTCATATTTAATTGGAGAACTTCCTGAAAGCCTTATTAAATTACAAATGTATTCCTGACGAGACAAAGCAACGGTTTGTACTTTCCGAATTGTATACAGAGTCGCCAATTAAAGATTTTAATCCGGACCCATCCCAGAGACGGGCAGACTTGGTTTCACGAAATAAATCATAGCTTAATGGGATTTTCTGGCAGGTGGGTGAGTAGAGTTCCATCTTTCGAAATGATAATTCATTAAGTAAGATTAAATCTGCTGCGGCTCCTCTCCGAACGAGGACTTGGAACACTGAAGATTATTTCTTCGGAAGGTTAACGTTTACCCTTTCGTTGACCCGAATTCCCTAAATTGGGAAACAGTGGCGGTCCCATCAGTACGACAAAAATGCACAGTTAATACAAATCCAATTTTGAATGTGGAGAATTTAATTTCCTCGGCTCTTGAAATTGCTGACTCGCCTTTGGCATCTTTGGCGCAATACGTCATATTAGCTGTCGGTGACTCGAAAGCAATACTTTTTCCCGCGCCAAAAATCTTTAGAGGAGAAGATACGGGATTTCCGACGGTACCCAAAACGTTCCCTATTTCGACTCGGGAATATATGAAAATAACGTTCGGAAAAGGTCGAAAAACGACGAAAACGCAAAAGATTGCTATTTTGCTATTCTATAGGCTCCGGATCCGCGGCGTCTTGGGGCTCGAGGGGGGTTGAAGTTTAATCTTCAATGATTTCTCATACCCTATACAAGTTTATAATTCCTCACGAATTCCCGATTTCATACACTCCACGTAAATTTTCGTATTTTCGTCAATATCTCCTGAATTTTTCATTTAATGATTTAATGATCATTGAAATGAAAAAATTTGTTGTGATTAAATTCAACATTTTCATTCAGAAATAAATAACGAAGCTATAATCCCGAAGTGTTCAAGTGGATATAAACCAGCCTTAATGTGCTTCCATTAAACGAAAATGAATGTAATAATTTCCCACATAATTATACTCGACAGCATCTTCGGAATGTCATTTCAACATATCGAAAAACATGAGCACAAACGCCATAACAATAAACGTTAAAATTCTGTAATATAGAAAACACGGACAATCCCCCTGGGTTGCCCATTATCGAAGATTTGTGTAAACAATAATGGTTGAATTAATTCAGAAAATATCCATATGGGACTCGAAAAAATTGAAGCACTGCGAGAGTGTGACTGAAAGAAAACATTTATAACTTGACAGAATTGAAACTGTAGGTGCTTTGTAGTTATGCCCAAACCTAGGTGCACGCCTAATTTGGTTTTTGAACCTTCATCCATCATTAATTTTTACGGGAAATACCTGCTTTTCCGCTTGTACCTATTGTAATTAGCCGTGTATAAGTTGCGGAAGATATAAAGATGGGTTCGGATTATTACATTAATTACCATCTGCTATTAGCCGCAGTCACGATTTGCCTATTTAAGTACTATTGTGTTTGAATTCATGAAGCCGTCATAATTATCAATTTTCGTCCAAATTGTAGTGTGTCTTCTATTTGCTAGAGCGTGCTTGATGTAACAATCTTTGTCTGCATGCAACGTATAAAACTAGATGGTTGCCGCTGGAATTATACCAAAATAATTAGGAGGAACTCGTGGAGTTTATTGAAACCAACGTTAAATGACCCGGAAAAAGTTCTTAGTGAAACTGAAAATGACACTGAAATTGCGGTAAGTTGAATGCTGAGTATTTAATGAACCATTATTCATCTACTCCTTTAATTGGAGCAGTACTAGGAAAATTATTTGCTTATTTCAAATATTCCTTCTATTTCATCGATAATTTTTTTCACCACAATAACTCAACCAACATTTTGCTATGATATTAACCTCGGGAATATATGCTAAAAGTTAGTCGGTCGAATAGTGTGTCACCCTGTATAGCGGATATTTTCTCGACGTGTTGATCTCGAAACAATAAAAAGGAATAATCACCACAGACTCCCGTTTTCGACCACGGTGGCATTTCAATGAGGATTAAATCGAGAAGGTGCTGCTTATTGTAAACACAATGACAAGTGTTAAATAATTTATTTGATTCCAATTACCGGTTATTTACAGTCGATGCGAACCAAAGCGAATACCAGGCAACGTTTGCTGATGAAAAGAATATTTATGATATGTACGTTATTAGAAAGTTATTTATTGCGATAATCTTTAATGTGTGTAGATTCCAGCTGTTAAGGCTTTTATTCATGACATTCGATAACTATAAACAACGGAGTATATTGCTTATGGAACGGAGCAGCTTTAGGACGAGGGACATTTTGCTTTTTCGCTTTTTCTTTCACTGTCTATTTCCAGAGGAAAATTCCGTAGTAGAAGAGTGTAACTGAAAATACTCGAAAAGAATGTTTCAAGCCAATACTCGTTGAATGTGTTTCTTAAGTTCAGCTAGCTTTTTTCCTAGAATTGTTTCACCTAATAGTTTAAAAGTTAAAGAGGAAATCACATCTTTAGGACTACAGAAGCTTATATCTTCCCAACTATTGGAAATAGGAAATCAAACGACCCAAAAATCTCTTTTTTCCACTGGCTAGTTCCGGAGAAAAATTTCGTAGTAATAGCATGTAACTGAAAAACATTTTATTCAAATCAATATTCGTTGAATGTGTTCCTTGAGTTCAGCTAGCTTTCTTTCCTAGAATTATTGTTCCACCAAATAGTTCGAAAGTTAGAGGGGTGGGGTCACATCTTTGGGCCTTCAGAAGCTAATATCTTCCCAACTATTGACTTATCTGGATAAGTCAAATTGAAACTTTTTTATGGTTTTGAAGATCTACAATAAAATAATTCTCTTTGACTCTACATAAATTCAAAATTCAACGAATAGTTGAACCATACAAGAACAAATAGGAAATTTAACGTCCCAAAAATCTCTTTCTTTCACTGGCTAGTTCCAGAGGAAAATTTCGTTAATAGCATGTAACTGAAAAACATTTCATTCAAATCAATATTCGTTGAATGTGTTCATTGAGTTCAGCTAGCTTTTTTTCCTAGAATTATTGTTCCACCAAATAGTTCAAAAGTTCGAGGGGGGGGGGGCACATCTTTGGGACTTCAGAAGCTAATATCTTCCCAACTATTGACTTATCTGGAAAAGTCAAATTGAAACTTTTTTATGGGTTTGAAGATCTACAATAAAATAATTCTCTTTGACTCGACATAAATTCAAAATTCAACGAATAGTTGAACCATACAAGAACAAATAGGAAATTAAACGTCCCAAAAATCTCTTTCTTTCACTGGCTAGTTCCAGAGGAAAATTTCGTTAAAAGCATGTAACTGAAGAACATTTTATTCAAATCAATATTCGTTGAATGTGTTCCTTGAGTTCAGCTAGCTTTCTTTCCTAGAATTATTGTTCCACCAAATAGTTCGAAAGTTAGAGGGGGGGGTTACATCCTTGGAACTTCAGAAGCTAATATCTTCCCAACTATTGACTTATCTGGAAAAGTCATATTGAAACTTTTTTATGGGTTTGAAGATCTACAATAAAATAATTCTCTTTGACTCTACATAAATTCAAAATTCAACAAATAGTTGAACCATACAAGAACAAATAGGAAATTAAACGTCCCAAAAATCTCTTTCTTTCACTGGCTAGTTCCAGAGGAAAATTTCGTTAAAAGAATGTAACTGAAAAACATTTTATTCAAATCAATATTCGTTGAATGTGTTCCTTGAGTTCAGCTAGCTTTCTTTCCTAGAATTATTGTTCCACCAAATAGTTCGAAAGTTAGAGAGGGGGGTCACATCTTTGGGACTTCAGAAGCTAATATCTTCCCAACTATTGACTTATCTGGAAAAGTCAAATTGAAACTTTTTTATGGGTTTGAAGATCTACAATAAAATAATTCTCTTTGACTCTACATAAATTCAAAATTCAACGAATAGTTGAACCATACAAGAACAAATAGGAAATTAAACGTCCCAAAAATTTCTTTTTTTCACTGGCTAGTTTCGGAGGAAAGTTTCGTTAAAAGCATGTAACTGAAAAACTTTTTATTCAAATCAATATTCGTTGAAAGTGTTTTTTGAGTTCAGCTAGCTTTCTTTCCTAGAATTATTGTTCCACCAAATAGTTCGAAAGTTAGAGAGGGGGGTCACATCTTTGGGACTTCAGAAGCTAATATCTTCCCAACTATTGACTTATCTGGAAAAGTCATATTGAAACTTTTTTATGGGTTTGAAGATCTACAATAAAATAATTCTCTTTGACTCTACATAAATTCAAAATTCAACGAATAGTTGAACCATACAAGAACAAATAGGAAATTAAACGTCCCAAAAATCTCTTTTTTTCACTGGCTATTTTCGGAGGAAAATTTCGTTAAAAGCATGTAACTGAAAAACTTTTTATTCAAATCAATATTCGTTGAATGTGTTCCTTGAGTTCAGCTAGCTTTTTTCCTAGAATTATTGTTCCACCCAATAGTTCGAAAGTTAAAGGGGGGGGGGACTTCAGAAGCTTATATCTTCCCAACTATTGACTTATCTGGAAAAGTCATATTGAAACTTTTATATGGTTTCTGAAGATCTATCTAATGATATCCCATAAGCTAGTGGGCACTGAAAAAAAAAGTCACCCCTCAGTTACTTGTACGGCGAATGCGTCTACTAATTCATTTTCTTGATTTTACTGAACAGTTCAATTGCGGTTCTTAAAATATACCTACCTGCCTTCTAAATTGTATCTCCATAGTGCCAATAGTCTTCGAGAAATATGGCTGTTTCCTGTGGACTGGCCGTTGGATATTACTTAATTATAACAGTTTTTGACATTTTGGCTGCGGAAAGTGCGGAACCCTTAAAACGAACAAAATGTACATCAAAGTTCCTTATTTCCTTAACACATTTTCCTCTTTATCTTCATTTCACGTTATATCTGTACTGATTTCTACAACAAAGTAGCAATGTAAATTTACACTTTCTGAAAAAGTCGTTCTTATTCCAGCCAAGGCCAGATCGAATGATCACCTTGTCGCTTCAAACAAAGCCGGATCTTCTAGCCTCCAGTGAAAAATCGTAATAGCTCTTAATACCGATCAATAATAAGGATTATTACAATCTACCCGGTAGCCACTTCCGGCGGCATCATTTCTCTCGAATTACCACAACATCCACTAATTATTACAATTTGAATTCCGATCGACGCAGGAGCGTATCTGCCGTCCTTGGATCCCCGGCAGTTTTAAAACCCAGCCAGCTAATTATGCCCAGTGTAAACACAGGGCCGTTAAACCCGCACGATCATTGATTCGCTGACTGAAAAAATCGTTAATACTTTTCGAATCGGCGATCGGAATTGATGGCGCCGCACGAGGTCGGAAATTTTTTACGGCGATTAGTGCCTCTCGTCGGCAGTAAAAATGGGGAATAAATTGCGTGGACAGCGACACCGCGTAGAGTTAATTGGTCGTCGGTTTTTATTCGAAATGCGCCGTTCGTTTGGATGTTTTTCGACGCCGGACATAGCGGATGCACTACGGGAAGGGAGTAGTTACTGTTGTGGCAACCCCGCCTGCTGCTAGCTTCCGATTGTGTACCTGTCGGCGATAATCGACATAGCATTACCTCCAATCGGCCGTCTCTGAAGCGATGCATCATTGCCAACTCGGACTCTAACCAAATTGCGACCAGAAAATGTCTTCAATTGGCCAAATCAAACCTATATCATTGTTGATTTCCGAGCTCTTGGGAGGACTGGGAGAGTTCCAAAAACTTCGACTAATAAGATTAATGTTCGTCTGAACCTTTTTCTTCGATATTTAATTATCCAGTTCGAGTTGATTGTTACGCTCAGTTGTGAGTTTATAATCCTTAAGTACCAGGCGTTTTGTGAAGATTAAAGGGGTCATCAATCAGCGTTGAAAGCCTTTCTCCCCCTAGGTACGGATCATTAAACCCACGATTTCAAGCCTTTCGCCGACGTTTCAACTCTTTGATGCGATTTAATTATATCAACACCATGATGAAAGTGTACTTCGTCCATTGTTGTCGCAAGATAGGGTTTATTTTTTCGTTTTGGAATTTACTCATTTCGCACTTTTGTCTTGTCTTTCCTCGGCCATGTGTTGTTCTTCCGCAAATCACGAATGTTTTTAATGCCTATCATAACTCCATTCCGGTCCTACTGACAGGGCAACTGTTGAATCTGACATCTAAAACGTCTAATTCAGAAGTGTGGTATCCAAGGAGCATATGCGAATCGTTTTCGTACCTGTTAAAGTATGTTTAAAAGTAAGTGGTGTTAAAATTTCCAAATTACCTTCATTCTCCACCGACAACCTGTAATTTCTGTTTCCTTAGCGGCGTTGCGATTCCTGACGTGCACCGCCTGGGTCAGGGCTGGAACTAGGAGTTTTGTGACGCCATCGGAAAAGTATTCTCAACGACCTCAATCAAGTATGGAACTAATCGTTTCCGTTTTCTCGAAAATATCAGATGTTCCGCCACTTTCTCCTCCTGGCTTTCTGTTTTTGTATAATTTTTTTCGTATAGCCTAAACGAAAACTTCATTCCCCTCATCGTTCTAGTAGGCCGATACTGTTAGTGTCAAACTAACCCCTTTCCGACCGTACTCGAAAAGTTCCCTATTTTGAATTCCAAACGTGCGAAAATAACTCATGGAAAAGGTCGAAAAAACGACGAAAACGCAAGAAGTTGCCTTTTTCCTTTTCTACAGTCTTTTGATCCATGGCGTCTCGGGGGTCGAAAGTGTTCGAATTTTCATCCCATAGGACGCGAGGTCTCCCCCACCGATGGTTACGCAATAAATTAATGCTTCAAACTCGAAATTGGCTGCGTTCCGTTTCGCTGAAGCCCCCCCTGCCGGCCCCATACACGTAGCCGGCCAGTTGCGTGTAGAAAAACGTGTAAAAATTATGGTTTTCTACGAAAAAATGACCGCAACCTTTTTCACTCCGTAAGTTCATTGTAAAAAGGCCATTAAGCTGTTGCGGTCTACGAATGCAACGTCAAATGAGGCGCGAGGATTAATTTCTTCGGAACAACGTTGTAATTTCGGTTGTGCAGGATATGTTGAAGCGTGACTGATGAATATGGGAAAGGTGAGAAGAAACTTTCAGTCCATCCTGTGTCAGTTTTTGTTGGCGGTAAAATATCGGTTTTTAAATGTCTTCTTCGAGTGCGCTGCCGAGACCACACAAGTGAAGGCGATTTGTTAAACTAATCTTCAAGAACTAGCTGCAGATCAACGATTGCCTTTCAACATGATTAATTCAGTGAATCTCTTCTTTTTATTCAAAGCTTTCTGCGTTTTTGTGCAAATGTAAAACTTTTTATATTTTGTAATTTTTTTTCATCCCTTGGATACATGTATGGCGAGTGCTCTGGCTAAAGAACCTTGGAAATATAGAGGACATTCGAGCCTAACGAAATAAAGTTATTAGTTTTGACTTTCCATAAATTTAAAACGTACCAAAAATCTTGTAGGTTACTTGGGGTCATCGACAAACAACATTTTCTGTTGAATTCCCTGTTCAAAGTTTCAAATAATTGTACCATTTCCTTCCTTTTCTTAGTTTAGGTGCTTAATCTAGTGATAAACGAGCGAAATTACTCTTATTATAACGATGAGAAAGCAAGATCCTAAGACAGCACTCTCATTTCGCCTGAACGCTAATCGCCTCGCTCTTTTCTTCCGGTCACTTTTCATTAAAAAAAATAAACACGGCTGTGACGCCAGCTAATTTTAGGAAAATTAATTGAAGAACGGTGCAATTAAAAATTCCTCGGTTATGCTAATGTCGAATAAATTGCAGTTAAAGTGTGTTAGATTGAATAAGATCATCAATCATCGTCGTTTAACGTCCACTATCCAACGGTTTGCTCTGAATACAACGAACAAGTTGTTCTCTGTTTTTGGAAGATTGACGTGAGCCATATATCATATTTTTTTTATTTCTAGGAGAATGTTTCCAACCCTAAGAGTCTCCTTCACCGGCATCAGGCCTGACCAAAGATACGCAGTCCTCCTGGACATAGTCCCGGTGGACAACAAGCGTTACAGATACGCCTACCATAGATCTTCCTGGCTGGTGGCGGGAAAGGCTGATCCTCCTGCACCCTGCAGGATATACGCCCATCCCGACTCGCCCTACACTGGAGAACAGTTGAGGAAACAAGTGGTGTCCTTCGAGAAAGTCAAACTGACCAACAACGAATTGGACAAGAACGGACAAGTGAGTAGACTTCATATTCTGTTCCTTATTTTTACTACTTTCAGAGCGTTGAAGTTTCTCCTACTTTATATTCGAACATAAAATTCGTCTTTTATTGCTCGAGAATCCAAACACCCACCTATTTCATTCGTAAAGAGGCTACCAAGCCTGGATCGCATTACAGATGAGTTGGTGCCATTTATAACCGGTTAAAAACCGTGCAAATTGCGGCGAATTTACAGACCACCAAGCTGGTTATTTCTCATATTTAACGCCTACCGTCGACCGCAATATGACTTTTTGGAACTGCGAATCATCACATTCGGAATACGCGGTATCGAACAGTGAGAGTTTTCTTGGATTTTATTCAGGAAGGCGATGAACAATTATTTGAATCCTTAAGAGCAGGACCGGGGTGAGCCATGTAGAGCCCACTAGGCAATGGAAGTCTCAAGGGGCCTCTCCCTTTTGTGTTTAGGTAGCATTCAAACCTTATGAACCACCAAATTTGAAGTGAAATTAAAACAATCATTTATTACTTGCTTAACTAACTAAACACGTAACCTCATTAGAAATATTTATTTTTAAAACGTTGACTTTCCTCAGTTTTTGTATGTGAATCCTTTCTTTTTTCTCGAAAGTGGCCTTCAGTGATCGAAGATAGTTTTTTCAAGGTTTCAATTGCAGAAAGATTTATTCGCCAGTTGTGGCAACGTCGCAATTTTTCAGGGGGAGATTTCTAAAAACGCACATTTCATCTTAGTATGAGTTAATATTGGTTCATTGCGTATGGTCTTTTTTAAATGAGTTTGAAGGTACTTATTTGAAACGACGGAACGAAGCAGTAAAATTCTCTGAAATTTATGATATGTGACAAAGGGATAATGAAATCTACAAAACGTGGAAATATTATGAGCTCACTTTGAAAAACATGGATTCTACAAAAAAAATTGTATTTTGGAAATTTCAGCAATTTCCGTATTTCCCATGGTGTCCTTCACGTGGCAACGTCGCAGTTCTTTCAGAAAAATCCCATTAATACTAGTATATATGGGATAGGTTAAGTTTTTTCGGAAATCTTAGGTACATAACAGATAGATAAAAAAACCGAAAGGTAACCTGAATGTCGGAAAATTTCGACAAATTCAGAAACCGCCAGTCGAATTTTCACCAATTTCAATAGGCTTTATCGTACCTAACTATAAATTTCAAATGTATAGCTCCAAAATTACGAAACTTTTGATTTTGAATTTTTACTGCCTGTCTGTTTTAAATTCAAGACAATTTCCTATTTCCTTAATTGAACGAACTTTTATTTGAAGAAGTCGAGAAAAAGCACTGATGTGAAGTTAGAAGCTTTTTCGCGCCTGTTTGAATTCTTCGCCGGAAAGGTCACCCATCCAGCTACTTCGAAAATACAGGGAAATGCTCTTAAATTATCGAAAGGATCGTATTGAATCAGTTCATATTTCTAAATCATTTCACGATATTTTCCTCCGAAATTTCAGATTTAGAAAATTTTCACGTAACTTCTGGAAACCGATTGTGAGAACTAAACCAGCCGTCAATGTGACAAAGAATGTCATTTTATTTCCATTAACTTCAAGCGATAGAACCACAATATTATTATCAAATTTCACAACGCACCAGATCGGAAAAACCAAATTTTTTTTACGTGAAACAGCTGTGATACTGTATTTTTATATGGCTATTTTCAAACATGCATTATATGTAGACACAAGTTTTCAAAAAAAACTTTTTTTAATTCTTTTAGTGATGCAATCCTGACGAAATTCCATATAAACTAAACCGTCATTGGCAGGCAAATAATGTCATTTCAATTCCATAAACTCCAAGAAATGAACTCACAGAATTATTATCAAATTTCTCAACACCAGATCGGAAAACTCAATTTCATTTTCACGTGGAACATCTAGAAAGCTAAATTTCAACACAATTCATCGCACAAAATTTCAGCAGGATATTTTTACTTCTAGAGAAATAAAAAACGGTGAATTTCATTTCGATTGACTGAAATCCATGGCGAATGGCATTTGAATTTTTTTTAATTTTTTGGGGATATCAATGTTAAATGCGTTAGTCTCCTAAATTTAGTTCATTTAATATTCATTCAACTCGTTAATTCAAGGCTCCTCATGTTCTCTCGAATAGAACCATGTAGTTGCTGAACAAATCAGCATTTCGGAAAATTCATTCGGATATTGGCTCATTATTTGGACATAATTACAAATATTGCGCTCGATTTGAATCCCATATTTCCATGTAAAAATCTTTTTATGAAGGAAGGAGGAAGTTTGGAATAAAAATATATTCTATTATAAAAGACTAACCACGTGAATTGACACAAAATTAACAAATATTGTGTATTATCCTCGGAATGAAAAAACAGGAAATAGCTTGCATGCCTAACCATCACAATTTTTCGACTAATATGAAAATAATTCATGTTATTGTACAACATAATGTATAATCCGGTTGAATACTGCTGAAATCGCCGTCACACCTATAGATATTAAAGGGAGGTCGTAATAATCGAATGATCTCCAATTTTTTTCGATCCTAATTCCCGAAAAAACCACTTGTAATTTTCCGGTATCTGAAGCGTTTCCTCCACTTATGCCATAAATTAATACACGCTGTTTAATATCGAAAGATAGCCGATAATTGCGATCGAAAGAAGTAGTCATTTATATTGCAATTTACGTTCTTGGATCGGTCGATTCCTCTCGGTGATTTAGTGATATATCTTTATAGTTAGGCCATTAAAACATATTATTATTAACACTCAATCAAAGTAATTGCTTCCGGGAGATGTAGCTGGAAGAGTGACTCGTATACGAAGCAAGTGGTTATTGCTGTCTACCTTTTACATACATGCATTATGTGGATAGTATGTCGATCGACTTGTTGGTTTTGCTCGTATACGTTTTTGCTTCCGTCTTATCGAGAGTAGCACGAAACATAAGATTTGGAAGAGATGGTGGTTCCTTTGGTCAATATTTGACTGACTGAGTAACTGGAATCGACACGTACATGTATTTACTAGGGAACCGCGAATTAGCTTGGCCCTAGGAGGGGGCCGTGTGGAACACCCAAAACGCGGAAAACATCTGATGGGTATCTTGCGTGCCTGTATGGAGTTATTGCGAATCCCCAATCGGATTTAAACCGTGCATCATGGCGTGTAATTGATTTGGACGGCGACCCATGTCCATTCTCTCATTTAACGCCTCGTTCGATTTTCAATTTCGAGATCTGTCATCATGATTCACGTCCCTCAAACTCAATGGGAGCCGGAGACCGCATACGTCGCCTGCAAGAAAAACAAGAATCCGAGAGGAATAAAGAGAAATCTGTCACTTCGGTATTAATCAAAATGCATTACTGAAAAGCGTCACGCATATTAAAATCAGAAGTTATTATTATATGACAATGTGAACTGAACAACGAACACGCTGTCGCCCTTGTATTAAGCTCACGCTGTGAGACGACCAGGGAGCGTATTCACAAAATCGGCGCTCGCCTACTCGCGGTCAACAGGGCCGTATTCAGTCCATCATTTTTTATAGAAACATTTCCTCACAAGTCCTTCATGAAGTGCCAGTTCTATTTATTCGAAACCTTCTTCTCGAAATTTGGCAGCCTGTTGGATTGGTATCGAGTAGTTCATTTCAATCTTGTAGGATATGTGAGGGGCCATCTTTAATTAAATTTTTTTTTGTCGGTTTATCACCAAACAGCTTTTGTTCTAAGAATTCCAGATGTTTTCACTGAAACTTTCTGTGACAGCCATGAAGTTCAACTTTATCCAATACCTTTCTCGTGAAAAGTAATAACCTTGAGTAATTCCTTGAGACGTGCCCTCGCAGAAACATCTCTGCATCCGAAATTTCTCCTAGTCCGAAACAAAATATACCTCGTCGGTGATTCTGTTCATGAGTTGTGATCAACAATTCGAATATCGCTGCCGCTGGTGTGGTCGAATCAATGGGGAGTCCAAGGGACAACAAATTTCTCACCTAGACACTAACAAGGCGTATTCCATTCTGTTGAGAATTGAAATATGAACGTTCGTCTCCAGGACTGGACCTAGGGGGTCCCATTCAGCTGTGCAGAACGATGTTGATTTACCGTGGTGTGCTCTAATTGATTTCGAGGAATAAAAAAGAGATCGTTGAGAAATGAAGAGTATAATCGTTGTGGAGGTTATTGACTCGAAAACAAAAATTTTTTGACTTGTATTATCTGGTGGGAGGTGCAAATTCGAAACGTCCAATTCCTTCAGCATAAATTAAGTGAGAGGTCAAATGCACAATAAAACATTTGGGTGGTCCTGCAATGTGTCGAGGATTTTTGAAGGTTGCACGAGTTTTCTAGGAATTCTAACACAATATTTCCTTAAGAAAAACTAAGGTTGACTTATTCTTGCCTGCAGTAGGTACTAGATTGGTTTACAGTTTCAGAGGTTTTTTGAGGTAACAGTGTTCCTTAATTTCTGCAAATATATTTCTTATATGTAGTTCAATTGACTTGAGAAGTTCTTCATTTCTTACCTTCATGCTTCAAATTACGGGATATCATTTTAGGTTCAACCATTGTCACATATTATTTCTCGATATCAATTATAGTTGATCCATGAAGAGTTGATTAAACCTTCACGTAGAAAGAAAAAAAGACATAGATTCTGCTATTTATCTGCTATGAAACTGGCAAGACTTGACACTCCTCAATTTCATGCTTTCAGCTTCTTATAACCTAGTTTTTTGGTGGATTTTATTTGTTTTGGTTGAAAAAAGTTTTTGAGGATTAATATTGTCCTTATAACAAAATATGATTTTTAAATCGTGATATACAGTAATTCTTGTTTCATTGATGAAAATTTATCTTATTATTTGATTTTTATTTCGATAAATGAATGAAAACTTAGATAACAAAGAGTAAAGATTCAAAAAAAACACTTACTAAAATGAGAAGCTTCTGAGCGCTTATTTCTGTGAACCAAAGCGGCCGTCGTGTGACAAATAATGTCATTTTATTTCTATAAACTTTGAGAAATGGAATCCCAGAATTATTATCAAATTTCTCAAAACCAGATCAGAACAACTCAAGAAAAAATGAAAAGCTGAATTTCTGCATGCCTCATATGTGGACACAAAACTCAGCAGGATATGGTGAATAGTTTCGGAGATACCAAAGTTTCAAAAAAATTTACAATAAATCTTTGGGAAACAAATTGAAAAATATCAAACAAACACCAAATAATCATTAAAATTCATGAAAGACGAAAATTATAAAGTAAGTTTACTCTGTAAGTAATTTGTCAATGTCAAATGAGTAGTTGTTACCAACTGAAAAGTTGAATTTCTACATATGTGGACACAAAACTCAGCAGGATATGGTGAATAATTTCGGAGATACCAAAGTTTAAAAAAAAAATTACAATAAATCGTTGAAAAAACAAATTGAAAAACATTGAACAAACTCCAACTAATCATTTAAATTCATGAAGCACTCACTAAGATAGCGGAAATCATAAAGTGAGTTTACTCTGTGATCAAAGAACGAATTGTCAATGTCAAATGAGTAACTGAAAAGCTGAATTTCTGCATGCCTTATATGTGGACCCAAAACTCAGCAGGATATGGTGAAAAGCTTCGGAGATACCAAAGTTTGAAAAAAAATTTACCATAAAATCGTAAAATAACAAATTGAAAAACATTAAACAAACTCCAAATAATCATTTGAATTCATGAAGCAGGCAGTGAGTGAAAATCATAAAGTAAGTTTACTGTGTGATCAAAGAACGAATTGTCAATGTCAAATGAATAGATGTTACCAACTGAAAAGCTGAATTTCTGCATGCCTCATATAAGGACACAAAACTCAGCAGGATATGGTGAACCGTTTCGGAGATAACTGAGTTCAAAAATTTTACAATAAATCGTTAAAAAAACAAATTGAAAAACATAAAACAAACTCCAAATAATCATTTAAATTTATGAAGTACGCACTTAGATAGTGAAAATCAGAAAGTAAGTCTGTGATCAAAGAACGAATTGTCAATGTCAAATGAGTAGATGTTATCTTGTTACCAACTGAAAAAGCTGAATTTCTGCATGCCTCTTATGTAGACACAAAACTCAGCAGGATATGGTGAATAGTTTCGAAGATACCACAGTTTAAAGAAAAATTATAATAAATCGTTAAAAAATAAAATTGAAAAACATCGAACAAACTCCAAATAATCATTTCAATTTATGAAGCACGCACTAAGATAGTGAAAATTATTAAGTAAGTTTACTCTGTGATCAAAGAATGAATTGTCATTGTCAAATAAGTAGATGTTACCAACTGAAAAACCATGGATCTATGGCTCTAAAAACTTTCAGGAGATTCCCAATATTCTTCAGGAATAAAAAGCTTTCTTATCCTAAATGCTGACCTAGAAACCCATTCCTTCATCAGCAGCATTCCCCAATTCCACCCTGGAACCAATCGCCACCACCTAAAACCCTTTGTAATGGATACTTGTTGTCAAAATACCAGGTTTAAAGTTTTTCTCGCCAAATTCTCGAAACAGAGCAGCAATAATAGTAAATCCCCCAAAGTAACCCATTCAACAGTATCGCAGTTGATGGGATTACTAGGGGATATTTTACACTCTATTCAAAGACGTCGAACGATCTCTGACCATGAATAAGTGGATTTCTTGGTGGTAGACAACCATTGTCAGGTGCTCCTGGGACGACCCACAGATTAAGAACCCCTGGTAGGAAACAGGTGAAAGTTGACGTTTGGAAGAATGGATCTTAAAAAGCTTTGATCAACACAGGAATAATAAATTATGCGTAAAGGGTAATTCTTGGTCACAGTTCCTAGAAGAAGTCATCTATTCGTTTCTAGGATATATAAAGGATTAGGTTTTGATAAATGACATCAACTGATATGGCAAAGTTCTTACCATATACAGCACAATCTTGCAGATTTCATTATGATCCAAATCATAATATTCAAGATATCTTCAACATCCTTGGGTATTTCTCGGAATATGAGATTAAATTGAAACAACGATAACCTTATACATCAAGTGCTGAAGACTTGGTTAGATAACGCGTTGGTAATTTAAATTCCATAAGCATTCCTATTAATTCCAGGAGTGTTTATCCCATAAATAACCAGGGCAGATCAAGAACACATTGTAACTCGTGGGAATGAAATAGTGGTGTTTATTCATAATTTGTCGTTTGTTTAGTATTCTAGATGGAAAGCAGATTAGGCAGAGAAATCCTAAACCTTCTCATAAATTCTCAGATGACAACGCATCTGAGACTGGCCACTACCATGATTAATAACTTCTTTTAGTCCTGCCTCTTCAATCCTCACAGTTATTTTATTTTCGACATCGATTTGAAAAAATCAGATTTGTACCAAATTAAATTTTTTGAGTGGAAATTATATTCTTATTTTCTGAAATTCATATATATAACCTTCGTAAATGGTTCTAGTCAATGGTCTTGATTAATTGTTAGCATTTCCGAGAGTCAGTCTTGAAAAATTAAAGTTTTACATGGCAGGTGCAATTACTCGATACAGATTAGATGGCAGATATAGATAGCGTCAGTTTGATCAAATACCTTTGTACAAATACAATTTTTCTTTACAGCGTGATGATGAAACGAGCGGGGAGAATTGGTTGGAAAAAACTGGAGCATATCCGAGAGTATCTGGAAATAGCGCAATAAATAATGTATTCAGCATAGTTCCTAAAAAGCTTGTTAGATTGTTCGATTAAATGTTCAATCCATGTCGTGTTCACCCTGAACTTTTTCGATTCGATTCCTGTGTTTCTTATCTGATTCGTTCGCACTTTGTTTCAGCACGACCTTCGCTTTCTATTTTCGTTCTTACAGGTGGAAAAAACTCGAATCGTCCAATGCATCATGATTATCGCGTTCGTTTAATGTTGGCTGTGTCGAATTTTTTTCGATGTCGGAAAAAACGGCTAAACGTTGATAATAAAATGGTTAACTGCGAATCGTATATATAAATTAAGAGAACTTTTCCTGTTATGTAGAATTTTTTTTCATAGTATTATTATTTTTAGAATACCATCAGAAAACAAATCTGAGCAGTAATCGAAAAAATTTTATGATTATAATTCAACATCGAAACAAACTCGAAAACGATGCGAAGCTTCAACGCAAAATGGAACTGTTTAATTCCCGAATAAGTGGACAACGCAGAGAAAAAATCGCCGAAATCCGGCGTGAAATAAACCAAATCGGATCACTTCGTCGGGTCCAAAGCACGAATTTATTCCGTATTAATGAAAACTAGAGCTTACACCGGATATCGACACTGCTAAAGCGGAAATTGTCCAGGACGAAATCCCGATACAGACAGGAATTAAAATATAAATTAGAAGTGGCTTACAACAGTATCGCGATTATCGGGTATTATGCCAGAGAGCTCTCGCAAATTGATATGTTAGCGAGGAGAGATGATTTCTAGATTAGGCCCCTTTGGAAAAAGGAATTAGGATGATAATGCAGTGATTTCTTTCCAATGGCTACGGGGTTCCACAGGGATATGTTGTTGGATACAAAAGGAATGAATATATCCTTCCAGGATATACAAGAGGAATTCGGTAACTTCTGCAGGAAATTTCCCCTATATAAGCGACAGCAGAAGAATTTTTTGAATTTACGTGACAATTCCGGTCGTTTAATTCCTCCACAAGTTTAACATTAGTTGATGCAACCAAACTGCCTTTTTTCATTTCAACCAGAAAATAATACTGTGACGAAAACAGGAATATGCGTGACTATTTACAGGAATTTCCTATTTAATAAACAAACTAGATGGTTGTGTTCCAAGCTTCAAACTTCAGTTTCTACAAGAATTTCTAGCTATGAATACTGAACTAAAACAGGAATTACTTTACTTATGATGGAACTGTACATAGCAGGAATTTTCCGTTAAATAAAAGAACTATTGTTGAAATAATATTACAGTATCAGTATATGGATTTTATCCTGATGGAGTGGACTGTAGACTGAATTAAATTTTTGCACTGGTTCATTTAATTTAGAACTACGTTGGTCCAATTTAAAACAATTTATCAACAAATATAAACACTTAATAAAAAATTAAGAAAAGCACTACCGTTTGAGCGCTCGTACATGCACCTTGTAGGTAGATTCGCATTTTCCAGTTTTAGAAATCCATTGAAGTAATTTTCGACAGCTGTCACAAAAATTCTGAAACTTAGGCGAAACTCCAGAGTTCATGTCAGTGCTTTATGTGACCAATTTTTTTTCGATAATTCGCTAGAATTTTCTACGGTATCTATGGTCTTGGTAGTGCGATCTGGACAAAATTTGGCACGTAGTTTGAATACATTATTCCTAAGCTAGGTACAAAATTTCATCCCAATCCAATTAGTAGTTTCAGAAAAAAAATATTTTGAACAGCCATATTTACGGAACCCCTAATCTAATTTTGCTCATTGATGATCGTGGCCGCGATATTCGCGATCCAAACCCACCCTGAAAATTTCAAGTTCTTAAGCCGTTCAAAAGTAACAATTTTCTATGGTTTCTATGGTTCTGGTCATGCGATCTGGACGAAATATTGTTTTAATATATCATTCTCGATTAAAAAACAGAATTTCATCTCGATCGAATCCGTAGTTTCGAAATTATCGAGAAACCAAAATTCCAAACGACCGTATTTACGGAACCCCTAGTATAATTCTGCTCATTGATAAACGTGAACGCGACATTTCAGATCCACACCTATCCTGAAAATTTCAAGTCCCTAGGCCTTTCCGTTCGAAAGTTATGATTTTCCATGGTTTCTATGCTTCTGGTCATATGATCTGGAGAAATGTAGCTTGAATATATCATTCTCCATTAGTATACAAAATTTCGTCACGATCGAATCTGTAGTTTTGAAATCATCAAGAAAACTAAATTTCAAACGACCATATTTACGGAACCCCTCGTATAATTTTGCTCATAGATGAACGTTATCACGACATTCGAGATCCACACCTTTCCTGAAAATTTCAAGTCCCTCTGCGTTTCCGTTCAAAAGTTACAATTTTCTATGGGTTCTGTGGTTCTGGTCATGCGATCTGGACAAAATTTCACATGTAGCTTGTACACCTCATTCTCCATTAGAGTGCAAAATTTCATCTCAATCAAATCTGTAGTTTTCAAGTAATCAGGGGAACAAAACTTTGAACGGCCATATTCACGGAACCCCTGGTGGAATTTGGCCCATTAACGAACTAAACCGAGGCATTCGGGAACTAAACCCACACTGAAAATTTCAAGTCTCTAGGTGGTTCCGTTCGAGAGTTATCGTGCTTACGGCCGGCCGGACGGACGGACAGACTCAAATTTTCCGACGGATTTGTCATCAGGGAGTCGAACATAGTCGATTGAGATCATTTTCGGCTCGAAATTCGAAAAATACAGACATCGTGACGAAATGATATAGCCCTCGTGTAAGTAGTACGAGCGCTCAAAAATATAAATACAACCAAATTAGGTTATGTTCTTTATCTTACATGTACAGTGATCGGGTTACGAGCGAATAGAATACAAAACAGGGTTGGCATTCGGTTAGTGAATCACTTACACAGAATGTCATGCATTTGGCCATTCTTCTTTTCCTGATAACTTGAATAAACTGACCATAAAGAGTACCTAGATGAAAAAATATAGGTAAATCAAAATTAATGATTGAAATGAAGAAAACAAACTAAAATAAGAAGAATAACCATATGTAATGGAATAAACTTGAAATGGATAACATTAATGGAGACTAGCGCCATCTACTGCGTCAATCAAAAACATCAGCAAATGGATGAGCGCTTTAATTTTCCTGTTGATCGTAAATATTCAATTCTAGGTAGGAGGCCAAAAAATGCTAAAAACATGCATTATGCTGAACTCGACTGAGACGAAAATATGCCAGATTCAGCATTGAAAATGCCTAATCGGCAACAGTGCGTTCGATATCATCGAGATGATTATCGAATCGCTGTTTCATAATGCTCGTTTCGTCGTCGGAGGACGATATTTTATTCGAAACAACTTCAACATGGATTAGAATACTGTCAGCTGAACAATATTTATTCCGGTAGAATAATCTGAATTTCTGTGAGAAATACCAAACATTCCTGTTGAATTGAATGTGTCCATACTATCTTACAAATATTGTTGGTTATACTTACAAAATTATTATACGATATTCCTGTAGCATTTACGGAAATATTCCTTTTAAATTAAAAGTAGCTGATCACTGCTATACTTATCATTTTTCCTGTTCATAGGACTCGAGTCACTTACACCGGAATCGGCATGTAAGATTGCGTTTTCGGAACGGCCTTTTCTTGTTGTAATAACAATAGTTGCGTTCAAACAACAGGAATTCATTTAACCGGAAATTCCCGGGTTCGTTTTTTTTCAGTGTAGAGTTCTATTTCTCATGAATTCTAATAATGGGTAAAATCATTTTCCAAACGCCAAATTCAGAACGTGTTATGGGATATCTTGGCATGCTGACATTGATAAATTGACGTATAAAGTAGGTATAACTTTTTAATAATCGTTTAACGATCTCTAATTCAGCTGCCGACTGAATCGAAGACAGCCCAAACGTCGAGCGTAATTTTTTTATCACAACCTCTAGTTATAGGTTGCACGAAACATTTCATTACGCATTTAACTAATAAATAATCGCTCCACTATCGGCTTGTATCTTCTCATGTAGAACACCGAATTAACAGTAGAAACACAATCGTACAAGTATAAATTATAGCCATCAAATATACTTACCTTGCTCTTCGTGGGCCGTTGAACATTTTTGTCAGTCCTTCATATTAATATGCACGCAGGAAAGACTAATGGCAGGTAGCCGACCACCGATTATTCCTTCATCGCTCATGCTATTAGACAGGTTGTCCCGCTAATTTGAATTTCAAATCTGTAATTTTGGCTTTTAAGAGCTTTTACATATTAGAAGGTAGTCTTCGAATTTTCGGAATTAATTAGTCACGCCAGTGGTAATTCTTTGTAGAACGGAAATCCTACTAGGGAATTATGATTCGGCCGCTTTGGAAGGTATTTTCGGACCGGATGTGGGCAGGAACGGAAAAATTGGGCGACCGGCGCCTTCGCCATTTCGCAACGGCAAGGTTCAACAAACTGGGAGAACTTATTTCGTTACTTCGTTGTATGCGTCGAAACTTCGAAAAGAATTCAAAACCACTTTGTATAGTACAATCTTGCCGAATTTTTTATAGACGCACTTTATATTCTGACAGTTCTCCGTAATTAAAGACAATTAAAGAACTTTCGACAGTTTTCCTTTTCTTTATAATTGGAGACTTCCCATTCCATATGTTATCGCATTATATGTTTTTTATAATTTTTAATCATGTTTGTATAAAACTATAATAGCAAAAAAAAGGAGTGGGAATTATTTCCTCCTCTTTCTTCCGATAAAATGAATAGATCTGAACACAATTGCAAACGTAGCAGCCTCCCTCTCACGAGGGTCTCCTCCCAGAACCGTCTGATCCCGCGGACCGTCTTTCAGCAGAGAACGACGTGCCAAAGTTTGGGCTCATTACGTAGTCGAAACGTCGTTCCGCAAGCGGCACCATAAACAGCGTCTTAATCGGGTGAAGAAGGCAGCCATTGTGAGCTTGAGCACACCAATCATTATCGCGGCAAGAGTTAGAGGTGCGTTGCCTGGCAACTCGCGCTATCGAGGGGAACGGGGCCTTAACGCAAGCGCCGAGCGCGCGCCTTGGTTCGCTTCGTTTTATATTCTGTGGAATAACTAGCTTCCTTGTCGCCAGCGTTTGATGGAGTCTGATATGTTCATCATTGGATGGCGATGAGGGATTCGACATTTCATGGTTTACTATCAATATTTTTTTACTGTGTAAAATGCGTCACAGCCACCTTATTGAAAAAAGTATCGAATCTCGGGAATTTCCGGTTGAATGAATTCCTGTTGTTTAAACGCAACTATTGTTATTACAACAAGAAAATCAGTACTTGCAATCTAACACGCGGATTCCGCTTCAAGTGACTTGAGTCCTATGAACAGGAAAAACGATAAGTATAGCAGTCATCAGGTACTTTCATTTCAAAAGGAATATTTCCTTAAATGTTACAGGAATATCTGGTAAAATATAACAATTTTGTAAGTATAACCCAACAATATTTGGTGGCGCTCAACAGAGAGCGCCACCGAATAGACAAAACTCAAAATATACTACCCAAATGATTGAAAAGCGACATAAAAGGTGTGAGCATTTGTAGACAGTAATTCTGTACTCAACACCGCTATTTGGAGTCCGGAATCAGGAAAAAATATTTCTTTATATATATTATGGAGTCTCTCATTACTCGTTCTCAGCGAATTAATTAATTAATTTGTTAAAATAATGTGAAGATACTCTTCAATGAATATAATATAATATAAATTCCCCCCAATCATGAAACTTATTAGCGAAGTCACCCTTCATCTTTAGATAAAGAAGAAGAAACGGGCTTTCCGACGGTACCCGAAAAGTTTCCTAATTCGAATTCCAAACGTAAGAAAATAACGTTCGGAAAAGGTCGAAAAAATGACGAAAACGTAAAAAGTTGACTTTTTCCTTTTCTATAGGCTTTTGATCCGCGGCGTCTCGGCGGTCGAAAGCAGTCGAATTATCATTCCAAAGGAAGCGAGGTCTTCCTGACTCTGGATGTAAATCCAACCCGATCCCACCGCCGGTTTACGAGAGAAATCGATAAGAAAAAGTCCGATTTTTGATACCTCGAGAAAGTCCGCAATGAATTACGTCGATCACAGATATTCCACGACGTTTCTCCCGGAAAAACACAAAAAGTTACCTTTTTTTGAGCGCTCGTACTACTTACACGAGGGCTATATCATTTCGTCACGATGTCTGTATTTTTCGAATTTTGAGCCGAAAATGGTCTCAGACGACTATGTTCGACTCACTGATGACGAATCCGTCGGAAAATTCGAGTCTGTCCGTCCGTCCGTATACACGATAACTCCCGAACGGAATGTCCTAAAAACTTGAAATTTTCAGGGTAGGTTCGAATCTCAAATGCCGCGGTTAAGTTCGTTATTGGGCAAAATTCACCCAGGGGTTCCGTAAATATGGATGCTCGAAATTTTGTTTTGATTACTTCGAAACTACTGATTCGATCGAGGTGAAATTTAGCAATCAGATGGATAATTACGTACTCAAGCTACAAGCAGAATTTTGTCCAGCTCGCATGACCAGAACCATAGAAACCATAGAAAATTATAACTTTGTAATGGAAAGGCTTAGGGAATTGAAATTTTCAGGATAGGTGTGGATCGCGAATGTAGCGTTCACGTGTATCAATGAGCAAAATTAGACTAGGGGTTCCGTAAATATGGCCGTTTGAAATTCAGTTTTCTTGATAATTTCAAAATTATGGATTTGATCGTGACGAAATTTTGTATTTAAATTGAGAATGATATATTCGAGCTACTTTCGAACGGAAAGGCCTAGGGACTTGAAATTTTCAGGATAGGTTCGGATCGCGAATTTCGCGATCACTTTCATCAATGAGCCAAATTAGACTAGGGGTTCCATAAATATTGCCGTTCAAACTATATTTTTTCTGATAATTTCGAAAATACTTATTGGATTGAAATGAAATTTCGCACATATATGAAGAATAATGTATAATTTTGTCCAGATTGCATTACCAAGACCATAGATACCGTAGAAAATTCTAGCGAAATATCGAAGAAGAAAATGGTCACCAAAGCACTGACGTGAAGTCTGGATTTTCGCGTTGGTTTGAAATTTTCTTTGAAAGCTGTCAAAACCTTTCCAATTGGTTTCTAAAACTGGAGAATGAGAATCTACCTACAAGGTGCATGTACGAGCGCTCAAAAGCTCCTGCCTTCACGGCAGTGCTTATCGTAATTTTTTTACTACAGAAAATTCCTGTAAAAATTCAGGTTATAAGCTTTGAATACAACTAACTGGTACCTACTGTAATATTTGAGCGATAGTTCTTCAATTCAACGGAAAATTCCTGTTAAATCGATACTACAGTTCCCTTATGAGTGAAGTAATTCCGGTTTTAGTTAAGTGTTCATAACTGGAAATTGTAGAAACTGGAGTTTGAAGCTTGGAATACAACTATCTGGTTTAGTTTGTTTATTAAACAGGAAATTCCTGTCAATAATCACGCATATTCCTGTTTTCGTCACCAGTTTTATTTTCCAACAAACTGCAGTTTTGTTGCATCAACTAATGTAAAACTTGTTATTTCTAGAGGAATTAAATGATCAGAATTGTCACGTTAAATCAACAAATATTCCTGCTGTCGCTAATATAGGTGGAATTTCCTGAAGAAGTTACCGAGTTCCTGTGAATGAGTTGAGACTCATTCAGAGGAAGTAGGTCTCTATCTAAGAGTAAATTTCTTGAACTAAATGCATTTGAAAGCATTCATACATTTGCTGCAATGCGAAATAATCTCAAAATTTTTTCTTGGTATATTCAGTTCAACATCAAGAAGCTCTAATATCTGTATTTTTCTTATTATGTAGGAATTAACATCGAAGGCCAGATTCAGTAGGAAAAAAAACATCATGAATTCATAAAGAATAATTAATAATAGAAAGTTTTATCCTTTCTAATTATCTCCTTTGTTCCAGATCGTACTCAACTCCATGCACAGATACCAACCAAGAATACACATCGTGAAGTGGAGGGAACATTCCGGACCGATAACCGACCTGGAGCAAGAACAATACAGGACCTACATCTTCCCGGAAAGTGTCTTCACTGCCGTCACGGCCTACCAGAATCAGCTCATCACGAAGCTGAAGATCGATTCCAACCCCTTCGCCAAAGGCTTCAGGGACTCTTCCAGACTGACGGATTTCGAGAGGTTAGTACAGAAAATTATAGTTCCCGAATCCTTGTCGTCCCACAATTCCACCCCTTATCGATTCTATTGTAAAATTGTCCGATTTAAAAATAACGGTATTCGCTTGCGGCTCCACCCGTCAATTCTTTATAATTATGCCCAATTGGACGGCGGTCGAAAAACCAACTCGACAAATCGCAATTATTCTGTCGTCCGCCTAGTTCGGATGAAAATGTAATAGACGGCTTAACAAGTTCGGCATAATTCGCAATTCATCAGCAGCTACCCGGTTAATCCGCAGAATGTTGGGTAGATCTGTCGAAAACGGCAATTTGTGATGATGCAATTTTGATTGAGCGGTCGGGGTGGTTGATAAGAGGTACTTGGATATCGTTAGAGAGTCTGCACAATGGAGAAAACGAAGGGCATTCACTCGTATTCCTGGGGATTTTATGATATGTAATTTCCATGGACGTATTAGGAGACCCGTTTGTTTACATTTGGAATTGACGCCAACATCCTCTGTTTATGTTAAGTTTTTTTGTTGGGAACTGTCTAGTGGACGGAATAATGAAGCTATGCAGAGATTCAAGCATCTTGACCAAATGAACTGAATGTAATTAGGAGGGAATGCAACACTTTGCACATAATATGTCTTCGCCAAAACTTTTTCAACAATAATACCGTCGAAATCCATCTTCCTCCTCGTGCACGAAATCCCCTAATCGCATTGGCGTTTCATCGAACCATTAACCGACTAAATGCCTCGGCCATGTCAGAAATTCATCAGGTCGTCATTGCGAGGCCGCGTAAACGATTAATTAGGGCTGCGGCTGTGTGAAAATGCGAAAAATACGGGCTGATAAGTCCGGATTGATGGGCCCCACGTATGTACGTCATTTTTTCACGTCGGAAAACTATCGCGTGATCCTGGACAAAGCGCGGACGTCATGAAGGGAACGATACGGTGTTTTTCAATTTTTCCGCGTGTAGGAAATTGGTGGGTGCGATTCGAGCCAACGTGATTTTCGTCGTTCGTTAAAATGTTAGCTTAGACCTGCTGCAATTTTGAAACCCTTTCATTAAGCGCGAAACGTTGCCGTTAAACTTCATCGGTACCATCTACAAGGTGATCCACATCTTTGTAGCAGGAATTCAACAATAAAGAGAAAAACTTTTTTTTTCCTAAAATACCAATCTTTATCAAGATAAATCGTATAATTATCTCAATCATTTAATGGAGAAACATTTTTCCCTCAACATGTAAATTGGACTAGCCTCAGTAAAATGCGAATTACTTTTAAATATAATTACATAATCCCTACCCTGTATATTTCAGATGAACTGTTTATCTATTATTCATTTGATATCTATATTACTATGTATAATTTTGATGAGCTACAATCTCCAATGACGCACAAGTGCAGGTGCTCATTGTTTGTTATTTTCATTCCAGAACATTCAGATAAGATAATGTTATAAATACCTCTGAAGACGATCAATCGTCAATAATTAAAAGTATGTAGTTTCTTTATAACTGTTTGCTAGATAGGTCGGATAATCGTCCGTTGTAAATGAAGATTGTTTTTTTTAAACAAGGCTTTCGATTTCAAAAATATAATTATATGTAAATCCACTACGTGCACTGGAATTAGTCTGTGTAGCGAAAGGTTAGTGAAGCGAATATAATTTTCGAAGAAGGCGTTATAGGCCAAAAAATTAAAACACTGGTCTAACGTCCAAAATTGGTTGGTTAGTTTTATTCGACGCAGAATTCAATGCAACTTTTATCCCCAATGATTTTATGAAAAGTTGGTTAGTTCAGGAGAAATAAGCGAAAAACCGCAAAAGCACCCTTTTTTGGCCCACATTTCGCCCTCTTTTGTCCACCGTCGTACTCAGCGGAGAGGGGAAACTTGGGGGGTTCATGTTGGACCCTGAAGACATTCCAATCATAAAATTTCTGCCTTGGTTTATTTCCACTTCCAATGTTAATACTCTTGGCCTTATTAGATTTTATTGTATTGAATAGAAAGTTCATTTTGATTTCCGATTATTTTTCCTTTGTGCGAGCTTATTTCTATGAACAAGAGCGTTTTTATTAAGCCCAAATATCTGTTATTTTCTAATTTTGAGTCGAAAATGGTCTTAGACGATCAGGTTGGTCAAATTCGATGCAGTCCGTTCGTAAACATGATAACTAAGGAAAGAAGACCTCTAGAGTGTTGAAACTTGCAGGTTATGTTGGAGGTCTGAATGCGCCCGGTGAGTTAGTTAAAGAGTGAAATCCACCATAGGGTTTCGTGAATATAGTTATTATTTCCACAATAATTCGAATAATTCCGATCTGATCAAGATAAAACGTTGTAATTTCTTGTGAGAAATTTATGTAAAATTGATAAGATTTGAAGAAAATTATTTTTTTAAACTTCGGTATCTCCGAAACTATTCACCAATTCTTGCTGAAATTGTGCTTACCTACATATAAGGCATGTTAAAAGTTATGTGAAAATTCAGCTTTTTAGCTGGTCCATGTGAAAAGAAAATTGAGTTTTTCTGATATATACATACTGTGATTTCATCTTTTGTAGCTCATAAAAATGAAATGACAGTATTTGTTTATGCTGAACCAGGCCGTGTTAAGTCAGTCAGTTCAAAATTAAAAAAAACTGCTGTCAAAGAAAATTTCAAACTAAGGGAAAAATCCAGACTTCACGTCAGTGCTATAGGTGACCAATTTTTTTTTTCGATAATTCGCTAGAATTTTTTACGGTATATATGATCTTGGTAATGCGATCTGGACAAAATTTCCCACGTAGTTTGAATACATTATTCTTCATCTATGCGCGAAATTTCATTCCAATCCAATGAGTAATTTCGAAATTAAGAGGAAAAAAATTGTTTGAACGGCTATATTTACGGAACCCCAAGTCTAATTTTGCTCATTGATGAACGTGACTGCGAAATTCGCGATTCGAACCATTCCTGAAAATGTCAAGTCCCTAGGCCTTTCCGTTCAAAAGTTATAATTTTCTATCGTTTCTATGGTTCTGGTCATGTGAGCTGGACAATATTTTGCATGTAGCTTTCGTTTCGAGTAATCAGGAAAACAAAATTTCGAGCGGCCATATTTACGGAACCCCTTGGCGAATTATGCCCAATAACGAACTTAACCGCGGCATTCGAGATTCGAACCTACCCTAAAAATTCCAAGTTCCTAGGACATTCCGTTCGAAAGTTATCGTGTGTACGGAGGGACGGCCGGACGGACGGACAGACTCGAATTTTTCGACGGATTCGTCATCAGTGAGTCGAACATAGTCGTTTGAGACCATTTTCGGCTCAAAATTCGAAAAATACAGACATCGTGACGAAATGATATAGCCCTCGTGTAAGTAGTACGAGCGCTCAAAAAGGCCTAGTTGAGCGCTCGTTCTACTCACACGAGGGCTTTATCATTTCGTCACGATGTTAGTATTTTTCGAATTTTGAGCCAAGAATGGTCTAAACCGACAAAGTTCGACTCTGTGAAGACGAATCCGTCGAAAAATCCAAGTCTTGATTTAGTTTACTTGATAATTTCATAACTACGGATTCGCTCGTGACGAAATTTTGTATTTTAATGGAGAAAGATATATTCAGGCTTCAATTTTTCCAGATTGCATAACCAGAACCATTTTAAATGCCAACGAATTATTGAATAAAAATCCTTATATTTCTGTAACAGCTGATTCGACATAATTGACAGAGAGCTGCTGTCATTTTTTCAATAGCTGTCAAAAATTTCTTCAATCGGTTTCTGAAACTAGAAAATGCGAATCTACCTACAAGGTGGATAACCGAGCGCTCAAATGCTCCGGACTTCACGTCTGTGCTTTGGGTGACCAATTTTTGCTACTAGTTCTAAGCGCGCTCTCTAATGGGGAAACCTATGAGTGTTTCGTCTCAGAGCTGCTGGTTAGACTCGTCAGTTAGTCATATCGAAAGTGGTACCCTGGTAAGGATGAAAGGTTAGGAGGAAGTCAACGCCACCCCCCAGATTTTCGGGGCACCCCACACTAGTGCTCTCTTGAGACGTATATTCAATTTTCTTGTTCTCATTTATTCATCGACTGACAAAAACACAATAGGTTAATTCGAAGTTTTATGTTAATCCTGGATCTCAAGTTATACAGGATGTCCCAAGTTTTACCGTCATTTATTGAAGAAGGAAAATGCGAGATCTTGAGAAATCTCGATATTCATACGAAATTTGAGGAATTACGTTAAAACTTGGGACATCCAGTATACCCAAGAACGAACGCTAGAAGTCGTAATTAGTCTTCTCGGCCGTAAGGCCGAGATAACGCCGAGCGAGGGATGAACTCGGCCGGGGGTTGCGGCAGCCCGAACCGCCCCTGACAGCATCCGAAGCCGCGAACGGAGGCAAGAACACCGAGCCACATCACAAATCATAGGAGCGGGCGGAGCGTGGATGCCGAAAACAATCAATAACCCGGGATGGAGCTATCGCACCTCGGTGAAGCGATAATGAGAGATGAAACGCCCCGCCTTGACCACCAGGGGTCGCGATCCACTAATTAAAGACGCCGACCCGACCGAGAAAATAACTGGGAAAACACCGGACGTCTACCTGAGGTGTGAGAAAATGCCCGGCCTTCATTATATCATCACGTGAAGACAACGATTGTCGAAAATTACAGGGCGGCGACGCGGACACGTCCTCTGGCGGTCGAAACACGTAAATTAAATTCTATCACAACAGAAATGAGGCTCTGGTTTGGCGCTGCGGGCCCCAAGACCCCGTGAATTATTACTTATCACTTTCACCGTACGTGTGCGTGCTCGCAGACAAATCGAGCCGCCTCTCTAATTTGGTGTTTAGCCGCCAAAACACCGGCGCAGTGATACCGATTTTTCCGATACTGCCGTGACGGCCCAAAACCATTAAGTCGGTATCTTCGATCTCCTTCGTGAGCGATCTAGATGACCCGAGGGGGCATTCTCGAAATATTAGGGGTCATTTAGGGTCTAAATGCCTCCTCCTGTTACCTAGGGTGGGGCTCGACATTTTCAGTAATTTCCGACATCCCATAAAAACTAATGATTTGAACACCCCTTCGGATCTCCACGAATTATCCAGCGAATTCCTCGAAAATAAGATCCCTTACATCTTCAAGAGATTGGGTTCTATAAACAATTTTAACATCTTAGACCCCCTGAAATGTTTTATGCCGCCTTCTGTCGTTGTTTTTTTTTTATCAAACATATTGTTTCTATATAAGATAAGACAGACCAATAATAACTTATGGGGCAGTAGTCTGGTCTGCTAAGACATGGCAGACAAGCACGAGGAAAATACTCGCCAAGATACAAAGGCTTGCCTGTGTTTTCATCACTGGAGCTATGAGAACGTGTCCGACAAGAGCACTTGAGGTCATCACAGATCTCACTTCTCTACATTTAGTGATCAATAGGGTAGCCCATGAGGCTATCCTTAGAATATCTAGGGAAGGTACAGGGAATGAGAGAATTAGAAGACAGGAAGCCTGATCCTCTCCGAACAAGAAAATATCATCAGCGAACCTGCCAGTGATGTTATGATCAAAAAAGTAAGCATTGAGAAGAACTTCAACGCTATGCTATGTAAAAAGGAAGTGAACACCATTAAATGGTATACAGATGGTTCTAAAGAACCAAGTGTACACATCGTTAGGCTCCTACTCAAGTGTTTTTCATTCAGAAATACTTGCAATCGGAAGATGCATAGATATAAACCTGGAAAGAAACTACCAAGGGTGTGACATTGTGATCCATTCTGACAGTCAAGCTGCTATCAAAGCACTGAACTCCTATATCATCGAGTCAAAGCTGATATGGGAGTGCCGGAGGAAACTTAATGAAGTAGGCAAGAACAATAAGGTCTCTTTAGTCTGGTTTTCTGGTCACTCAGGAATCAAAGGAAACGAAGAGGCCAATACACTTGCCAGAAAGGGAGCAAAAACGCTACTTACTAGCTCAGAAACTTTCTGTGGCATAGGTAAATGCGCCTATAAGAACGAGTTCTGGAGAAGGAAGAGACTGAAGGAGAAGCACTCTGGAGGTATCTTCCAGGAATGGATCACTCCAAAAAACTCATTCAGAACTTTGAAAGTTCAAGATCCAAAAAGTATTTGGATCTCAGTAAGAATTAGTAACGCCTCCTCACTGGCTTCCTCACAGGACATTGTCGCCTTAGGAAACATATGATGAGAATGGGCTTAACAGGAACTGACGAGTGTAGATTCTGTGGTGGAGAGGAGGAGACTCCTGTTCACCTGGTTACAGAATGCCCCGCCATTACAAACCAGCGCAAAGAATGTCTTGGACAAGAGAATTACAGCAGGATGAGGATCTAACCTCCTTGAAGCCCTCTCTATTAACTATTCTATGTAAGACGAAATTCATCATAGAGGGCAATGCAGCAGCCCCCACGCATCCTAGAATGTCTTCCATCATATCAAAGTCCTTCCATATTCTATCTCACGTTACCCTTCCATTCGTTGTAAATCACTACCATACGCAAATCTCTAAACTAACAAAACATTTTTTTCTTCCAGAGAGCCTATCGATTGCTTCATGGATCAACACTTCCTACGTTCTTCCTTACGCTTATACTCCAACGATCACATGGACGCCGAAAACAACAACGCCAATATCTTCTCAGCAGCGATGATGGAGAAGGCCAGGGCTCAAATACAAATGTGGGGAAGGACAGGTGGGAACCCTTACGGCCCTTCCGATCTTCACGCTCTCCTGTTGAGCACCGCTCCAAGTCAACAGGTCTATCTGAGTCAGAGATCTCCGGTCAACTTAGGCCTACAAGCTCAACTTTGGGGGCAGGGTGGTCATCCTTGGCAATCTCCGCTTCATGGAGGGCTTCCACCAGGTCTCTTAGGTCCTCCACCACCACACAGACCACAGCTGACCCCTCCTCCTTCCTCAACTCCCAGTTCTTCCGGTTCCCCAAGTCCTACTTCTTTAAATTCTCCTTCAGATTTGAGACTGCCGAAAGCTATGTTCCCTGGTCTTCATCGTTTCAGTCCTTACGCTTCCTCTCTACCTAGACCAAATGTCTCATCTGTGAGTCCTCCGTCAAGAAGTAATCACTGATGAACGTGGTAAAATCTCCTGAGTATGGCAACCAAAGAGCCTTCCATGTAAGGCAGTGTCTATGTATTAAATATGTACATAAACATGGTTAATTTATTATTGTAATATATAGACATGTTATAGGAATAGCAGGTTATTATTTGTATATTGTTGTGTATCTATATTTTGTACAAGAAATGTAATCAGTATTAATGTAAATAGGTTGGTGTAAATTAATTCGAGTGATTAGCGGAGTTCGGTGAGAACTTCAAATATGTTCCTTTATCTATGTAGGTTCTTCTGTAAAGCATTGTGCAATATTCTTTTTATATTCCAGTGATTCGAAACTGTAAAAATATTCGGCATGAACTTCTTCATGAATGATCATGTGGTAATTTTCATCTTGAACCATATGTTGATAGATATTGTTGTTGTATAAATTAAGTGGAAATCGAATGAATCAATAAAAATTATGGATGAAAGTTTTTGTGTTCAATATATCGTACCCATCTATCCTCCCAATTCCCCTGAATATCCTCCAATAATAAAACCAGAAAGTTGAGACATTTGGAGTATATAAACTAATGTTGGTATTGTAGGAAAGGATACTAAGAATCATAAAACCAGAAACGAAAAAGAATTGGAAAACCCAACAAAAACGAATAAAAGAGACAGTTGACAATAGATCGAATGACATCTATAAAAAAAAATTAATGCAGGTATTTTTACCTGGATGAAATTGAGACTTGAAAATCAACTGTATATAATTTCCTTTTCAAGAGTTTCATGTCATTGCCTTCGAAAGATTATATAAAAAAATTCGTTCAAAAAAAAAACGTTCATCTGGTCCAAACCATCAGTACGAACAGTGGACTCGTAGTTGTGTACCGAAATTGGCAACACTGTGAAAATCAAAATAATTCTGCGCAGCCTCCGTATAGTTTGTGGCAGTTCTGGAATCGCACTGCGAACTAAACTATTATTAGGATTCTGTACTATCCATAAAAATATCAGAATATGTCAAGTTACTATGATCTTATAAAAAAAATAAGTGAGCTAAAAAGACAATTCGAAAATGATTAAAAGTCGAAGAAGTGTTTCGAAATAACGACTTTATTAAAACCAGCTGACTTGTACGTGCTAGTAAAGTGGATTTTTATCAACTTGCATGCTAATATTGATGAGGATATGGGGGCTCTTTTTAAACTTTTTCATACACAATCAATAATTCATAACAGGCAGCTATACGGCAAGTTAACAATTATACCAAGATTAATTAATTTGTCCAAGAAATGTTATATAGAGTTGTGCCTTCTTTTCTATAACTACCCGTATTCCACCGGATCAATCCATTTATTACTAGCCATGCAGATTGCTCATCAGGTTGGTTGGATATGGAATGACATGCAGGGTATTTATCCCATGTATATTTTATAGAGGTGGTTATCGAGTTTTGAAGAAACTGTACTGTAGGTAGATTCGTCCAGTTGAATTGAGTTTCTACCTCAACAATAAAGATGTTCAAGTAATTATTGTGCTTCTTCTTATTAACATATGATTCTCATCAAATTTTTACAAACCAACCAAAGAAGAAAAATATTTCTCTCTTCTTTTCCATTCCCGACATCTAATCTTGTTTTAAGAATTACCAGGGAGTTGAAATACTGAAATACATATTCTGTTCGCTGTTTAGTGGTTCTGTGCCGCTCACTTTGTTTTATTTCGTATGGATACTCCTCAGATTTGAAAATTTTTATTTAGTTACCATCCTCACTGAAAGTTCGAAGTTTTTGAATTACATAACCAAACCATGAGGTTTACGATTAGAAAATTCATGTAATATTTGGGAGAGTTATGTTTTCGAAGAATCATAAAACTGAAATTATTTTCAACAGTCTTTTTTACTTTTCTTCGTGGATTTCAACCTTTTCCGAGTTAACAAGGTAAATGTAATACTTTTTGTATCATGAATGCAGAAAAAGGGTTGCTTTTTTAGCGATTCGAACTAATAATGTTCCCTTTTCCACAATTTTATTCCTTGATTTTTCCCCTTCCAAATCCTTGGTCGATCAATGCCGCAAGTTTTTCAAATAAATTTAGCACTTCTAGATTCCAAGAAAAGCTCTGGGTAGCGGAAGGATGGGTATCTTTCAATTTTCAAGGTCTGCACGTAAACAGTGAAAATTCATAATTATTGAGAATGATACCAAAATATAGTTTTACCATTTTCCCAAGTTCTAATTTATAACCATTTGAAACACGTACTAATAGTTTCGTACAGGGTCTGATGTTACAATATTAAAGAAGTCCATACGTCAAGTATAAAAATATCATTAGAATAATCTTTGCCAGATGAGATTGAAGATTTAATGAAAACTATGAAAAGTTACACTAAAATTTGATTTTTATCAGATTTCAAAAAAAGACGCTCTGAGAAGTGAGAACTCAAGTTTGAAAATCCATATTTTCCGCAATGAACCGAACATATATATTTCTTCTTGAATTGAAAGGAACAATATTATTATGTTGAAATACGAAAAATTGAATATATCCGATGCCAGAATAATGTCACCTTCAATAGCACAATTTATAATGCTCGAATCCAAAAGCCCAATGGCACAAAAAAGTCAGAATATAAAAAAAAAACTCAAAACTTATAACACTTCAAATCTGGATACACACTAAACGAACATTGAAATTTAAATTTTTTGCTCTTCCCTTCACAATTGAAAGAAATCAATATTGATGTAGAATAGAATAAGATTCCCCAATTTTTCTCCCACATCTTGAGCTCAAAACTCTGATTTGCGAATTTTTGGCAATACAAATCGTTTTTAAAATACCACAGATGTGGCCTAAAAATCTAAACAGATCGATCATTATGAACCATCATCATCAAAGGAGCCGCCCTTCAAAACAAGCTGGATGCGATAAGGGATGTAGTGTGAGCAACTCATAAAAGGGCTGTGCTTGGAATCGCATGACGATATTGCCGATGGTAATATTTATGATCAGAGTGCGGCATCTTTGAAAATTTTTTATAACAATTGGACCATATTTCTCGTATTTCTGACCAATTGCATTCTCATTCTGTTTTTTGAATGTCAATGTTTCGAAATGTTGTGATCGAATTACTTACTTAAGTAACCGTGTTGTCATCTTTCGAATTAATTTTTTTTGCTTGGCGCTTCTATTTTTTTATTTTCGATATTTTTTGGCGCCCCTTCGGACCTTGCGCCCGTGGCAAGTGCCACCCTTGGCACGCCCTAGATACGGCCCTGACTGGATTTTCATTTAATAATTCGTTGGAATTCAAAATGGTTCTGATTTTGCGATCTGGAGAATATGTGGCTTCCATATATCATTCTCCATCAAAATACAAAATTTCGTCACGATTGAATCCGTAGTTTTGAAAATATCAAGAAAACTAAATTTCTAACGACCATATTTATGGAACCACTGGTCGAATTTCGCCCAATAATGAACTTAACTTCGAGGTTCGAACCTACCCTGAAAATTTGAAGTTTCTAGGTCATTCCGTTCGAGAGTTATCGTGTATACGGCCGGCCGGAAGGACGGATAGACTCGAATTTTTCGACGGATTCGTGATCAGTGAGCCGAACCTTGTCGATTTAGACCATTTTCGGCTCAAAATTCGAAAAATACAGAAATGATATAGCCCTCGTGTAAGTAGAACGAGCGCTCAAAAACGTACACTAAGACTTTTTTGGGTTCATCTCTTAAAGAAATGGATTTATATTTTTTCATCCAATTCCAAGGTTACATGCGAATGTAAATAATTATTGCTCAGAGTGCACGATAGATGTGAAAAACAGACTTATGATAATAATTTCTATTCATAAATAACCAAATGTCTTAGGCACCCCAAATTCCTTCTCAACCGACGCAAATTGTCCAAGATCCAGGTCGACTCTCGACTGTTGGACCAATTTCCTGACCTAGCCACACAATTTTTTCCTTCACGCTTTTCAACAATTTCGGAATGCCGTTCCCCAAATTACGAAATACGCGTGTAAAGCCCGCACAAAGACGAGTGACGGCGTAGTCAAAATTGGTTACACGCTTTTCGTTTACTTGTCAGCCCAGATTTATTACACCTTTCTCGAGAACCAGAGGAAGGCAGTTCCCCAAACAGCCCCGGACGTTTATGAATGCGGAAACGTCTCGAGAAGAAAGGGTGAGTGTAAATATTTTGCCCCAGTGGGGTTTGCGTGAGTACCATAGGAGATGAATTGTGAAAGTATTGAGATGACGAAATGCGGTTTTGGGCCATTCATCGTTTATTGGCCGTAAATCAAAATTCTTTTGTTGGTGGGTATGGTGACGGACAGGGTGTATTCCCAGTGGGTTCGATGGGGGTATCGTTGATTTCTTGAGATCCCTGGTGATTTGGACGTTGTATGTTTTTTTTTTTCAACTGCATTAGTATTTTCTACTCTTTTCGTCACGATTTAGAAAACGGTCAACCCTATGCTTTAACCATGATATACAATTTTATCTACTCCTATTGAATAATCATTCAACTACTTTTGAGCAATTAATAGTATCTGTAAACAAACACCGTGCTCACTCCTATAACTCCCTGTCTCTGTGCTTCTGAACAAGCTTATTAGCCGAAAGGAAACAGTCCATTATTGGTATTGGGGAGAGGTCACTTGAAAAATTTTGACGTTATCATTATTGTGAAAGTTTTGCTTAAACAGATGAATTCAGATTGTGGAGATGAATAATTATGTGCATCTTCAGAAATAAGACAATCAGTCAATGTTACCATACAGAATTTATTGCCCGAAAAATCCCAAAACAAATAGTAAGGTCTATACAACAATTTTCAAGATTGGTGTAGCAGTAAGAATATCAAGTCATCGTTTACAAAGAATGTTCTTTTGGCATATTTTAGTGAACTTAGCACTAAATATAAAGCATCGCCCTTATGGAATTTCTTCTCCATGCTAAGAAGCACACTCAACATAAATAATGCATTGTTATAGGTAACTATGAGGATTTGTGAATAAAGTTCTTTCTTTACACTTGTATTTTAGTATTTATTGTTATAGCCGTAGATGAAAAAAAAATTTTTCATTTGATTGATTCGGCCGATACTTGATGAAAATCCATATTAACTTAGTATTCACCAATTAACGATTTGTAAATAGAGTTCTTTCTTTGTACTTGTTTCTTATTGTTCTAGTCGTAGATAAAGTATAATATTCAACTTGCGGTACTGGTCATAACTCACTTTCGGCTCGTGCTGCAAACTTCATATGCGTCAGTTATGCCCTATATTACCGCGTTAAATAATATACTTTGTGAGCACTCGTACTACTTACACGAGGGCTTTATCATTTCGTCACGATGTCTGTATTTTTCGAATTTTGAGCCGAAAATGGTCTCAATCGACTATGTTCGACTCACGGATGACGAATCCGTCGGAAAATTCGAGTCTGTCCGGCCGGCCGTAAGCACGATAACTCTCGAACGGACCAACCAAGAGACTTGAAATTTTCAGTGTGGGTTCAGTTCCCGAATGCCTCGGTTGAGTTCGTTTATGGGCCAAATTCCACCAGGGGTTCCGTAAATATGGCCGTTCAAAGTTTTGTTTCCCTGATTACTTGAAAACTACAGATTTGATCGAAATGAAATTTTGTACTCAAAGTTCAAGCTACACGCTATATTTCGTCCAGATCGCATGACCAGAACCATAGAAACCATAGAAAATTGTAACTTTTGAACGGAAACGCCTAGGGACTTGAAATTTTCGGGATAGGTGTGGATCTCGAATGTCGTGATCACGTTCATCTATGAGCAACATTATTCTAGGGGTTCCGTAAATATGGTCGTTTGAAATTCAGTTTTTTTGATAATTTCAAAACTACATATTCGAGCGTGACGAAATTTTGTATAGGTACTAATGGAGAAATATACATTCAACCTACATTTCTCCAGATCACATGACCAGAACCATAGAAACCATAGAAAATCATAACTTTCGAACGGAAAGGCCTAGGGACTTGAAAATTTCAGGATAGTTGTGGATCTGAAATGTCGCTTTCACGTTTATCAATGAGCAGAATCATACTAGGGGTTCCGTAAATACGGTCGTTTGAAATTTTGTTTTCCCGATAATTTCGAAACTACGGATTCGATCGAGATGAAATTTTATATTTTAATCGAGAATGATATATTGAAGCAATATTTTGTCCAGATCGCATGACCAGAACCATAGAAACCATAGAAAATTGTAACTTTTGAACGGAAAGGCCTAGGAACTTGAAATTTTCAAGGTGGGTTTGGATAGCGAATATCGCGGTCACGTTCATCAATGAGCAAAATTAGACTAGGGTTCCGTAAAAATGGCCGTTTCAAATATTTCTCTCCTGATAGTTTCGAAACTACTGATTGGATTGGAATGACATTTTGCACCTAGCTGAGGAATAATGTAATCAAACTACATGCGAAATTTTGTCCAGATCGCATCACCAAGACCATAGATACCGTAGAAAATTCTAGGGAATTATCGAAACAAAATTGATCAGCTGAAGCACTGACATGAAGTCTGGAGTTTCGCCTAAGTTTCAGAATTTTTTTGACAGCTGTCGAAAATTCCTTCAATTGATTTCTAAAACTGGAAAATGCGAATCTACCTACCAGGTGCATGTACGAGCGCTCAAAAGCTCCTGACTTCACGGCAGTGCTTTTCGTAATTTTTTTTAAATTTATTCTCAACAAATGAGAAACATTTTGGGGGTAATGTCGACAACCGCTGCATTAGAATGTCATTTAAGTCACAAACGTCAAGAATGGAATTGTTCCGGCCTAAGGATTCCGATTTTTTTAGATTGCACTACTTTCTCGTCTCTCGTTTAAATTCGATATGGCGTCTTTGAAGAACATGCCAAACAATTCTGATTTATCTCCACCACCTAGCGTGCGATCCCGAACCCGAAGATCCATACCACACATTACGTCAGAATCCACCGTATCAAATCCGAAATTTTCTTAATGCGCTCCCAATCTGGGATGATTTATCGTGGGCAACTGTCAGAGCCGCGTCATAACCCTGGATGGCAAACTATCCCGTTTGCCTGCGAGCATCCTGCGTCCAAAGACAATCCCAACTAACGACCTGTATCCCGAAAACGGTGTCACAGCCTACTAGGAAATGATTTACTGCAACGGGATTCACAGATCATCTGTCACGTGATACATCATCAACTCTACGTGATGGGTTTTCTTGTATTTCGACTCTTTATCTCTGTTTCATCTCTTTGCAGCCCCAATAGAGCGTCTCTTTCTGACGTTTTGGAACGTTTGGAATCGACTACCACACGACGTGTGAGGTCCTTATTTTCGTATAACTGCGATATTTCTGCTGACGTGGCAGTGGTGGCGACCGAAAGGACTTGGCTTTGGGAGTACCTACATATCTTATATATTGTTGAAAGAGAAAATGAATTTAATAGAGTTGAGAACTTGGATATGTGGTTGGATATATAAATCCTACAAAGGAAAGTTTAGTTTTTCTGAATTTATGTGGGCAAAACAAAGTGCAGGTTTGTCGCTTTATACAACACATAGAAATATAGGTGAAGACAGCAATAACTTCCCCCAGAGCAAAGCAGTTCAAAATGTTATTCATGAAAAGAAAACCGAAAAGAAAATAAAATAATAATGAAATGAAAGTAACAGAATAAAAAAATGAAAAGAGAAATCTGTAAAATAAATGAAACATTCTATAGTACAATTAACTTTCAGTCGTGGTTTTATGGGATTTTGTTATTAGTTTATTAGATGGTTGACGGAAGAATTTGTAGTTACTCATACGTTTTATTTTTGAAGATCATACTGTATAAAATTTATAGTGTATAGTGGTAAGTCTGTTGTTTGATAAGATTCTGATGAAACCTGCTCATGTTGTGGTATCTTTTCAGCCTGAAGGAGAGAAAATTTGTTTCCCGAAACTGTTGCACATTAAATTAATAGTGAAAATACATCCAGTTTTCATTTTTTTTGCCGATTTCCTGATTAACAAGGTGTTGGATTCGTAAGAACGCGGCAATTAGAATTTGGAACCTGGTTAAAAAAAATAACAACAATAAAAAGAACAGCAAGATGAATTAAACATTCTTGAGTTATGTATTAATTTTCTGTCAAATCACAGAGTTATGAATAAGGCTTTGAAATAATATAATAATGAAATAAAATCAACAATGAAAACGCTGCGAAAATAAGACAAATGCTTTAACATTTCCAAGTTTTTCTCTTCATTTTCGACAAAATCATCGATTGAATGAGTTATCTGGTAATTTAGCTTTTTGACTTTTCCATGTGTGAAAATTTACCATTTTTTTAAAAAAGTAAACAAGACTGAAGATCACAGATGTTCTCTGATGTTTCTCTCGATAAGTTTTCCAAACTTGGACGGATACATGATTCCCCTAGAAACTCGAGCGATTTTTAGAAATAATAGACCGATCCGAGAGCTGAAACGTAGGAAAAACGAATCCTTATAAGTACGCTTCTTCAAATCCCATTTGCAGTTTCCAAGAATTTCCGATAAATTTTGGTAAGTTGATACATTTTCAGGTTTCAAGAACTAAATGTTCTACCCCTATACCATAGAGGTTTTGAACGAATACTTTGATACTAATAATAATAAAAATGACAGTTTCCTTATTTCAGATGAGATTCAACAATTATAATGTCAATCTGAAATGAAATTGTTTCCCATAATTGAACACAGTCAACTAAATTCATTTTCTAATTTGATATTGAAAAAAATCTCTTATTTCATAGGGTTCAAGCTCACTAAATAATGATTTTATTTCATTTTCTAAATATTTTTGTCCTTCTTATATTCTTCAAATCATATGCAGAGAACTCCTCACCCATAGTCAATCTATGTATTGGAAAGTTCCGAAAGTTTAGATTTTGTGCTCTTGTATTATATTTTTTACTGGTGTTATATTCAATGAATTTCGTTCATTCTGGCCAGTGAAAGGGATTTGAAGAAAAATAGGGATATTCTCAGTTCAAAATAGGAGAAAGTGATGATTTTTCAAAGATTTAGCCCCACGATATGTTTATTTCCAGGTTTCGACAAACTTCTCGAAATTGTATTCAACATAACAAGGTCAATAATCGAACATTCATTTGGGCTTTACGTTTTTCGAGTTGTGATGCAGCCATAGCATTACTTAAATGAGAAAATCAGGGTACAAATAATTCGATTTAATTCGGTGATTCTATCTTTTGAAGTTTATAAAACTAAAATGACAGTGTCATACTGACAATAAATACTGGAGGCCGTTAGACATCAAACTAGAGCGCAAAAGCTCTTGACTTCACGTCATTGCCTTTCAAATTTTGAAATGAAATGAAACTGTGAATTTTCGAAATAATAAACCAAAATGAAAAAAAAAACATCTCCATACTATCTAGGTTCATCTATTTATTTTTTTTTCGAATTTGTGGGAATTCTTAATAGGTACCTTAATGGTATTTTACATACCAAATGAGAAATCATAATGAAATTCACTATGCGTCAAAAAAAACTTTTTATTTGGAATTCAGAATTTTCTAAAAAAATTTTGAATATTTAAGCACAAAAAAAATTCGAAAAGCACTGCCCAAAAGTCAGGAGCTTATGAGAGCTCGTTCGTCCACCTTGTAGGTAGATTCGCATTTTCCAGGAGGAAATTTGTCACAGCTGTCAAAAAAAATTTCAAACTCCAGACTTTACGTCTCTGCTTCAGGTGTGCTTTAGTCTGCACACACCGCCAAACAGCTATGGTGAAGGTCAAGGTCCGTAAAAAGGATTTTCTCCACTCCAAAAAAAAAAAAATTACCAATTTTTTTTACCGATAGTTCACTAGAATTTTCTATGGTATCTATGGTTTTGGTAATGCGATCTGGACAAAATATCACCCGTAGTTTGAATACATTATTCTTCATCTATGAGCGAAATTTCATTCCAATCCAATTAGTAGTTTCGAACTTATCAGGAAATAAATATTTTGAACAGCCATATTTGAGGAACCCTTAGTCTAATTTTGCTCATTGATAAACGTGACCACGACATTCATGATTCAAACCTATCCTGAAAATTCTCTAGGTCTTTCCGTTCGAAAGTTATAATTTTCTACGGTTTCTATGGTTCTGTACAAGCGATCCGGATAAAATTTCCCATGTGATGTGATTCTGTCTGTGCACTCTCCCAGGAAAAAATGCATTCAATTAACCCCCCCCTCTCCCAGAAATTCAGCCTAATACCGCCCTTGTACCCAAGTGTGTTTTCGTATGTTCCTTCCGTGACAAAATCCGGGATTCCCCATTAATATTTCAAGAATCAAACAAAAACACAAGAACAAGAACAAGAACCGGTCAATCAGAATATGGAAACGTGAAGAAAGAAGCCCCTCTCAAAAAAATGGAACCTCAACGCATCTTCGATTCCACTCTACGCCACTGTCCCATAGTAAACACATGCAAAACCCTAAACTTCATTAATATGATTTATACCATCAGGACATTAATTAGAACCTTATATGTTAGCAATACGACTTCCTTTAACCAACTCCGAGTTTCCATCCAATTAGACATAAACAAATTACCACCATGACGAATACCACTTTTACCTCTCGGTAAAAATTATCGTCAGCTGCTTGTCATCTCACATCGTATTCCGTGACTGAACCTTAGTCCGCGTTTTTACCCGAGATCGGTAGTTTTTTAAATAACGACATGTTCTGCTAAGTTGACGATGATGATATGGTGTGGAAATTGAAAAAAAGACATTACTTATATGTGAATTCCATATCACCTTCTTGAAACCTGATGAAAATTGGATGGGTTCAATCACCTCGAAAAGAAAAAATGCGAGTAAGGTTCAATAACCTTGTTTGGTCAAGTTATCATCAAGTTTTTTTTTATGAAGATTTAGATTGAAGGTGTTTGAAACCATTGCACCATCACGTTGCCCCAGGAAATACACTTATTTAACGAAGAAGACTTTCGTTCTTTCTGGTCGACAAAAACGTGAATCAAGGGAGAAATATATTGTAAATTTGAATTATCAGGTGTACCTACTATTACAAAAATTACTGAAAATTGCCATTCGCGCCGATTGTCCATAATAGTATATTATTTTACGAGCGGTAATGTAGGTCATAACTCACGTAGCTGAAGTTTGGAGCGCGAGCCGAAGGCGAGTGCTGTAATTCATCAAGTGAGTTATGACCAAGTCAAGTCAAGTTGAATACTTTACCTTATCTACGACTTTAACAATGTATACTAAGATACAGAGAAAGAACTTTATTCACAAATCTTAATAGTTACCTATAATAATGCATTATTTATGTTGATTGTGCTTCTTAGCATGGAGTAGAAAGTCCATAGGGGATGCTTTATATTACGTGCTAAGTTCACTAAAATGTGCCAAAAGAACATTATCTGTAAACGATGACTTAATATTCTTACTGCTACATCAAAAATCTTGAAAATTGTTGTATACACCTTTATATTTGTTTTGGGATTTTTGGGCAATAAATTCTGTATGGTTACACGGGCTGATTGCCTTATTTTTGGTCTACATAAAAATTCATCTTCACTATCTGAATTCATTTTTTCAGCAAAACATTAACAATAATGATAAGATATCAACCTCGGTATCAACTTAATTTGAGAAAACATCAAAATTATTAAAGTGAGCCAGGGAGTTATAGTAGTGAGTTATTATAACAAACGTTGTTTGTTTACAGATAATATCAAATAGTCAAAAGTAGTTTAATAATGAATATATAATTCAATAGAGTATATAAAAATGTATTTGCAACACTAGCCGTTGAGAGCGGTCGTAATCAATTCGCTGACCGAGTGGCACTTCGACCGCAATTCGTTCATTGTAAGGCGTAAGTGAGTTTTGAATACTATTTTGGCGATTTGGGCCTTATTTACTGACAGATTTTATTGCCCATAGATACCTTAATCTAGTCAATGATAGGATACCCTGAATGGAAAATATCTCGATGTTGTAGTCGATACACGTAACAATGGAATTTTCTTTCGGCGAGAACAATGGTCGGGATTCCGAAAAAAAAATTACACAAGTGAGAACAATAATTGATGCTGTTGACGATTGAATGGGCCACTGGGAGTGTTCTTATTAAGTGGAGGAAATGGCTGACAGGTCACGAACGGAAGTAATGTCAACCAGTAACCCATTGAGACAGGTCAGTGCGGTGAGATACAATCGAACCATTCAACGATTTCTAATTTATCACTTCTTTGTTCCTCACGATGGTTTATTGATTGTCTATTGTGTTGTACAGTTCCCTTCTCACCGAAGACATAATCAAATGAGATAATAGGCGGTGTAACATTATTCAATCAACAGTGGTTAATTGTCGAGTTATTAGGTCGCAATCCAAACAATACAGTTTCATTCAGTACAATTTCATCACGAAGCGTAACAGAGAAGAAATGTTTATAGGGTGTTTTCGGATACTTCCAGAGATATCTGGAAAAACTCGAAACGTTTCATATTTTCCAGACTTAAGTTGCGAACGAATTTCAATATAAATTCTATTATTTTATGCCGAATCCGACTTATGAAATTATCCCCTTTCACATTCGAGAAACCATTTTTGAACTTGCCCCGATCTTGCAAGGACCCTCGCCATATTCTAAGCGACGTTTCCGTTTTACAACCCCCTATGTAAATACGCCCTCATATAAAGTATTATGTAAAACGAAACATGTAATATCTTTCGAACTACTCCGTGCAGTAGCAGCTTGTTGCGGACCGTCTATAGAAGGGGGAAGAGCTCAGGGATTGCAGGAAGTCTTCCACAATAAGCTGGTGCATAAATAAATGGGGAAAGCTGCAAAAGAACACAAGTTGTACGAATCATCAATTCGAGATGGTCGTAATTGTGGCGGCTGCTTTGAGGGTGGAATAATACGTTTTTTCGGTCAGATGTTGCGAACGAGGTCACTGTTGGACGTATCGAGGAGAGGAAAAATTTCCGTATTTCTTGCAGGGTGTGGCATACCTACAAACCTTGAAGCTCAGTACTGAAGTGTGCTGAAGAAAAGATCTGTTTCGTCTTAAATTCTTGATATATATATATATATATACAGGTTGTTCCTTGACTGGTGCTAGATTGCTAGAACTTATCAAAAGAGATCATTTCGCCGGAAGTTGATCATATAAAATATTCAATTCGAAAAAAGGGCATAAAGATCTTAAGACCACTCTGGATCGTGTTATTTCTCTTCAGAACTCCTATAAATCACGGTGCCATATACATTCCAGCAAGTAAATAAAGTGATGCATTTTATCGCAAATTCGTATATTCTCTTTCAACTCTTATAAGGAGATTTTCCCTGAACGGTATAATTCTTGAAGTTCAAACTAAGGAGAAGTTAAATTACTGATTGAAAAGAAGTTTACAAACTCACCGATAAAATTGATCCAAATTGTTTACAGAAATTGTTCGAAATAGTCACCATTCGTTTAATGTGCCCTGCGTAATACCGCATTATTAAATGCAGCAACTATCACATAATTTTGCTCACGAATAATGTCACAAGCATTTTCGATGCATTGTTTTAGTTCTTCAACACTATTATTCACCTCAGCAACAATCACATAATTTTGCTCACGAATAGTGTCACAAACATTTTCGATGCATTGTTTTAGTTCTTCAACACTATTATTCACCTCACCGTTACGTTACCCTTATGTTTTCAAATGAACCCAAAAGAAAAAATCACAGGGGTTGAGATCCGGAGAGCGTGCATTTTCACTAACTTTGCTAAATTCGGAAGTCACAAAAATCATACGCTCTGTCATTTGATTTCCCGTGAACTGAGAGCATTCAATAAACACATTTAGATCTTAATACGTACCTAAGTCAGGTCCGTCTTGGAAATTTATCAGATTTGCGGGTAACTTTAATTTCGAACTACTCGGCCCAGGTGAATATTTTATATAAAGGATTTCTGGAATTTTGACTTATTTTGATGAGTTCTAGCACCTTTCGAAAAAAAGCCTCACCTTTGAAACCACCATGTATATACAGGGTGTTCCTGAATTGGAGGGAAGATTCCTTGAGTAATTTCGAGGAAAAAAAGTCCCATAAACATGGGATAGCAAAAGTTTCGTTTTCGAGATTTTTCTCATAGTATCTAAACTTCAGAAGGTATTCAACTGCAAATGTTTGATTTGATGTATCAGAGGTAACAATTAATAAATTCACCACAGCTTACTAACTGAATGAGGAAAACGGGGAACAGTGTTCCAGAAAAAATATCACCCTGTAGATTTGCTATCAAAATTGGCATGTCACATGGTGTAAACTCTCAATAGTCTCAATTGTATTATCCATGCCAAATTTTAGTAGACTATCTCGTGAAGTGTAGATCCTATGAGAAAAAAACTTGGAAAAAATTAAAACTTTAACACCCTGTATCTCGAAAATAAAACGTTTGCGAGCCCATGCTCATTGGATTTTTTTTTTTAAAATAACTTAAGGTATTTCCCCTCTTCGTTGTACCTCCAATTTGGGAACATCCTGGGTATATAAAGATATCACAATATCAATTATAATACTTTCATACAAGTTTAATAATTCATGACATGGACCGTTTGAATAAAAACAAATAAATAGTGGCTTTTTGAGCGCTCGTACTACTTACACGAGGGCTATATCATTTCGTCACGATGTCTGTAATTTTCGAATTTTGAGCCGAAAATGGTCTCAATCGACTATGTTCGACTGACTGATGACGAATCCGTCGGAAAATTCGAGTCTGTCCTTCCGGCCGTCCGTCCGTCCGTTAGCACGATAACTCTCGAACGGAACAACCTAGAGACTTGAAATTTTCAGTGTGGGTTCAGTTCCTAAATGCCTCAGTTAAGTTCGTTAATGTGCCAAGTTCCACTAGGGGTTCCTTAAATATGGCCATTCAAAATTTTGTTCCCCCGATTACTTGAAAACTACAAATTTGATCGAAATGAAATTCTGCACTCGAATGGAGAATGAGGTGCTCAAGCTACATGTGAAATTTCGTCCAGATCACATCACCAGAACCATAGAAAATTTTAACTTTCGAACGAAAACGCCTAGGGACTTGAAATTTTCAGGATAGGTGTGGATCTCGATTGTCGTGATCACTTTCATCTATGAGCAAAATTATACTAGGGGTTCCGTGAATATGGTCGTTTGAAATTTAGTTTTCTTGATAATTTCAAAACTACAGATCCGATCGTGACAAAATTTTGTATACAAATGGAGAATAATATATTCAAGCTACATTTCTCCAGATCACATGACCAGAACCATAGAAGCCATAGAAAATCATAACTTTCGAACGGAAAGGATAGGTGTGGATCTGAAATGTCGCGTTCACGTTTATCAATGAGCAGAATTATACTAGGGGTTGCGTAAATACGGTCGTTTGAAATTTTGTTTTCTCGATAATTTCGAAACTACGGATTCGATCGACATGAAATTTTGTATTTTAATCGAGAATGATATATTAAAGCAATATTTTGTCCATATCGCATGACCAGAACCATAGAAACCATAGAAAATTGTCACTTTTGTACGGAAAGGCCTAGGAACTTGAAATTTTCAGGGTGTTTGGATCGCGAATTTCGCGGTCACGTTCATCAATGAGCAAAATTAGACTAGGGGTTCTGTAAATATGGCCGTTCAAAATATTTTTTTCCTGATAGTTTCGAAACTACTGATCGAATTGGAATTTTGCACCTTGCTGAAGAATAATGTATTCATCCTACGTGCAAAATTTCGTCGAGATCGCATCGCCAAGACCATAGATACCGTAGAAAATTCTAGCGAATTATCGAAAAAAAATTGATCAGCTGAAGCACTGACATGAAGTCTGGAGTTTCGCCTAAGTTTCAGAATTTTTTTGACAGCTGTCGAAAATTCCCTCAATTGATTTCTAAAACTGGAAAATGCGAATCTACCTACAAGGTGGATGTACGAGCGCTCAAAAGCTCCTGACTTCACGGCAGTGCTTTTCGTAATTTTTAATAGTATTGATATTTATATCCCCAGTTTCGCTACCAAAGCTAAAATTTATGTTGAATTCAATTAATTATCCTTTTTGAATCCTGACATGAAATAGCACTCTTAAAGTGATATGGTTAGGATTTCGTAAAATTTTCAATGCCTATAGAGAATGCTATAATCGTTGAATGGTCTCCGCTTTTTATTGAAAAGGAATATGTTTTATAATGATCTTCAATCTTTTGTATCTGACTAGTATGAATTATATCTCAACATTGGACTTCCTTGAGAGTTTAGATAATTTCATGTGAAAGCAATTCCACGATAGTTTTGCGTTATCAAACTTGAATTCCCATGCTTGAACTTCATTCAAATATTCACTCCAATAACTCCCTGTGCGTATGAACAAGCCGATTGACCGAAAGGGAACAGTCCATTATTGGTATTGAGGGGAGGTCACTTAAATAATTTTGACGTTTTCTCAAATTAAGTTGATACCTAATTATCATTGTGAATGTTCGGCTGAAAAAGATAAATTCAGATAGTGAAGATGAATTATTATGTACACCTTCAGTAATAAGACAATCAGCCAATGTTACCATACAGGATTTATTGCTCGAAGAATCCCAGAACAAATATAAAGCTGTATACAACAATTTTCACGATTGATGTAGCAGTAAGAATATTAGGTCATCCTCTACAGAGAATGTTCTTTTGGCATATTTTTGTGAACTTAGCACTAAATATAAAGCATCGCCCCTATGGACTTTCTCTTTCATGCTAAGAAGCATAATCAACATAAATAATGCGTTGTTATAGGTAACTATTAAGATTTGTAAATACAGTTGTTTTTTCTATTCCTACTTGTATCTTGGTATTTATTGTTATAGTCGTAAATAAAGTATAGTATTCAACTTGCGATATAATAGTGATAACTCACTGAAGTGCAAACTTCATCTGCGTGAGTTATGACCTACATTACCACTCGTTAAATAATATACTATTATACCATCGGAGTCTAAAGGTGTGTACAGACATGCTCCGAATATCGTACCGAACCGTATCCCGACGCGATCAGCGAGAGCGAATCATATTCATCGCACGTAGAGGTGCAATTTGAATTCGTGAATTTGATTGGCTCTCGCTGATGGCGTCGGGGTACGCGACACGGTTCGGTACGATATTCGGAGCATGTCTGTACACACCTTTATGTGAGATTTAAGAATATATTTTTTGCAAGCTCAAAATCTTCAAGGTTATTTGCGTCGAAAACATACTAAACACTTTTCTAGGTTATATTTATGCTTCATTATTTCTATGATGAAATTGAACAGTTTTTAACCTGAAGCGGGTACACTCTGTGTAATATCACATTATCACAATAGAGTCTCAGGTCATTACTTAACTTATTGGGAACCAAGTGTCACATCTTTTCAGATGAACATCAGAAAAACCCTCAACAAACATTTTTTTCGGCATCAAGATATTAATCGGCAAGAAAGCAAACGCAACTGTCGAACTGAACGGGGGTGAGCGGCTGGCTGTACAAAGCGGGGTGAAGGCCAAACAACCCAACGACGTGAGGGAGTAACAGTGATTTATAGTAATAGCCGTTCCGCTTCAGTTTAAATTGAGATTTAAATTAGCAACGAGCGATATGTTAAAGCTCACCGCGCGTTTTCATGGCAACCGGGCTCCAATAACCGTAAAATTGAATTTGAAGACGTAAGCATCTCTGGATTTCAGTCGATGGGGGAATTGCTGCGCCGTATTGCTCAGTATTAAGCGATTGTCAATTGACTTGTTTCGCGATAGGGGGAATTTGGGGACAGTCCTGCGATTAACTGCGTTGGATTATCTTCCCCGAAGCTCTGCTATCACTTCTCCCGTCTTTCTTCCTGAAGATGTTCAATCGGCGAACGAAACCCGCTCATGTGATGGATAATGGAATTTCTTCGATCATGTGGAACCGCGGACCGTGATTTCCAGAAGCCTATTGAATTTTGTGGTAATCGGAAAAACGTTGGACCTGAGCAAGTTCAGAATGTTTTTATGAAGGGGATTTCAAATTGATATATCAATTCTGTTAGAGATTGGTCGATAGAAACCAAAAATTAGTTTTTTTCTTAAATCAATTCGGAACAGCACCTATCGGTCGAAATTCTTGAAGGGAAATACCGCGTGTTTTCAAAGGTGAGGCTTTTTTTCGCCAGTTGCTAGAACTCATCAAAATAAGTCTATATTCCACAAATCCTTTATATGAAATATTCACAGGGCCGAGTGTTTCGAAATCAAAGTTATCCGCAAAACTAATAAATTCCAAGCACGGATCTGAATTAGGTTCGTATTGAGGTTTGAATGTGTTAATTAAATGCGTTCAGTTTACAGGAAATCATCTGACAGAGCGTATGATTTGTGTGACTTTAGGTGTATAGGACGTGGTGTCACCCCTGTGATTTCTTCTTTTGGAGTAATTTGAAAACATCAGTGTACAGTAATAGATGTGATAGTTGCTGCATGTAATAATTCGATATTGCGCCGGGCAGTGCTGTACACATCAAACGAATGGTGACCACTTTACCGTAAACAATTTTGATCAATTATATCGGTGAGTTTGTGAACTTCCTAATTTTTTTACAGGACCCTTTCTATGAGTAATTTTTCCTCTCCTCAATAGATATTGAGGCCCAAGATTTTTTGCACTTTTTCAAATTGAATGTTTCATATGACCAACTTCCGGCGAAATGATTTCTTTTGATCTAGCACCTGTAAAAAAATTACGAAAAGCACTGCCGTGGAGTCAGAAGCTTTTGAGCGCTCGTTCATCCACCTTGTAGGTAGATTCGCATTTTTCAGTTTCAGAAACCAAATGAAAAATTTTTTGGCAGCTGTCGAAAAAATTCTCGAACTGAGGCGAAACTCCAGACTTCACGTCAGTGCTTTAGCTGACCAATTTTTTTTCGATAATTCGCTAGATTTCTCTTCGGTAGCTTTGGTCTTGGGAATGCGATCTGGACAAAATTTCGCACGTATTTTGAATACATTATTCTTCAGCTATGTGCAAAATTTCATTCGAATCCAATCATTAGTTTTGAAATGATCAGGAAAAAAATATTCTGAACGGCTTACGGAACGCCTAGTCTTATTTTGCTCATTGATGAACGTGACCGCGACATTCGCGATCCGAACCTACCCTGAAAATTTCAAGTCCCTATGCCTTTCCGTGCGAAAGTTATAATTTTCTATAGTTTCTATGGTTGTGGTCATGCGATCTGAACAAAATGTAGCTTGAAAATGTCATTCTCCTTTGAAATACAAAATTTTGCCTCGATCGAATCCGTAGTTTCGAAATTATCCAGAAAACTGAATTTCAAACGACCGTATTCACGGAACCCCTAGTATAATTCCGCTCATTGATAAACGTGAACGCGACATTTCAGATCCACACCTATCCTGAAAATTTCAAGTCCATAGGCCTTCCCGTTCGAAAGTTATGATTTTCTATGGTTTCCATGGTTCTGGTCATGCGATCTGGAGAAATGTAGCTTGAATATATCATTCTCCATTAATATACAAAATTCCGTCACGATCAAATCTGTAGTTTCGAAATTATCGAGAAAACTAAATTACAAACGACCGTTTTGACGGAACCCCTAGTATAATTTTGCTCATAGATAAACGTCATTACGACATTTGAGATCCACACCTATCCTGAAAATTTCAAGTCCCTAGGCGTTTCCGTTCAAAAGTTACACTTTTCCATGGTTTCTATGGTTCTAGTCATGCGATCTGGACAAAATTCAACATGTAGCTTGAACACCTCATTCCCAATCCGACTTGAAAATTTCATCCCGATCGTAGCGGTAGTTTAGAAGTAATCAGGAGAACATATTTACGGAACCCCTGGTGGAATTCTGCCCATTACGAACTCAACCGCGGGATTTGAGATCTGAACCTACACTGAAAATTTCAAGTCTCTAGGTTGTTCCGTTCGAAAGTTATCGTGCTTACGGCCGGACGGACAGACTCGAATTTTCCGACGGATTCGTCATCAGTGAGTCTAGCCTTGTCGATTAAGTCCATTTTCGGCTCAAAATTCGAAAAATACAGACATCGTGACGAAATGATATAGCCTCGTATAAATAAGTAGTACGAGCGCTGAAAAAAGCCTCAACTTAAAGAACACCCTGCATAAAACAAATTTCAGCTTTACACCATATTTCATTGATTATATTGGTAAACAAATCAATTTATGAAATTCTTTCTTTTCTTTTCGTTTTTTTTTTAATTCTATATCTAACAAGAACAAATAACGTGCGTTTGAAAAACGAGATTTGAGCAAGCTTCAAAATTTAGATTGTATGAAAATATATGAAATTCAATGTAAAAACCTAAATTTACTTGAATGAAGTAGGAACACAAATCGAAAGATTGCGTGATATTGCTACTTTGTTCGAGTGTTTGATAAATTCAAATACAAAGCCTCGTTGGCGTTGTTTTAAGTGTGGATTATTCCAGAAAAGTGTCGAGTTTTTTTTATCAGCAGTTGAGGCAGTTCCTCCTTCTTCAGTTTCTGATCTTCTCCCCTTTGTCATTGAAGCAGAAGATTTTTTTTATGAAGTATCTACTTCACGTTGAGAAGAAAAACCGTTTCAAACTGATCAAAACTGTCGGAAATAGGGGTATTTCAATTATAATGTGTCTTATCTGTTATCTGTCTTCTGTGTTATTTAGCCGACGTTGCCAGATATAAGTTCACTCTTTTTGGTACATTTGTTGTTCCTAGGCTTTGAGCCCTAAAATAGATCTGAAATTTAGAGGTTATTCGGGTTTGTCCAACATGGCGAAGCTCACAAAAATCTGTGGAAATCTGTTATCAAGTTATCCGAAATTTTGTTGTGTGGAAAGAAACAACTCAAATCGAAAAAAATTTTGTTTTTACAAACTTGAACAAGTTCGAAGATCCTTTCGATAATTATTTCAAACTTTGGCAGGATAATGATTCCTCTCGAAACTCGAACTGAAGTTTTGATAGCTTAATCTTTGACAAAAGGTGACACTTTTTATAAAATATCCTTGCAGTGATCCTGAAATATACATTATATTTGTTTTATATTATTCATGTGTTTCCCTGCCAGGAATAGTTCCAAGCCCGGCTGTTGTCCTTAGCTAGCACAAAAGGGGCTTATAAATCATAGAGTAATCGACATCTATTTTCATTTTACTCATATTATATTTGGTTACCCAAGCATCTGTGAGGCATCTCGTTTCCGGTTTGTCCTAACAAGCAATTTCGGAGATATCGAGCTTTCGGAATTGGTGGAAATCTGACGCACAGTTTTCGGGTTTTTCAGGATTTTTCGAAATGTCACGTTCCTATTTGGTATTTTCTTGTGCATTCGTTATGTTAGATTTTCCAAGAGAATCATTCAGTAGTCAGCCAATAAATCACTTCCTGGAGAATTGCGACGTTGCCACGTGTATACAAAATACAGAAATTCCAGGAATTACCAAAATTTATGAAACATTTTTTCTTGTAGAGTCTGTTTTTCGAAGTTAGGTAATTCTGTAGATTTCGTAAACCTCGACACATTTCGCACAATTTCAGGAAATTGTATCAGGCTGTGCTGTTGTTTCAGGTAATCGCACTCCAAAATGAATTTTCACTCATGATTGAACGAAATAAAAAAAAAAATACAGTGATTTTAGTATAATTCATAGTTGGATCGTAGCAGTGCGAATCCACCTGAAATAAGGATCCAGGCCCATCTGCAGGCTTTCTTTTGGAGATGGTTCTTCGTTTGAAGTCACGATTTAATTTGGAACAATGTGGAGTGGGATAAATTGAAAGGGTATTAAGATAGTTAAGTTAAGGTAACTATTTGAATTTCATTATTCATTGAAAGTTTCAAGCTAACTTTTTCTTAACTAATATTTTATTCAAACCAAAAAGATGTTCCTATCGATTAAACTACGATATCTAGCAATTATTCGAAATTAAAACCCATTTCACAGTGTCCACGGTACAACGAGCGGGCTGAGTTATTTATCGTATTCACCGAACACCAGGCCAACACTAGAAAACCAGAAAGAGGTAGGTAGGAACAGTAGTAAATTCAAAATAATGTACTGAAACCTGACAGACGGCAGGTGTCACCAATAAACGTTCAAATAAACTTATACGCATTATTTCAAAACAACTTAATTGCAATTCTCAAAAATAATTCCTGAAGATCGTAAATCCGAACCGTACGAAACGGGTTTCTCTTTGTGTCAAAGCCTCATGAATCATTTTTTGATTTATCCCACCTCCGAACGGTATACGTGTGAGCCTTTTCGTTTTTTATAATTGAAATTTTTTTAACAATGAAATAAAATTCGTTATGCGTTGGCTTGTTAATAAAATTTGATTTACGCCGGGATGCTTTCCGTGTTGATTTTCTCACTAGATAAAGAAGGACAAGATGAATTCTCTCAACTCCTAGATGTTTATACTTGTCTTCGGAGACAATGTATCAAGTTTTTAGTTCAAATTTTTTAGTTTCGAGCTTTACATACTGAATGAAATTGGTTTTCCGCCATAAAAGTCACAAGGTGTGAGATCCCGAGAACTTGGATGAAAGTATTATTCGAACTGATTCTGGAAGGTGAGAAGTAAGAACAAGGCAGCTGTGTGTGCTCTTGGACCATCCTGACGAAAATAGCTATTGTACAAATATTAATCCCCTCATATCTTCAATTTTATTTTCGTTGTGTTGGGCATCCTAACCATGACTGTCGTTATTCCCACAATACAATCCGACCTCCCGTCCATAAATCCCACGAATATTTTATGGGAAAAATCCACTTGTCGATACCGCACTAATCCGTAGAGACCTGTTCGTATCGACCCCGAAATCTTACAGAACGTGTGGATAAAGATATATTGCGACTGGGAAAGCCACCCCACACCCGGAATTACCGCCAAATTCACTTGACAAATGATTACATAACAATTCCAGTCATTGCGAACATTATATGATTATTACAGGGTTCCCACAAAACTGAAAGCGGGGCTGATTGAATTGACGTATAAATAGAATTGGTAGCGGGGTGTTGGCGAATCCTCCGGAGGATCGGTGACGTGCATACCTACCACCCCTAGTTGACTACTGCGAATGTGGGGATAATGGAATTTATATTATTGCGATAGAAACTTTGATGCTGTAATGATACTCTCCTGGCAATGGGTCTGGCCATGTTAATGCAGAGAGGATTGATGAAATTGAGCTTGTTATCCTTTTGAATTGAATTGAAAATTACTTTAAATTCAGGAATGAAATTAGAAAAATTATACTAGATAAACTAATAGCAAGCTAACAAAAGGATTCATGGATCCCAGAGACCACCAAATTTATCATTTGCATCTGTAGATCGGTTTCAATCCATATCAGATCTCGTCAATACAGTTAGCAAAATAACAAATTCGATGTGAGAAATAGAAAACCTTTGAAACATAAGGGAAAAACTAATAGCAAGCCAACATAACAATTCATGTATCCCAAAAACTACTAACTTTATCATAATGCTAACTGTAATTACGAGATCTCATATGGATCGAAACCGGTCTACAGGTGCAGATGATAAATTTGGTGTTCTCTGAGATACATGAAATGTTTTGTTGGCTTGCTATTAATTTATCTAATATAATTTTTCTAATTTCATTCCTGAATTTGATAATTTCAGATAAACAGCCGTATATTATTCTTGAAAATGATCTGTTTCTTCGAGAAAATTCAGGAAAGAAATTCATGCTAATTGTATGAAATTTGGTATTCCCAACCCGCCATTTATCGTCCGAAAAAACGATCCATGCGTTTTGAAGACAAAAAGCACGAGATATACAGGGTGTTTCATGAGAGGTTGGCCATAGCCTAGTGGTGAATGCAGGTCATCCAGGCCTTTCAGAAAATGTGCTTGTTTTGTATCCTAAGGCTATTAGTTTAGGAGAATTTATGGATTTCGGCCTGAATTTACGATAGCCATATCTTTGGAATCTGACGTCCGATTTTGATCAAATTTCATGGGTTTTTTCACTTCGAGAAGTCCTCACGAAATATCAATAGTTTCAGGGCAGTACTCAGAATAAAGTGGTTAATCTTTCAAGCCCCAAAATATATAATTGAGCGCTCGTACTACTTACACGAGGGCTATATCATTTCGTCACGATGTCTTTTTTTTTCGAATTTTCAGCCGAAAATGGTTTCAATCGACAAGGTTCGACTCACTGATGACAAATTCGTCGAAAAATTCGAGTCTGTCCGTCCGGCCGGCCGGTCGTCCGTATACACGATAACTCTCGAACGGAATGTCCTAGAAATTTTCAGGGTAGGTTCGAATCTTGAATTCTGCGGTTGAGTTCATTATTGGGCAAAATTCGCCGAGGGGTTCCGTAAATATGGCCGCCCGAAATTTTGTTTTCCTGATTACTTCGAAACTACAGATTCGATCGAGATGAAATTCTGCACTCTAATGGAAAATGAGGTGTTCAAACTACTTGCGAAATGTTCTCCAGCTCACATCACCAGAACCATAGAAACCGTAGAAAATTGTAACTTTCGAACGGAAACGCCTAGGGACTTGAAATTTTCAGGATAGGTGTGGATCTCGATTGTCGTGATTACTTTCATCTATAAGCAAAATTATACTAGGGGTTCCGTAAATATGGTCGTTTGAAATTTAGTTTTCTTGATAATTTCAAAACTACAGATTCGATCGCGAGCTCATAAATGAACGTGATCACGACATTCGAGATCCACACCTATCCTGAAAATTTCCAGTCCCTAGGCGTTTCCGTTCAAAAGTTACAATTTTCTATGGTTTCTATGGTTCTGATTATGCGACCTGAACAAAATTTCACATATAGCTTGAACACCTCATTCTCCATTTGAGTGCAAAATTTCATCTCAATCAATTCTGTAGTTTTCAAGTAATCAGAGGAACAAAACTTTGAACGGCCATATTTACGGAACCCCTAGTGGAATTTGGCCCATTAACGAACTCAACCAAGCCATTCGGGAGCTGAACCCATACAGAAAATTTCAAGTCTCTAGGTTGATCCGTTCGAGAGTTATCGTGCCTACGCCGGACGGACGGACAGACTCAAATTTTCCGACGTCATCAGTGAGTCGAACATAGTCGATTGAGACCATTTTCAGCTCAAAATTCGAAAAATACAGACATCGTGACGAAATGTTATAGCCCTCGTGTAAGTAGTACGAGCGCTCAAAAATAGTACGATATTGTGATAAATACCGAGAATACATGGAACAAAACGTAAAATTCATTTATCTAGATGAAATTTGGATATTCAAAAACGTTATTCAAATTTGTCAGTGGACACTAGAAAATAATCCAAAAGGTATGCCGAGTATATTCAAGGCAGATGGTGCACTATTTTGAATGCTGGAACAATGGATGTGATCTGATTCTTGATAGTGGTATTAATGATAAGGATTACTATGAATGGTGAATTATTTCATAAATGGGTTATTGAAATATTGAAAACTTCCCTGCAAAAGGATGCCCATCAATAGGATTATGTCAGCTTATTCAATAAACACATCTAAATCACTACCCTACGTGGAAACAAAGTTTTCAATGATATTTTTATCTTTGCTCTTGTATGATTCTTAGATATTTTAAGTTTATTTATTATACTTATACTTTATGGTACCCTGTTCACATTCCCACTGCTAATACACATGCTATATTGTTCCCAATTCAAAAGTATACTGAATAATTGTAAAATTGCTCATCAATTATAATATTTTCAATAATTCATGGACAGTTTTAATGAATGAAAATAAAAATTGACTTTCTTGAAGTATTCAACACCGAGCAATAAATAATTCACAAATAGGTTCATATATTGATAGTTCGGTACAAATTTCATGTCAAAATTCTTCATGTACTACATAGATTCTTAATTTTTTGTTTCTCTCTTATTTCTTAATACATTATAACGTTTTTTCCAATCCATTATTTTGGCCCTGTGCTTGCGAAGTATCCAAACATTTTTTTCTGTTGCACCACTAGCTACCTGCTATAATTCCATTAATTATCCTTCTTGAATCCTGACATAAAATGGTACTCTTATAGCTATATGGTTAGAATTTTGCAAGATTTCCAATACCAATAAATATTGCATGGTCCTGAGTGAAAATAAATATTTATTTGAATGATCTTCAATTTTACATGGTTGACTTTAATATGAGATAATTTCATATGAAAGCATTCCACGATATTTTTGCGCTTTCAAACCTGAACTCCCATGTAGAAACTGCAGTCGAAATATTCCGGCTTAATTATTCGATAATTCCGATAATTCGTATACTCAACACTTTTCTAGGTTATATTTATGTTTTATTTCTATGATGAAATTTAGTTACTTTTTGTAACCAGAAATAAAGCTTCGACTGGACGTTCATGGTCTGCTTCGATGTCAATAATTCTTAAATGGACCATATGTTTTGGTATAAAATAACTTGATCTAGTATAATTTCGTTTTCTCATAAATTCGTATTACTTTTTGATTAAAAGTTTTCTGAATCAAAAAAAATCGCACACGGCGGCTTTTTCCACCGGGCGTCCCCGACGCCCCCGCCGACATTGACGTATGCACCGAGTTCGAAACCGGGGTAATTTACCCTATTTTCCATTTCATCGATAATTCGGATAGACGGCCGCCGACCGAATTCCCACTTTGGCGGTGTCGCTTTCGCACATTCGGCTGATTTACTGCCGCGCCCGGTCCCGCCGAAATTTTCCGATAGGACGGATAAAGGGCGTTTTTATTGTGATAAGCGCGACCCTGTGAAACGCCGCACGTGGGCTCACGTGCCTCCGCGAAATGGGAAATGTAAGAGGCGGGACCGCGTTTATATTATGAAAAAATGATATTCCCCTTATGCATACGCGGAAATTCAATTTGGATCGATGTCGGTTTTTATTCGATTTTTTATCGGCTCGCCGAAACGTTGGGTCGTATCACGATGCCCCCATTCGGGGACAAACCAGAAAATGCTGGAAATTCTGCGGAATATCCTGAGTTGCGGTTCGGCAGGATCGAACGGCATGTTCAATCTATTTGTGTTGGCATCTGTGAATATCGGTCACTTATCGTTCATTTGTATCAGTCACTACGTCAATTTGTCAAAAGGTGTTTGCCGTTTATTTTTCTGTTCAAGATTATCTTCAAAAGCCCCACCACTTGATTCTACAGACAACATCAATTGCATAAAATATTTTTTGTGCCACGTTGCGTTTTCCTGATTCCGGACTCATGTTAGCGAATTTTATTACAGAATTACTGTCGACAAATGCTCACACCTTTTGTGTAGCTTTTCGATCCTTTGGGTAGTATCTTTTGAGTTTTGTCTATTCGGTGGCGCCCTCTGTTGAGCGGTACGGTAAATGTTGAGCCGTCGGTGCAGATCGCTATAGATCCAACCTTTTTTCCTTTCTCTGATCCGATCTAACCTGACTTTAACCTCTCTTTTCCTGTTGAACCTCTATTTCCCTGTTCCTTCCTACTTTTCTTAATCATATAGGTACTAATCCTCTTTTCTTTTTTGAGCGCTCGTACCACTTACACGAGGGCTATATCATTTCGTCACGATGTCTGTATTTTTCGAATTTTGAGCCGAAAATGGTCTCAAACGACTATGTTCGACTCACTGATGACGAATCTGTCGGAAAATTCGAGTCTGTCCGTCCGGCGGCCGTCCGGATACACGATAACTCTCGAACGGAATGTCCTAGAAACTTGAAATTTTCAGGGTAGGTTCGAATTTCGAATGCCGCGGTTGAGTTCGTTATTGGACAAAATTCGCTCAGGGGTTCCGTAAATATGGCCCCTCGAAATTTTATTTTCCTGATTACTTCGAAACTACAGATTTGATGAAATTTTGCACTCTAATGGAAAATGAGATGTTCAAGCTACATGCAAAATTTTGTTCAGCTCGCATCACCAGAACCATAGAAACAATAGAAAATTGTAACTTTTGAACGGAAACGCCTAGGGACTTGAAATTTTCAGGATAGGTGTGGATCTCGATTGTCGTGATCACTTTCATCTATGAGTAAAATTTTACTAGGGGTTCCGTAAATATGATCGTTTGAAATTTAGTTAACTACAAATTCAAGCTACATTTCTCTAGATCGCATGACCAGAACCATAGAAACCGTAGAAAATCATAACTTTCGAACGGAAAGGCCTAGGGACTTGAAATTTACAGGATAGGTGTAGATCTGAAATGTGGCGTTCACGTTTATCAGATCGCATAACCAAGATCATAGATACCGTAAAAAATTTCAGCGAATTATCGAAAAAAAAATTGGCCACCTGAAGCACTGACTTGAATTCTGGATTATCGCCTTAGTTTGAAAATTTGTTCGACAGCTGTCAAAAATTTCCTCAATTGGTTTCCAAAACTGGAAAATGCGAATCTACCTACAAGGTGCATGTACGAGCGCTCAAAAGCTCCTGCCTTCACGGCAGTGCTTTTCGTAATTTTCTGTATTTCCTAGGAAAAGTTATTCAAGAGTTAGTATCGATCCTAGATCGAAAAGATTCAATTCTAGGTAGGAGGCCAAAAAAATTGTAAAAACATGCAATATACTGAACTCGAATTTTACATGCTGACTGTTACGAAAATATGCTAGATTTAGCATTGAAAATGCCAAATCGACAACAGTGCGTTTGATATCATCGAGATGATTATCAAATCGTTTCATTATGTTCGTTCCTTCGTCGGTAAACGATATTTTATTCCAAACAATTTCAACCATATGGTACAACATGGATTGGATTGTTAGCTAAACAAGATTTATTCCGGTAGAATAATCTGATTTTCTGAGAGAAATACGAAACTTGCCTGTTGAATTTAATGTGTCCATACTAATAGTCGTACAAATATTGTTGCGTAATACCTACAAAATTATTATATTTTACTAGATATTCCTGTTACATTACATACATATTCCTTTTGAAATAAAATAACCGGATCACTGTTATACTTACCGTTTTTCCTGTTCATAGGACTCGAGTCACTCAAACCGAAATCGGCATGTAAGAATGCAAGTACAGATTGTTCTCAGAACGGTCTTTTTTGTTGTGATAACAATAGTTGCGTTTAAAAAAGAGGAATTTATTTCTCCAGAAATTCCTGGGATTCGTTTTCCTCAGTAATTTGCTCGAAAGTATGAATTGTTAGGCAGTGGTTGATCTTCGAGGGGCCATACTATCTACTGAACTTAATTTATTCAATTTTGGAGTGAACTGATCTGTATCCTTTTCTGTAAACTAGTGAAAAAAAATGAAAACTTTTGAAACCATCTCAAAAATTCTGAACTTTTTTGGAGCAGTATATTCACAACAATATTGTTCAGAATAAAAAACTCATAAATCAAATTTTGATTCATTCATTATTTTGAATGTTCTCTTCAATATATTTTTCACAAGTTCTTCGTCCTAGAGAAATATAAGAAACCTCATCAAGAACATAATTTGAATTATAAAACAAAACTTCTTTGTAAAACACACTTCCTGATTTTGCTTTTATTCAATTCCAACATATTTCATTTCATTTTCTGGAATTTCTGAATAAGATGTTTTGTTATATTCAAAAGAACATGCATAAAATATATTTCTGCCCTGGTGAGGTGATAACTAGACGGACATCTCAATATTCTAAGATTTCATCGATTCTTTCTACATTCCTGATTGATGTTAAAATTATATCGAAGGCTTTACCTCAAGTTATTGAGGAAAGTAGTGAAGGAGACACAGTTCGCTATCGACTAGAAAACGGAAAAACTAAGATTTCTATCATACTTCCATCAATTTGGAAATAGATCTTACCTATTAAAAGAATGAAGGTGTCACCTTATATTGATAATTTGAGAACAAATGTGTACCTACTTATTTTACTTGTATTCCTGATTCATTTATTTCATTCATCCCTTTTATTTTAATTGAGTTCTTGAAAAACAAATTCAAAAATAAAATATCCATGTTCAAATATTCCTCTAGAAGAATCTCTGCCAATAAAACAAGTTGTTTTCCACTTATTTTTCCGAGAATTTCTTCACCGAAAACTGAAAAAAAACATATGAAAGACTATTCTTTGCGTACAACAGATTTTTTCTGTAAGCTTATCAGCATCTCACGAGCTCCCACAAATATTTATAGATTTGTATGAGAATCCGTAGCTTACAGTTTGTCAGAATTGCATCTCTTGTAACTCTTGATGGATTTATAGATCTATTTAGGATCGATCCCTTATTTTAGATGACTTGATGGGGGTTATAGTTTATAGTTTATAGTTAGGAAGGGGTTACGTTCCACTGCGACCTCAAGGTCTATTGTGCCCCCCATCAGAGCCGTATTCGCAAATGCGCTACCTACAGCTCGCCCTCCAGCTCCAGAGCTCCAATGAACTCCAGTATCTGAGAGGGCTTCAAGGAGGTTAGATCCTCATTCCTCCTGTAATTCCCTTGTCCAAGACATTCTTTGCGCTGGTTTGCAATGGCGAGGCATTCTGTAACCAGGTGAACAGGAGTCTCCTCCTCTTCACCACAGAGTCTACACTCGTCTGTTTCTGTCAAGCTCATTCTCATCATATGCTTCCTAAGGCGACAATGTCCTGTGAGGAAGCCAGTGAGTAGACGTAACTTGATGGGGGTTAAACCGAAACGAATTTTGCCACTCAACTTCAAACAGCAAGATTTTTGTGGCGGGGAAAAATCAGGTGATGAAGGAAGCCCTGATTTTGATGATCAAACCTGATGATTTGCACACTATTACTTTATATGGTGATTTTCTATACAGTGCTGAACAATTCACCATAAATTCGACACATGTTGCTTCAAAAACATGGACACTATAACCCCGCTAGTTTGGAGCGTTCCTATTGAAAGATATAGATAGAACAAAGTATATTTGAAGTCCTGAACGGGACGAAACATGATTCGTCTTAGTTTAATAGCTTTGGGAATGGGCCCATAAATTTCTAAAGTAAATCTTTGTTACTCTTTTCTTTTTCAGGGATATTTCATTTTCCGCGAGAAATAACGAATGGATATTCCAGTTTCGTGAAATTTGCTCTCTGTTTCCATGACAGACATTTGGTTAGATTTCCAACACTCAATTTCGGAAAAATATGAAAGCCATATCTGATGGAATCTAAGATATAAATGACCCCACCATTCGAATAATCACTAACAACTGTCATGAGCTTCTGAGAGCCGGGGTAAAAGATCAAACCATTGAACATTAAACATCTTACCATGAAGAGACTTCCTACATCGTGCAATTATATTGAAATCCTTTTGCAATTCGAGTTGAAATGCGTCACTTCCATACGATACTCTACCTTACCGCACTGTGGCTAATTGCTACTGACACCGCTTCATAAGAGTCGGCAGGTTTCCATATCTTCCTGAGTGATGTCTATGTGGTGGTCTAGAATAATGTCATGTACCACTTAAGTTCGCTAAAACCGATAGCATCGCAGACTTCTACCTTTTATGAATTGCGACCTGCCTGGCATGGAAATATGTCTTGGGTTCGGTCAGGGTTGGCCTGATGAGGCTCTAGAAAGCATATTTTTCGACATGAATCGTAATTATGGATGGACCTCGCGAAGTGAGGGTAGAGTAGCTACTAGAACGAATAGTAGGAAGACATACAGAGTTGAACGATTTCAAAGTTCCTGCATCTAGTGAGGAGAAGACAGTTATGTGAAAATACTACTACTACATAATACCCACTCCACCCCTGTTCCCACGAAGTCAATTTGCAGTGATCCAGTGATACGGACTCATGAAATTTACATCATTTATAACGCCGTTTTTAACATGTGTCATGGCATTTTATTGGGCCTGAACATGAACACTCGGTAAATTAAATACACTGCGTTAAAGTAATCCTTTAGGTACCTCCGGCATGCACGGTGACTGTGCAGAAGGAACCTACGTGGTTGAAAACCTCGTGAAAATTCATTGACATCGGCTGAAATATCAAGTGACCGCAGAGTGGTCGAATCTGACGATAACATCTACACGGAAAGGCTTTCATAATGAGAAATAATGAGGTGCATGGGATGTTAATTGGGATTTTTTGCAATATTTGCATACTACACGAAAGACGGTAGTGATATAAGGGTAAGGTAATTCTTTTTTAGAAAACACTGGAAGTCCTGAATCCCAATCCAATTGCTTAACATCTTTTAATGGTCCATTACGATAATAAAAAGTCAGATAATCTAGCCTCCCTAATTCCTCCATATCTCCGAGATACGGACGAGCGGGAGCGTTTATCAAATTACCCCTCAGATAAGATAAAAACATAAAAAGCTATGGCTCAATTACGACACAAGGCTCTTATAGGAGTGGCCGGTACAGCGTTTCATTTCACGGTAGATTAATATTAGATAAGTTATGGATAATTCGAAAGGGTGATAGATTTCCCAGGGGTGAACGGATATCGGCGGGCCATGACAGGGTGAGATGGCGTAGCCTGGGGCACGCGTGTAGGCCTGCAGAAATCAGCTCCTTGACGCCTCGTCGACAGTAGCGGCCGCAGTGACGTTCGTGAGGATGAGGAGTCTTTTTATCGAAAGGATGGAATATGTACATTTTGATGAAGGAGGGATAAGAATTAATGGGCCTAACTCTTAAGCTGAGCATTGATTGGCAATTGGACTGGTAGGTCCTGGAGAATCGGTCTCTAGTCAAAGATGGCGATTTTGTACCTAATTAGTTCTTCTTACCCACTCTGTTCCTCCTCTGCGACTTGAATAAAGTAGAGTGAAATCATCAAAGAATCGAACTACATTTCACCAAACATACCTGATGAAGAAAAACTGAAACGACTGTCAGATATGCCCTCATCATTTGGTCCAAATATGAAATTTCCTGCCTTTAGTAGTCAAACATTTTTGCCAAGTTTGGTCAAAAAATTCCTCATCAGAGACATATCATTTGGAGGTTAGTAGCTTGGTCCAAGTATGAAATTTCTGGATTTTAGTTGTCAAACGTTTTTGCCAGGTTTGGTCAAAAAATTCCTCATCAGACACATATTGTGTGTAGGTTAGTTGTTTGGCAAGTATGAAATTTGCTACATTTTAGGCGTCAAAGGTTTCTGCAAAGTTTGGTTAAAAATTCCTCATCAGACACATATCTTTTTGAGGTTAGTAGCTTGGTCCAAGTATGAAATTTGCTACGTTTCAGTCATCAACATTTTTGCCAAGTTTGGTAAAAGAAACTTCATCAGACACATATCATTTGGAGGTGTGTAGCTTGGTCCAAGTATGAAATTTACTAGATTTTAGTCGTCAAACGTTTCTGCCAAGTTTGGTCAAAAAATTATGTATCAGACACATATCGTTTTGAGGTTAATAGCTTGTTTCAAGTATGGAATTTGCTACATTTAAGTCGTAAAATGTTTCTGCCAAGTTGGATCAAAAAATTCCTCATCAGACACATACCGTTTGGAGGTCAATCATTTGGTCCAAGTATGAAATTTGCTACATTTTAGTCGTCAAACGTTTCTGCCAAATTTGGTAAAAAAATTCCTCATCAGACACATATCATTTGGAGGTTAGCAGCTTGGTCCATGTATGAAATTTCTAGATTTTAGTCGTCATACGTTCCTGCCAAGTTTGGTCAAAAAATTCCTTATCAGACACATATTGTGTGTAGGTTAGTTGTTTGGCAAGTATGAAATTTGCTACATTTTAGGCGTCAAAGGTTTCTGCAAAGTTTGGTAAAAAATTCTTCATCAGACACATATCGTTCTGAGGTAAGTAGCTTGGTCCAAGTATGAAATTTGCTACGTTTCAGTCGTCAACATTTTTGCCAAGTTTGGTAAAAAAACCACCTCATCAGACACATATCATTTGGAGGTTTGTGACTTGGTCCAAGTATGAAATTTACTAGATTTTAGTCGTGAAAAGTTTGTGCCAAGTCTGGTCAAAAAATTCTTCATCAGACACATATCATTTTTAGGTTAGTAGCTTGTTCCATATATGAAATTTGCTACATTTAAGTCGTAAAATGTTTCTGCCAAGTTTGATCGTGAAAATCTTCATCAGACACATATCATTTGGAGGTGTGTAGCTTGGTCCAAGTATGAAATTTACTAGATTTTAGTCGTCAAACGTTTCTGCCAAGTTTGGTCAAAAAATTATTCATCAGAAACATATCATTTGGAGGTTAGTAGCTTGGTCCAAGTATGAAATTTCTAGATTTCAGTCGTCAAACGTTTCTGCTAAGTTTGGTCAAAAAATTCCTTATCAGACACATATTGTGTGTAGGTTAGTTGTTTGGCAAGTATGAAATTTGCTACATTTTAGGCGTCGAAGGTTTCTGCAAAGTTTGGTGAAAAATTCATAATCAGACACATGGTAGCTTGGTCCAAGTATGAAATTTACCAGATTTTAGTCGTCAAACGTTTCGACAAAGTTTGGTAAAAAATTCTTCATCAGACACATATCGTTTGGAGGTTAGTAGCTTGGTCCAAGTATGAAATTTGCTACGTTTCTGTTGCAACTTTTCTGCCAAGTTTGGTAAAAAAATTCCTTGTCAGACACATATCATTTGGAGGTTAGTAGCTTGGTCCAAGTATAAAATTTGTTACATTTTAGTCTTCAAACGTTCCTGCCGAGTTTGGTCAAAAAATTCCCTATCAGACACATATCGTTTGGAGGTTAGTTATTTGTCCAAGTATGAAATTCGCTACATTTTTGTCGTTAAACGTTTCTGCAAAGTTTGGTAAAAAAATTCCTTATCAAACACATATCATTTGGAGGTTAGTAGCTTGGTCCAAGTATGAAATTTGTTACATTTTAGTCTTCAAATGTTTCTGCCAAGTTTGGTCGAAAAATTCCTTATCAGGCACATATCGTTTCGAGGTAAGTAGCTAAGTACAATTATGTAATTTGCTACGTTTCAGTTGCAACTTTTCCGGCAAGTTTGGTAAAAAAATTCCCTATCAGACACATATCCTTTGGATAGTGGCTAGGTCCAAGCATGAAATTGACTAGATTTTAGTCGTCCAAGGTTTCTGTTAAGTTTGGTTAATTTTCTCAATCAGGCACATATCGTTTGGAGGCTAGTAGCTTGATCCAAGTATAAAATTTGCTACATTTTAGTCATCAAACGGTTCTGCCAAGTTTGGTCAAAAAATTCGTTTGGAGATAGATGCTCCATCTATGTGGCAGCCTCAGGATGTACTACTACTGTTTTATTTTCTCCGTGAATTCTTGTTCTTCACTTATGTCTTCAATCCCTCCATGAATCTTCTTTGATTCACCCAAAGGCGCACTTCACTCGATATCGTCAATGTAAAACGCAAAAGTCTGAAAGAATCCTCGTCCGCCACTGTCTCCGGCAACGCGATAGAGTGTAAAGTTGAAACTATTAACGTCTTATCTCGCAACGCCGAAATTGCCGCCGTATTTCGGGCCGTATCTATAATGCATCGGGCAGAGAGCACACCATCAAGAGATTGCCCAGAAGAGGTGAGGACTCCACTACTCTCTCCACGATATGGCATCTCTTGCCGCAAATTCCCTAAGAATATTTCAGCGTTAGTGCCAGATAAGTCCGTTCGGACTTTATTGCCTGGCCGATCCTCTTAACGTATGCGATTGCTGCTAACGTTCGCCCGTGAAAATTGGTCCTTCGAGCTTGGCGCTTCTGGAGTTCAGTTTTCACGTCTCTTTTTCTGTCACGCCCGAAATTGGATTAGCTGCAAGGTTATCCAGTTTTTTTCTCTCTTCTTTTTGTCTGCGTAAATTGCACTTCTTTCTTTCCCCAACAAACTACAGTGAGTGTTAGGTATATGGTATATGGCTTATGCTTTTTGCGCCCTTGTTTATATGAACAAGAGCGTTAGTATTTTGCCCAAATTTCTGCGATTTTATAATGGTCTCAAATGTTTAAGTTGGTCTCACAAATCAAAAATTCAGTGCTTTTTAAATTTTTTTGTGATGGATTCTTTCATTATAATACCAAACACCACTGAAATACAGGTTCAATATTGGGGTACTTTGAACGTTGTTGGGTATCAGTGGAATGAAAAAAATCGCCCCAACAAAAGATCCTCTACATTAGCCACAGTCAGCTTGAGGGTTGTAGGTACTGGTACTATAAAGCGAAAAAAAATGATTTGGTAAAGCAGAAAAGACTTTTTTGTGGACCTGAGAAAAACCCCAAGCATTCCGAGCAGAAAACATTAATCCAATCCAATATCCATTGCAATTAGTTCAAGTTTCCCTTCAACTGTTGAATCGAATCACATCTTAACAAGCTCAGTTCAAACACTAATAACAACAATTTAGTCTCTGCATCAGGAGCATCATGAAGAATACTCGGTTGAACCCACAAGACGGTATCTGATATTACGATTTGAACAAACTACCGCAGTATCGATATCCTGTTTCATTGAAGACAATCAATCAAAGACATCGTTCATTTGGAAAAGAACCCAGAGACTGTTGAGATATGATGCGTTAGTGTAACACGGCCTCTCAGCTTGAAATACATAAATATTCCGTGTTTGATTGATGGTCGAGATTGTCCCGAAAATTCGTGGGGTATACAGAGACGAGTTCAGCAGAAGAGATCTCTGAAGGTGGTCCTCTGGAATTCTCACAAACTTTAAGTCAATATGTAGTCTTCCTCAGACAACTGTTCTAAAGGTAACCTTCAGTGATTTTTGGGATAATAAAACCTACAACCGCACTCAACGTAACCTGCAAAATTTTGTAATCAGGGTAGAACTTGTGTAATAAATATTCTTCTCCTTCATTCCTTTTCACAGACCCATCAAAGGATGGGAGCTTGATCGAAGAAAGAACAATAAAATGTTTTTCGATAAAGGATGAAAAGAATATATTGAAGAAAATTATTTGGGAACAAAATATCTGCATGCTGATGTTTGAGAGATCTCTTTCTTTGGTTCTTCAATTACGTAGCAGATGCAGTACGGCACTGTGGAGGAAGAGAGCTGCAGAAGATAGAAGACAGCATAGTGCGCGTTTTGATTGATGAAGACCACCAGATGAAGAAATGTCTTCGGGACATATATTGACTAAAGATAATTATAGTTTCTTGTAACTGCAATCGGTCGAGTAAGGTTTCCACAACGCTCCTACATGACTGGATGTTATTTCAAATGGAATTGGACATGGACACGCTGGCTTTGGATCGATGACACCATGAGATAATTTGATGTTTCTCGGTTATCTCATACTCTTCTATTGTTCTTTGTTTCTTCAAGAATCGGCGTAATATTAATATCTTCAAGAATAATGATTTTATTATGAACTATGCGAAATGAAGATGAAATGAATTTCAATGATAATAAAACATATATGGAAACAATTATTTCGAAAAATGATTGCTTTCTATAGCCAAGCTAAAGTCAATCTAAATTGATTCCATATTATTGTATTGTTGGTTGTGTCTTTGAACACGTAAATATTTATCTTTCAATAATAATAAAATGTTTATCGATCCTTTCAGGCTCCACAGAAATGAATGGGACGTCTCAAAAAATCAAATAAGCACCACTGAAGGTATAAAATAAGGAAGAATATAAAAAATGAGATATCAACATAAAACAAATTTTCGAATTCCACAAACCAAACAAGAACTAATAAATTTGTTGCTGGAGCTGAAGCTGCTAAATGCTTTTTGTAAGAGTGTTGGGATAGAAATTCTTCTGCAGGAACAGTGGAGCTTCTGTTTTGTCTTCATTTGAGTAACAATGATGAATAAAACAAGGTCTTCGTGAATATCTAGAAAAAATTTTTCGTTACTGTAATCAATCTCAAGTTTGTATTCTTTGTTATATTTCTTGATCATTAAACATTATATTATTATATTCCATTTGTAAATTCTAAGGTTTTGAATCATTTGTATGTCTTACTGCCAAGATATTCTCATGACCTATATTTCTTTTATTGTAGCCCTGTTTTATTGTATTTAGTCGATTATTGTAGTGTTATTTTTTTGCCGATGTGGAGCCAGTAAAGTCTTATTCTTCTTCTTTTATTATGGAGAGTGAGGGATGTTACTACCCACATATATTATCATGAGAGAAAATTCTGTATGGAGGAAAATTTTCGTGGATTTTTGAAACAATATTCGCAGTCTTATACAGGCTGGTCCAGTTCTGAAAACGGGAACTATAGGGGCCGACAGAGCACCGAAAAATAATAATGAATGGACTGGTGGAAATCCAAATCAAGAAGTGAACTGAAAATAGAAGGTGCCATCATCGATCAACAAGAGTAGCAGGTAGACTAGTTGATAGCTTTTTAGCCGTCATCAGTACCGCATAACTCAGTCGACGATAAAGATAAAAATGAAAAGCAGAACTTATATTACCAGACAAAAGACGCGCATCGATTCAAAGTAAAGAGCCACGACATCTGGCGCGAAATTTCTAGAAGAACTAGTCCTGCTACTCTTATCGATCGATAATGGCACGCTCCATTCAGTTCTCTTCTTCATTTGGATTTCCACCAATCCATTCATTGATTTAATTATGTTGACCTGCCCTTCATAGGCGTGAAACTTTTCAAATCGATTCTATATTCGAAAAATGCTTCATTACAAAGTTACTGAGTGTCAAAATTTTCATTGAAAATTTCAACTAGGTACTTCGGACTGCATTTTGAGCCGTCTTTTCAATTCAATTTTTTATTTAATTTGATTTTGTTGATGAACACCACCAATTAAATTTGTTATTTTCAGAAATCAGTCTTTTAATTTTGACTTGCAAACGAAAAAAGTAAAATCATTTTTTTTTAAATTGAACAAGAATTCAATTTTTTTCATTAAAATTGTGCGGAGATGTGTCTCCACGCACCCCACTGATGAAGGTAAAATTAATAATTTCACTATAAAAAATTATGACGTGTAGTCACGAGCTTTTGAGTGCTCGTTTATTCACATTCTATTGAGAAATTTTTTGACAGCTGTCAAAAAAATTACAGCAGCTCTTTGTCAATTCTGCTAGAATCTTCTGAAGTTTCAATGATCTTTGGAATTCGTTCTGGACAAAATTTCGCACGTAGTTCAAATACATTATTCTTGATCTATGTGCGAAATTTCATTCCGATCGAATCAGTAGTTTCCAAATTACCAGAAAAAAAATATTTTGAACGGCCATATTTACGGAACGCCTAATCTAATTCTGCTCATTCATAAACGTGACCTTGACATTCGAGATCCAAACCTCCCTTGAAAACTTCAAGTCTCTAGGTCTTTCCATTCGAAAGTAATAATTATCTATGGTTTCTATGGTTCTGGTCATGCGATCTGTTCAAAATTTGGCATGTAGCTTGAATACGTCATTCTCCATCTGGGTGCAAAATCTCATACGATCGAATCAGTAGTTTCGAAGTTATCAGGAAAACAAAATTCCGAATGGCCATATTTACGAAAACCCTGGAATTCTGCTCATTAACAAACTCAACTGCGGCATTCGGGAACTGAACCCACACTAAAAATTTCAAGTCTTTAGGTCGTTCCGTTCGAAACTTATCGTGCTTACGGCCGGACGGACAGACTCAAATTTTCCGACGGATTCGTCATCAGTGAGTCGAACCTTGTCTATTGAGACCATTTACGGCTCAAAATTCGAGAAATACAGACGTCGTGACGAAATGATTAGCTCTCGTGTAATAAAAAAAAAAACCAGCGCCAAATATTGATGAATTTGAAACTTTCGAAGAAAATTTGTAACTTTGCCACAAAGCATAGTTTTTTGTGAACACTCATATTAGTTTTTGGTTCTTCATCGGCTCCCTAAGTTTCCGCTTTCGAAACTGGACCATACAGATATGATTTATTTCAATCATTCTATTTACTCGTTGGGATATGGAATAATGACGATAAAGAAATATGTTCTGAAAAATAACAATCTCAGCAGACAAAAGCCATTCCAATCTGCTCCTCACAAGAAACATAATCGTTTAATAATAACATATCCGAGGGCCGTACACGACTGATAAGGACCTTCAAAATCTGAAAATTATTCAGAATTGATAACGGTGAAATTGGCATAATGATTACCGGAGGGAATCTAAAAAGCCCATCAGAAAACACGTTTAATGACTGATTCAATGCTCTTTATCGAGATTAATCAAATTAGGCAATGATGACTCGCACCTGCTCAATTTCAGAATACGAACAGTGGCGTAGATTTGATTCACTGAAGTGAAAAATAACGAGAGAGTTGGGAATATATATATTTATTATTACTCCGATAAGACTCTCAAAATGTTCAACTAGTTTTTTCTGTTTCCTTAGGGAGTGCTCTGTACTCTTCAAAAATTTTTCATAATCAAATTTAACATCTGGATTGTCCTCAATTGATTTTTCACTTACCCTCATCAAATAGAATCTTTCGAATTGAACCCTTCCTCCCCTTCAGTGGCGTCACTGACCTGCCTTTCTAACATCCATTTAACAGTGTTCATTATCAATCCGTCCCTTTCCATCGGTGGTTCATTCCAAAGACTTTATTAGGATAATCGCTCTGCGATTCGTAATCAGTTTGTTGGTGTAATTAAGCAGTTCGACTTCGGCAATCGAGTTCTGTCACGTTAAATGACTTGGAACACGTTGCAACCGGTCCCGTGATTCCAGATTAACGGACTTAACCGATGGAAATTCCTACTACCAAAAATATGGTCTTTTTCGGACCGTTTTACGCAGGGTTGGTTTCTTTTTTCGCTCTTATATATCAAGGGAATTTATGTGGTAGAGAAATGTTTCTGGTGTTACATCTCTTGAAGCTATACAAAGAGTGGCAATTCAAATTCTTGCTTTATTATACTGCCTGGATGAGGATATCATTACTCTTCTAAGAAAACTATTGCGATGCTAATGGGCTAAAATTTTCTAATATTAGAAAAATAATGAAATCTTAGTTTATTTGATCTGCAACACATCCAGATTTGAAAAAAGAAGCAGAGTATTAAAAAAATAATTATTATGATTCATAGATATTTTTGTTCTCAATCTCCCTGATTCCATGTATGTAATTATCCCTTAGATTCAAACGGAAAAGCAACAAATGCATCTTAATTCCAATTTTTCCATTCAATATTTTCAAATGAAAAGCTGCGGATTATTTGTTTATTTTTTCTCGACTTTTTTTTCTTCAATTTCTTATTGCTTCAATACATTGGGAACTTTCGATTCATTCATAGGAATTGGGGTATTTTCAAATATTTCCCATGAGGATAATGAATGAATATCATCTTACAAAGTCGAGATTCGTCGAAATCCAGGAATTCAAAAATGAAATATGGTGAAAACTTTCCATCAAACTGGATGATAAATTATAACACAATAATTTCAGTATAGACTTTTATTGAAAGATTTACAATAAGTTAAAGAAACTTCGACATGGTCATTAAGTACGATGCCAGTCGGAGCAACTTTTGTACAATTAATAACATAGAAAAGGGCCGGTCGTTTCACTCGACAACTCGGTTTTTTCATCTTCCCATTGAGATCGTCAAGGATAAATGATGCTGCTTAATTTCATCGTTGAAAGATGCATTTTTAACTCCTGCACGAAGGTCTGGAAGATTCCATTGAAGCACTTCTTGGAAAGGTACAACAAATAGTATATGCTTAGATCAATTAATCGATTAGTTTGGGTTTGGATCCACATAACATTTTTTACTCGTTTCATCTTGTATTCTTTCAAATAAACAATTCTAAATTATAAATAGATTATTCTATTAGATTTATAATAAATTATAATAGGACTATATACAAATTTTCTTTACATTGTTATGGAATAATTGGGGCGAATTTAACTTTTTATATACATATTTAAAGCACTTGAGATACAGCTTTTATTTACAGTTCATTCCATTCTCTTCAAGGTTGATACACAAAACAGAATGGGGTCCATGCAAAATCATATCTAAATGAAATGGCGAATTATCTGGCCCACATTCACTAATGTTCTAACACTGAGAACGAAGGCTTCAATTCTTTACTCAGTTCAATTTGAAAAAAATTCTTTTCCACTATCGAATATCCATAGAGCCACATCTTTTAGTTAGTACGCCAGTATCTGATTTGGAGAAGTATATGTAGCCTGGAAGTATCACAAAGTTAGTCCTATTAAGATGGACTGTTAGGGGAATCTCTATCATCTCTTAAACTAGTATCGGGGGAAGACCTCGAAGGTTGCGCGTACGGTGAATATCTATGCTGAGCCAAAGGTCTAGCGATAGGAGATATCGGAGATGCCATCCCAGAACTGCTTGCAGCCGCCAGGATATTCAGCTGATTCTGGTGCTGCGCCGCCAACAAAGACGGTCCCAAACAAGCCCACTGGTTCCACAAGACACCCGGAGGCATCGGAGACGACTGAGAACCAGCAGCCCCGTACAATCCACCCATCAAGGAACCATACGGTGAAGCGGCGGCTGCTGCAGCTCTTAGGAAAAGTTGAGATCTAGCTGCCAACAGCGCCTTCTCCTCGTAGGACAGGTTGTTGTTGTGTGTGTCTAGTTCGCTGAATGGACGCAGTGGAGATCGGAGGTAGTGCTGTTCGGCCAACATCGACTCCATGGTTTCCCTGGAAACGAAACTACTAAAAATGGGGTAAGATAGAGCTTAAGTGGTTCAGTACCTTTCGAATTCGGTCAGTCTGGAAGAGTCGCGGAAGCCTTTGGCGAAGGGGTTGCTGTCTATCTTCAGCTTGGTGATCTGCAACAAAGAGATAAATTAATTTCATAACGTCCGGGAAGAGCAAAAAAATTCTTATTTTTGTGTAGTGAAAGTGGAATCGATACAATATAGTGCATTCAAATGGTAGGTCATACATTTTTTCAATGAAAATTGTTTGTTTTACATTCATTTCATAGCATATTTTAGCTCCTGTTAGTATTTCATCAAAATCCAAGAGGTGATCATATTCCCCACCTTTTCCCTAAGGTATAGCCTAAGGTGTAGCTTGCCATCAACACCAGAAATGTAATGAACTCCTGTAGCTGAGACGATTCTGAAGGGAATATGTTTCCATAATCAATGATTTTGTGGTCCAAGCATTCTTTGCGTTGGCTCACAATGAGACGGAATTATGTCGCTAGTCAGAAAGTCCAATCTCACTAGACTCTCTAAGGCGACAAGAAGCCAGTAAGAAGATGAAGCCAATAAGTAGAAGTTTTTGATTCCAGAGTGCTGAAGTTCCCAAGGAACTTTTTGGAATGCTCAAAAACCAGGAAGTTTTCGCCTGCTTTTCTGTCAGCCCCCTCTTTCTCCTCGAACTGTTTCTTATGGGTGTAGGGAAATGTTGTGGCGTGTTCAATTCCTTTGTGTTGGCATCTGTGATTATCTGTCATTAGTGTCAGTAATTTTGTCAAGTTGTTTTTCTGTTCAAGATTATCATTGATATTGATAGTTTCAAATTCATGACTACTTTTTATGTGATTCGTTTTATCGCGGTTGAAATTTACATTCCGCGGATTAGTTTGATGTTTTTCATTCATAGCATATTTTAGCTCCTGTAAGTATTTCATCAAAATACAAGAGGTGATCATATTCCACACAGCTTGCCATCAACTTCCAGAAATGTAATGAACTCCTGTAGCTGAGACGATTGTGAAGGGAATATGTTTTCACCATCAATGATTTTGTGGTCCAAACATTCTTTGCGTTGGCTTACAATGAGAGAGAATCGTTTTACTCGTCAAAAATGATGAAAAACACTGCCGTGAAGTCAGAAGTTTTTGAGCGCTCGTTTATCCACCTTGTAGGTTGATTCGCATTCTCCAGTTTCAGAAACCAATTGAAAAGATTTTGACAGCTGTCAAAGAAAATTTCAAACTAAGGCAAACATCCAGACTTCACGTCAGCGCTTTAGGTGACCAATTTGTTTTTCGATAATTCGCTGGAATTTTCTACGGTATCTATAGTCTTGTTAATGCGATCTGGACAAAATTTTCCACGTAGTTTGAATACATTATTCTTCATCTATGTGTGAAATTTCTTCCAAATCCAATAATTAGTTTCGAAATTATCAGACAGAAAATAGTTTGAACGTCTATATTTACGCAACCCCTAGTCTAATTTTGCTCATTGATGAACGTGACCGCGAAATACGCGATCCAAACCTATCCTGAAAATTTCAATTCCCTAGCCCTTTCCGTTCGAAAGTTATGATTTTCTATGGTTTCTATGGTTCTGATCACGCGGTCTGGAGAAAATGTAGCTCGAATATATCTTTCTCGATTTAAATACAAAATTTCGTCACGATCAAATCCATAGTTTTGAAATTATCAAGAAAACTGAATTTCAAACGACCATATTTACGGAACCCAGAGTCCAATTTCGCTCATTGATGAACGTGACCGCAACATTCGAGATCCACACCTATCCTGAAAATTTCAAGTCCCTAGGCCTTTCCATTACAAAGTTATAATTTTCTTTGATTTCTATGGTTCTGGTCATGCGAGCTGGACAAATTGCATGTAGCTTCAACACGTAGTCCTTCATCTGAGTGCAAAATTTCATTTCGATCGAATCTGTAGTTTCGAAGTAATCAGGAAAACAAAATTTCGAGCGGCCATATTTACAGAACCCCTAGGCGAATTTTGCCCAATAACGAACTTAACCGCGGCATTCGAATAAGTAGAAGTTTTTGATTCCAGAGTGCTAAAGTTCCGAAGAAACTTTTTGGAATGCTCCACACCAGGAAGTTTTCGCCTGATTTACTGTCAGCTCTTTCTCCTCGAACTGTTTCTTATGGGTGAAGAGAAATTTTGTAGCATGTTCAATTGCTTTGTGTTGGCAATTGTGAATATCTGTCATTAGTGTCAGTTTTTTCGTCAAACTGTTTTTCTGTTCAAGATTATCATTGATATTGATAGTTTCAAAATCATGACTTTCTTTTTATGTAACTTGCTCCATCGAGGTTGAAATTCAAATGGACTTGCGGGGTTATCAGAATCTCCAATCTGCACTCCTCCATCTCGTCCCAGTGCTACCAACGTTGCTCAAAATCGCCAACGTTGACTCCTAACCCGTTTATCCCATCAAAACAAAACAATTAATCGCCGCATCCGGCCGTCTCAGAGATGCGAACGAAAAAAGACTTCATTTGAATAAAGACAGGCGCCTTGGAATATGAATTACACGAAAACATATCATCCATTAACTTATCCAAATGAATGCTTCATTGGTGATTTGCAGTAATCCTCTCGGGTTACAGTGCGATGGTGGCAATAAACACATACACAAATGAAAGAATTAAATGAAAGGATTTAGTTATGTGTGGATCGGACGAGAGTGGAGGATAAACGGTAAAGGTCGATGTACACCACAGGTTTAACGCGCTGAATGAGTGCAAGGTTTTTTTGATTGCTTTTAATCTTCGCATTTTGGTGATACAGTGGCTGGATGGAGATTTGAAGACCAGAGGCTGTTGGGAATTTCGGGTGCAGAGTACATTAATGAAATCAAATTTCTGGTTGATGTTAACACAACTGACACTCAGAATGTATGAAGAATATTTGTGCTCTGCATTTGTATTCAGGAACTGATATTTTTGAGATGTACTGGGTGTCCCAAGTACCACCGTTACCCCTTAATTCATCTTCATTATTGAGATGAAAAAAAATAGTATTATTCCATAGTGCCTGTTCAAATTTTTGAAAGTAATGACAGCTTTTTGATCCCATTACAGCAATTCGAATTGGAAGATCTTCCGACAAAAAACATTCAAATCGAAGAATAACTAAAATAAATACATAAAGCCAACAAAGTTATCCGAGCAAATGATGTTCACATTTGGGTTTTGCAAAACTTAAGCGTCGAATTCAAAAATTTTAATTCGAGACAACATCAAGGTATTCATTACATAAGGACAGAGTACACGACAGACTCTTCATAGTCTTCCGATTGTACCTTTCAAAATGTATACTTTTCGTATTGCGACAGATCCTACGATCTAAGACCGCCTTAGATAGCGCAGTATCCGATGTCATCTTCGAGTGGTGCACGCTGTCTCATGGCTCACAGCGCTCGAAACGGGCTCCCGTGGAGAAGGTATTCCAGCCATTCTCCATCGGGTGCTGTCGCTCCCCGTGAACAGATAATTGGCCCACCCCAGGAGTTCCTGAGATCACTGACGTCCTGTTTGTTTAACCTGACCCCCTCAGTCCTCGGATAAGGACGGGGGGACGACTGAGTGATTGGTGAAGTTGGGAGAAAAATTGAGTCATTTTCGCGGTCTTAGAAGAATACACAAACTGTCCCTTGAATAATCTATCAATAACAACCGAAACGTTCATTTGTCAGACTCAAATTTAGCACTTTCTCACAAAGGGGGAAATGGTCCTTCAACATCTTTGAGAAATGGGTAATAATGGAACACAATACCTCCAGAGGAAATTGGCCATCTGCTACTAAGTGTGAGGAAATTAGTAACCGAAAGGGGTGGACCAACCTTCGAAATTTAAATCGAAGAAGTTTCTTCCAAGTTTGGCCAAAAGAATCCTACCCCTCCTAGGTGTTGCATTTTCCTCACTCAGTATGTATCCTGTAGCAACTTCCAATGAATTTCCCACATCGTCTCGGAGAGTTCAATCTTGAGCGTCCCTCGTACCGTTATCTCGTTCTTGACTGATTGCGGGCCTTCAAGCAACAGACGTCCCCATTCGTTTTCGCCATCGACGTAGTCGACTTCTTGATTCGCCTATTTGTCATACCGATTCTTGCTTGTCATAACCACCGGAGAGGTGAATGATACCGGGCCATTAATTGAATTAGAGGGATTGGTCACGGTTCCGAGAGGGACACAGCTGAGCAGAGGTAATGAACGGATTAGCATAATTTTTTTATTATTCAGATCATTCATGTCGGGTAGTTTCGAGATACATGAGAAGCAGTTGATCTGGTGGGACTTTTGGAATTCTGGAAGCCTACGAGGGAACTGTCTGGTTCGTTAGATTCTCGGCAGTGATAGCATCAACATCAAGCAACATTAATATACTGGCGGGGTCATTTATACCTGTTGAATCGTTGATCGCAATTGTTGATGCACCCACACACAATAATTGAATTAAATTATTCACACTTTTTAGAATGGAAATTAGTTTTGAGAGTCAATTGTGAAGTGCGTGAATTTTTTATTTACGTAATTTTCATTGAAATTGACAATCCTCAAACCAGAAGAAAGTTCAAGACATTCACGAATTCTATAGTAGAGATATGTTCGATTGGAAAGGTGCTACACGGTGAGTCTTCGACTTAAATGATGGGAGGTCAAAGCTACCTGAACTTTTTTCAATTCCGTAACATCTTCCTGGCTTCGCACCGATAACAAATTTCGAAAAGAATTAAGAATAAGAGATCTCTAGATACATGTTCTTTCTCCCGTAGCCAGCACAAATAATATATTATACATTCTATTCAATACGCTACTAACGCCTAGCTCGAAGACTTATTATAATCGCTTCGCTCACCATTCGCCAAGAGTGACTAAAGTCACTTCGTTTCAGCCCTTTCATACGCAGTTGTACAAGTGCCATACGTTATACGCATACGGGAAGAATTATTTCTGATTTCTGGCATATACTTTGATGTACTTAGCCATACTTCTAATGTTTCGGAAATTAATTTTTGGATTGAAAGTATGTCAGATGTGCAAATTCACCTCATTGAATTGAAAAAAAAAATATATTTCTATAGAATTGATTTGAAAAAAGTTTCAGCGTCTTGAATATGATATTTTTGGAATTTTTACCTTCTTTTCGAAAAACGTTTTAATTTTTCAATCAAGGCAATAAAACTTGAAAATATGCTACATAATAAGAAATAGAATTTCACTGAAGAACTGAATCTCAGGATTTTCTGTTAAATGAATTCCTGTTGTTTAAACGCAACTATTGTTATCACAACAATAGCTCTGAGAACAATCTGTATTTGCAATCTAAAAAGCCGATTCCGATTCAAGTGACTTAAGTCCTATGAACAGAAATTCAGATTATTCTACCGGCATAAATCTTGTTTAGCTAACAGTTTTTCGATCCATGTTGTACCATATGGTTGAAGTTGTTTGTTGTTTGGAATGGAATATGGTTTCTGACGAAGGAACGAACATGATGAAACAGCGATTCGCTAATCATCTCGGTGATATCGAGCGCACTGTTGCCGATTTGGCATTTTCAATGCTAAATCTAGCATATTTTCGAGGTGAAATTTTGCACTCAGATGGAGAATTACGTACTCAAGCTACATGCAAAATTTTGTCCAGCTCGCATGACCAGAACCATAGAAACCATAGAAAATTATAACTTTGTAATGGAAAGGCCTAGGAACTTGAAATTTTCAGGATAGATGTGGATCTCGAATGTCGCGGTCGCGTTCATCAATGAGCAAAATTAGACCAGGGGTTCCGTAAATATGGCCGTTTGAAATTCAGTTTTCTTGATCATTTGAAAACTATGGATTTGATCGTGACGAAATTTTGCATTTAAATTGAGAATGATATATTCGAGCTACATTTTTTCCAGATCGCATGATCGGGACCATAGAAACCATAGAAAATAATATTTTTCGAAGGGAAAGGCCTGGGGACTTGGAATTTTCAGGATAGGTTCAGATCGCGAATTTCGCGGTTACGTTCACCAATTAGCAAAATTAGACTAGGGGTTCCGTAAATATGGCCGTTTGAAATTCGGTTCTCTTGATAATTTCGAAACTATAGATTTGATCGTGACGAAATTTTGTATTTGAATTGAGAATGATATATTCGAGCTACATTTTCTCCAGATCGCATGATCAGAACCATAGAAAATCATAACTTTCGAACGGAAAGGCCTAGGGACTTGAAATTTTCAGGATAGGTTCGGATCGTGAATTTCGCCGAACTTTTTCATCAATGAGCAAAATTAGACTAGGGATTCCGTAAATATAGCCGTTCAAACTATATTTTTCCTGATAATTTCGAAAATACCTATTGGATTGAAATCGCACATATATGAAGAATAATGTATTTAAACTACGAGAGAAATTTTGTCCAGATCGCATTACCAAGACCATATATACCGTAGAAAATTCTAGCGAATTATCGAAAAAAAAAATGGTCACCAAAGCACTGACGTGAAGTCTGAATTTTCGCGTAAGTTTGAAATTTTCTTTGTCAGCTGTCAAAATCTTCCCAATTGGTTTCTAAAACTGGAGAATGTGAATCTACCAACAAGGTGCATGTACGAGCGCTCAAAAGCTCTTGCCTTCACGGCAGTGCTTTTCGTAACTTTTTATGATTACGTTGAATTCTGCGAAGAAAGGATTAAGGATTTTCTGAATTTATGTCGTACGTAGTGATAAATTCATAAAATCTGTTTTATAAAAATAATCTGTGTTCAAGAAGATAAATTATCCCAATAATTTCCTATGAACACAGATTGTTAAAAAACAGATTTTATGAATTTATTTCTACGTACGACATGAACTATGAAAATCCTTAATAACTCAGGAATTATTCAATTTAGGACCATAAACTACTTTGAACACATTATTTTTCTCCGTAGAATCCAACGCAATCATAAAAAATAGGGTTTTAATTCAAAAAACAAAAGTTATGGGAAAATTCTGATCACAATTTGTGACAGAATATTTGAAACACCCTGTGGCAAGTTTTCCAAAAATTTAGGAGATGCACAATTTTCCGCCATTCTTTTACTTCGAAAATCTAAAAACAGTTTATGCTTGAAATATTGAGAATAGGAATAACGAACATAATATTGACTACGCAAATCTCCCTTGTTCAAATTTTTTTTTTTATTTTGAAAACTATTTAGACGAATGCAACGATTCGAATAGAAATTGTATATTTAAAATTGAATAATCGATCATATAAGAAAAGAAAAAATATAAAAAAAATTTTTCGAGAAATTTATTTTCACTCCCTGTATAACTGAAAGTGTTCAGGCTTCGAGAACATTTTAGCTCAGTAGATAAAGTCTAACAATATCATCATCCAAATTTTCAGATTTCAAATAGGACCAGTTATAAAGAAACGTCTGGTAGGCACTCGAACTTGGGACACCCTGTATAAGAGGAATTTCCTGTAGAAGTAACCGAATTCCTGTTGTATATCCTGGAAATTCTCTTTCAGTTTTTACTTGCTCACTTTCTCCTTCTCTTGGAGCGTCATCCCAAACGTGGCGTTGCCAACGTTCCCTACGTCAAAGCGAAAGCCGGCTTCATTATCATACATCGAAGATAAGGTCGAGCCGTTGCCGCCTAACCTGGAAATGACCGCCAATTCTGCCCCCATAATTGAATAAATTCAAATATCGGCCCTCGAAACCCCCGAATTTCGTGCAATCTCCTGATCAAACACCGGCCTAATGAGGCCGTCCCCGAAATGCTCATTTATAGCTTTACGATCTGCGTGTCGAAATCCGCGGTGGAGGCACCGAGGAGCGGCGGCGAGAGCACGCCGATCGCCTCAAAATAACATCAAAAGTGAGATATGAACTTTACGATAGGTATAACTTTTGCGTCCAGAACACCCGGATTCGCAATAAATAATTTTGTATCGTGAAGTCGGTTCGGTACGCGCTTGCAATTAAAGCCCACTAACACATAATTTATATTGGCCTTAAATCCCTTTGACTCAATCCGTGTATAAATTTCCCCAGCGACAAGAGTTATACTACGGCTTAATGCACAATCATTTAATTAGATAACATCTCAATGTTAATATATTGGAAGTACGGTGGCCGACGCACGCTAATGGCGGTGCCGGCACGCATTGGCCTCCAGTTTTGTCTGCAGAATCCAGAAATGCATCTTCGATTTCTCTGGGCGCTTCGGATGATAGAAGGTTAGCACGCTAGGAAGCTACAACTATATTTATTAGTTGTTGGGACGCGTATGGCGTCTGATCGTAGAGGTTGGAGTGCCCCAGGGAAGAATGTTTGGATCCTTCTCTTTCCCACTAGACGTGGATGACTGGAAGAGTTTATTTATTCAGGACATGGAGACTTGAAAAATAAGTGCTTGCGATTACACACTGCGATGCTAGTTGATGTTCTGGTTGGAAGTGTCTGTATGAGAGACCTAGATAGATATACAACAGTACTCCGAAGATTGGTTGAGGCAACGAGGTTTAATAAGATGAACACGTATGAAGAAGCAAATGCAACGAGAAACGGACTTTATCCGGGTGTCAAAAATCGACCTTTTCAAATCAATTTCTTGCGTAAACCGGAGGTGGGTTCGGGCTGGATTCACATTTAAGGAGACCTCGCGTGCTTTGGGGTAAAAATTCTACTGCTTTCGACCTCCGAGACTCCGTGGATCGAAAGCCTACAGAAAAGGAACAAGGCAACTTTTTGCGTTTTCGTCGTTTTTGAGCGCTCGTACTACTTACACGAGGGCTATATCATTTCGTCACGATGTCTGTATTTTTCGAATTTTGCGCCGAAAATGGTCTCAAACGACTATGTTCGACTCACTGATGACGAATCCGTCGGAAAATTCGAGTCTGTCCGGCCGTCCGGCCATCCGTTCGTAAGCACGATAACTCTCGAACGGAACAACCTACAGACTTGAAATTTTCAGTGTGGATTCAGTTCTCGAATGCCTCGGTTAAGTTCGTTAATGGGCCAAATTCCACCAGGGGTTCCGTAAATATGGCCGTTCAAAGTTTTGTTCCCCTGATTTCTTGAAAACTACAGACTGGATTGAGATGAAATTTTGCACCCAAATGGAGAATGAGGTGTTCAAGCTACATGTGAAATTTTGTCCAGGTCGCATGACCAGAACCATAGAAACCATAGAAAATTGTAACTTTTAAACGGAAACGCCTAGGTACTTGAACTTTTCAGCATAGGTGTGGATCTCGAATGTCGTGATCACGTTCATCTATGAGCAAAATTATACTAGGGGTTCCATAAATATGGTCGTTTGAAATTTAGTTTTCTTGATAATTTCAAAACTACAGATTCGATCGTGACGAAATTTTGTATACTAATGGAGAATTATATATTCAAGCTACATTTCTCCAGATCACATGACCAGAACCATAGAAACCATATAAAATCATAACATTCGAACGGAAAGGCCTAGGGACTTGAAATTTTCAGGATAGATGTGGATCTGAAATGTCGCGTTAACGTTTATCAATGAGCAGAATTATACTAGGGGTTCCGTAAATACGGTCGTTTGAAATTTTGGTTTCTCGATTATTTCGAAACAACGGATTCGATCGAAAGGAAATTTTGTATTTTAATCGAGAATGATATATTAAAACAATATTTTGTCCAGATCGCATGACCAGAACCTTAGAAACCATAGAAAATTGTAACTTTTGAACGGAAAGGCCTAGGATTTTGAAATTTTCAGGGTGGGTTTGGATCGCGAATATCGCGGCCACGTTCATCAATGAGCAAAATTAGACTAGGGGTTCCGTGAATATGGCTGTTCAAAATATTCTTCTCCTGATAATTTCGAAACTACTGATTGCATTGGGATGAAATTTTGCACCTAGCTCAGGAATAACGTATTCAAACTACGTGCCAAATTTTGTCCAGATCGCACCACCAAGACCATAGATACCGTAGAAAATTCTAGCGAATTATCGAAAAAAAATTGGTCAGCTGAAACATGAAGTCTGGAGTTTCGCCTAAGTTTCAGAATTTTTGTGACAGCTGTCGAAAATTCCTTCAACTGATTTCTAAAACTGGAAAATTGCGTATCTACCTACAAGGTGCATGTACGAGCGCTCAAAAGCTCCTGCCTTCACGGCAGTGCTTTCCGTAATTTTTTTCTACCTTTTCCGAACGTTATTTGCGTCCGTTTGGAAGTCGAAATAGGGAACGTTTCGGGTACCGTCGGAAACCCCGTTTCTTCTTCTCGAAAACGTATCTAAAGGGAATCTGGAGAAAATTGCAGCGCTGTTCCATTTGCTGTTGTTGTTGGTGGACGCAGTAGATGGCGCTAGCCTCCATTAATGTTTTTTATTCCATTTACATATGGTTGCTCTTCCTTATTTTATATTATTCAGTTCAATTCAATCATTAATTTCAATATATCGCACCCGTCGTAAAATAAGGATACAATTCAAAATTTAATGTTGTTGGGAAATCGTATTTGAGGTTTTGGTTTACCGAAGTTTCTGTTCTATACTTTTGTGTACCTATTCAATTTAACACGCTGAACGTTCGTAATTACTGCAGCAATCCATTTGAACATTTTTACTCTGACACCTAATATTCAATTAATGTAATTTTTTCCGTCGTGGTGGAATATTCTGCTGTTTTTCCAAAAAATTTTAAATGTTACCATTTTGAGCGCACGGACTACTTACACGAGGGCTATATCATTTCGACACGATGTCTGTATTTTTCGAATTTTGAGCCGAAAATGGTCTTAATCGACTATGTTCGACTCACTGACGACGAATCGGTCGGAAAATTCGAGTCTGTCCGTCCGGCCGTCCGTAAGCACGATGACTCTCGAACAGAACAACCTAGAGACTTGAAATTTTCAGTGAAGGTTCAGATTTCAAATGCAAGGGTTGAGTTCGTGAATAGGCCGAATTCCACCAGGGGTTCCGTAAATATGGCCGTTCAAAATTTTGTTCTCCTGATTACTTCGGAACTTCAAATTCGATCAAGATGAAATTGCACTCAAATCGAGAATAAGGTGTTCAAGTAAAATTTTGTCCGAATCGCATAACCAGAACCATAGAAACCATAGAAAATTGTAACTTTTGAACGAAAACGCCTAGGGACTTGAAATTTTCAGGATAGGTGTGGATCTCGAATGTCGTGATGACGTTCATCTATGAGCAGAATTATACTAGGGGGTTCCGTAAATATGGTCGTTTGAAATTTAGTTTTCTTGATAATTTAAAAACAGATTCGATCGTGACGAAATTTTGTTTATTAATGGAGAATGATATATTCAAGCTACATTTCTCCAGATCGCATGACCAGAACCATAGAAGTCATAGAAAATCATAACTTTCGAACGGAGAGCCCACGGACTTGAAATTTTCAGGATAGGTGTGGATCTGAAATGTCGCGTTCAAGTTTATCAATGCGCAGAATTATACTAGGGGTTCCGTAAATACGGTCGTTTGAAATTTAGTTTTTTCGATAATTTCGAAACTACTGATCGATCGGGAAAAAATTTTGTATTTTAATGGAGAATGATATATGCAAGCTACATTTTGTTCAGATCACATGACCAGAACCATAGAAACCATGGAAAATTATAACTTTCGAACGGAGATGCCTAGGGACTTGAAATTTTCAGGGTAGGTTCGGATCGCCAATGTCGCGGTCACGTTCATCAATGAGCAAAATAAGACTAGGCGTTCCGTAAATATGGATATCCATAATATTTTTTTCCTGATAATTTCGAAACCACTGATTGGCTTCGAATGAAATTCTGCACAAAGCTCAAGAATAATGTATTCAAACTAATTGCCAAATTTTGTCCACATCGCATAACCAAGACCATAGATAGGTACCATAGAGAATTCTAGCGAATTATCAAAAAAAAAAATTTGTCAGCTAAAGCACTGACGTGAAGTCTGGAGTTTCGCATTAGTTCGACAATTTTTTCTACAGCTGTCAAAAAAATTTTCATTTGGTTTCTGAAACTGGAAAATGCGAATCTACCTACAAGGTGGAAGAACGAGCGCTCAAAAGCTCTTGACTTCAAGGCAGTGCTTTTCGTAATTTTTCACGAACAGTCTCTTATGTAGCAGAGAGGCGAACTAGAGTTATTCTGATATTGCACGTACGAAAAGGGTTACTTTCTGAGTACAATGCCGTTACTAACACAAAATGGACGTTTTTCGAATTGTCTCCTTATTCTACGACGGGTGCGATATATTTGTCAATTGTATATCCTTAATTTATTTGAGTCGTCAGAAAAAGAAGAATATTCCTTCATGACATTCTGTGTAAATAATTCACGTGCATAGTTGCCACTCTGTTTTGCATTATATTCGCTCGCAACCCGTAAATCTTACATGTAAGATAAACAACATAACCTAATTTGTTGATGAAGTGTTTATATTTGTTATTGAAGTGTTTATATTTGTTGATCAATTGTTTTATATTTGACCAACGTAATTTTAAATTAACCAGTGCAAAGATTCAATTCAGCCTACAGTCCAATCGATCGATAAAATCCAGAATCAATAAACAAATACTGTTAAAGTTACTGCTCCCATAGATAATACATAATGAAAATGGGCTACTACATAATAAGTATCATGTAATATAATATAATAGATTAAAACTCAAATTGTTCAAAAACAATTTGTAACGCATACCGGTTTCATCAAAGCTCACCAACCTAACCTAACCTAAATATTAATTCATTTCAATAATTGTTTAAACACTGTCCTAACTTGAGCCAACCTAGCCTAACCTATCCTGAATATTAATTCAATTTTAAAATTGATTCAACAATGTCCTAACTTGAGCCAACCTCGCCTAAATATCAATTCATTCGAAGAATTGTTTCAACACTGTCCCAATTCAAGCCAACCTTTCCTAAACATTGAAACATTTGGAACGTACCACGTTCGCCCATAGAGGCCGCATCATAGGTCGTCAAACGCCCGTCAATACCCTCACCCACTGTCAAAATCAACCATGAACTTCTAAACCAAGACGCAATGCTTACATGGAAATATTCATCGAACTGGAAGTGTACCTCCTCCAAACCTACACCTGGGGCTGGGAGCTGACGCAGGTCCTACTCTCCATCCGAGCCTTCTTCAGGCACCGCGGCCAACGTAATCTGCCGGCGGTTCCGCCTTTGATTTGAACTTATTTCCGAAGTACGTGTGCACCGTGTTACTGCATTGTTTCCGCCGTAAATTACAAACGGAATCGTAGACGTGACCGTGTACAAGCCGCCACAATTGAAGACGGGAAGAGTCATGGATCTTGATAAAGAAGTCAGATATGGAGGAAGTGTCGGGAGGATGATTAATCGAGAAGAAGATACGACAAGAAATCAAAGGCGATCTGGAACGCAGCGAGGAGAGAAAGTTCGAATGACAAGTCTACAGCAGTTATTTCTTCCGATCTTACGCTTAATTTCGAATATTTGGTAATTTATAATTGTTCATGTGAAAAAAACATGTTCTGCTAAACTCATTCGCCATTTTTGAACTTAACCGAAAATTTATATAGGAAACTATACTCCGTTTAAGAATTATTGACATCTCGGTAGGCTGTGAAGAATCGAATTTGAGTTGGTAGTAGACTATTCAGTAATATTTTGGGTTGCTGAAGTCAGGTTGGTATAGGAATAACACTAACATTACCCATAGAGATCTTGCTTTGATGATTTTATCGAAGATATTGGCGAATGATTAGAAAAATTAGCTCAGAATTTGAGTATTTTTTGTCTTATGCTATTGAAAAGGCTGGAATTCGCCAGGATACATCGCGCCTAACAAGAGAACGCCAGGCAATTTGTCGGTGTTACTTCGAGTTTTTCAAAGATTTGGCATATATTTCCGCTAGAATTAATCGAGTTTCGCTAGTGTTTCAGGTGAACTGTAATTCACCTACTCAAAGTGTATTCTGATTGATCAATGTCTCTTAAATTTTCAGATTTCAACAAGCACTGTCCGTAGAATATTAGCATGTTATCACAGCCTGGAATTAGCAGTGGAAGAAAACCTGTGCGATACGATTATTCCTTCAAAGAGACATTGAATGACTTGCTAGAATTAAAAACAATCCTTTTCGAACTGGCCAAAGAGCACCTAGATTTCAATCGATCAAAGTCAACATTATATTATATCATGAAAAAAATTGGATACAAATACAAAAAAGTTGATCGAAGGAAAATTCTTATTGATAAACAGAAAAATATAATAAAAATAGTACGATATTGTGATAAATACCGAGAATAAATGGAACAAAACGTAAAATTCATTTGTCTAGATGAAACTTGGATATTCGAAAACGGTATTCAAATTCGTCAGTGGACACAAGAAAATAATCCAAAAGGTATGCCGAGTATATTCAAGGGTAAAGGCACTATTTTGAATGCTGGAACAATGGATGGATTCTTACCTGGATGTGATCTGATTCTTGACAGTGGTATTAATGATAAGGATTACTATGAATGGTGAATTATTTCATGAATGGGTTATTGAAAAATTGAAACCTTCCCTGCAAAAGGATGCCCATCAATAGGGTTATGTCAGCTTATTCAATAAACACATCCAAATCACTACACTTATACGTGGAAACAAAGTTTTCAATGGGATTTTCATCTTTGCTCTTGTATCATTCATAGATATTTTGAGTTTATTTATTATACTTAAACTGTATGGTACCCTGTTCACATTCCCTCTGCTAATACTGCCATTGAACACATGCTATATTGTTCACATTTCAAAAGTATACTGAATAATTGTAAAATTGCTCATCAGTCATAATATTTTCAATAATTCATGGACAGTTTCAATAAATGAAAATAAAAATTGACTTTCTTAAAGTATTCAACACTGAGCACTTAAAAATTCACAAACTGGTTCATATATTGATAGTTACAGTACAAATTTCATGTACTACATAGATTCTTAATTTTTGTTCCTCTCTTTTATTAATAATAATAAAATATGTTTAGTTCCTACAATTATTGTATTACAATAATGGGGAATAAGTCAAATAATTTCAATGGTTACTGGTTACAAAGTAGATGTAAGGTTTAGCTTTACTAGATTCCAAATATTCTAGCAAGTTGTATAATTCAATATTCAGCAAAAATTTAACTAAGTCTTTTTTCAATATACATATCAACATTTCTTATCGAATGAAACTGTTTGGGTAACGCATTGTAGATCTTCATGCACATGTATTTTGCATTATTCTGTGCTAGTGTCAATTGTTGCCTCGGGTGTATATAAGGATCAATTTTCCTAGTTGGGTTCTTGTTCAGAAACGGTTCGAATAGTTTCCTGTGGCTTTGTAGGAATATAACATACTTTAGCACATATATTGCTGTTGACGTCAGGATTTTATTCCATTTGAGAACACCTCTACAAGTATCTCTGTATTTTATTCTATACATAGCTCGGATTGCTTGCTTTTGTGTTTTATATATTTTGTTTTGTGATGTACTGTTTCCCCAGTAAACAATGCCATATGAAAGGGTTGACTGAAAATTGGCTGTGTATAGGAGCTTCAATGTATCTTGTTGGATATGGTATTTTATACCATTGAGGGTGTAGATTATGGTGGTGAGTTTCCTGTTCAAGTTTTTCATTTGGGGGTTCCATTTTTTAATATATATAACGTTGAACCTGAATTCCCATTTTTAAACTGAAATCTGAGTATTCCGGCTTAATTAATAATTATTCGATAATTCGTATACTGAACACTTCTCTAGGTTATATTTATGTTTGATGTTTTATTTCTATGATGAAAACAGTTACTTTTTTGTAACCAGAAATAAAACCTTGACTGGACATTCATGGCCTGCTTCGATGTCAATAATTCTTAAATGGACTATAAATGAGTCCAACCTTTTTCAGGAAGGTCATTCGGTCTTAGACGATCGACATGTTTGGACTCTGACAAAGGCAATTTCGCCAAAAAGTCTTGTGGAAATTTTAACCTTACTATCTGAAGTATAACCTCATTTAAAGCCGTTAAAAATATCAATAAACAGTGGAAACCACCCAGCTTTATGACAGAACCCATAATGAACCGCTTTTTCTTCGACAAACTTTTGACGTCGTCATAAAATCGTTAACCCTGTCTCCTGGCAAGATCGGCCGAGTGAAAGTGGACAAATTACGCGTTTCGCCGTCAAGAAATCCGTTCTAACAGCCGCAGAAAACATCCATCCCGCAGGATAACCTAATATATCACCCCTCCGAGGCACGCCAGGAATCCGCCGAACGGCCCATCCCGGGGGCTCGTTAGTGCCTTCCTAACACATCGATGTTGTGAAATGTGTCATGTAAACTCGCTCCAGCCCCATCCAGGCCATCAGTCACTCGTCGGAGATGGCGCTGCGGCGTGGAGATGCAAAGAGGAAGGCAAGAAACATCATCTCATATGCCTTGCCACACACGCGTTCCTTGTGAAACGTCCCGTCTCATTTAAAAACTATTATTTATGATTGCCCCAGTCGCGGAATGCGCCTCCGAACTCATTTTCAAGATGTTGCTATTGCTACTTATTATGTTACGGCTTCCTCGAGGGAGCTGTCTGTTCGGAGAGACCGTCTCGACGATACGAAGAAGTTTTCGTACTGGTCTTCAATTGGAATAATGCTGAGGAAAAAACGGTTGATTTTTTCAATCTCAATGAAAGAATAAACAAAATTATTTTTTTTAAATAATCAATTCAGTTTTGGTTGAGCGTGTTAAGTGCGGTGTTGAATATTGTTCAGAACTCAAAGGTATCTCAATCATTCGTGAAATACCGATTCGATAGATTCAATAGTTGTAAAATAAAGGCACGGAGGTTCATGTGAAATTTCATGAGGATAGTATCACTGGAAGAACAAGAAAAAGATACTTCAGATGTTCCACGCGAAAAGAAAATTGAGATTTTCTGATCTGGCGTCGAGAAATTTGATATATTCTGTGACCCCATCTCTCGAAGTTTTAAGAATAAAAATTACAGTATTTGTTACACTGACGGCCGGTTTGGTTCACAGAATATGTGGTTCCTATCATAATATTTGGTTCGATGATCTCGCTACAGTGTCATCTCATGTCAAAAAAAAATGATCATATATTAGTTGAACTTCAACTAAACAACATTTCGATTATTCGCAGTTGGAAATGGTTTTTTTTCAGTTTTCCAGAATTTTACGTGAAATTCGTCAAAATCTTGAATTTCGGATGGAAATATCGTGAAATATAATTCACGAATGGAAACTGAATGAATACTATCAAATGAGCCTCTTCCCCTGTATTTTCAATAATTTAGGATGGGTGACCGATCTGGCGTTGAATTCAAACAAGCGAGCCAAAGCTCCCGACTTCTAGTCAGTGCTTTTCAATTTTTCAAAAATTTAATTGAGGTTATTAAAATCTGATATTTGAATGTCAGATGTTTAATATTAAGATGACAGTTTTCGCCAGAACCACCGAAATTTTTCGCAGAATATTCGAACAGTTCATAGAATTTCTCTTCTTTTTTTGAGACTATTGGAATGGCCCTGTATAAGTTAAAAAAAAAACGACATGGAGGTTCATGTGAAATTTCGTGGGGAGAGTATTACCGGAAGAACGAACAAAAATTACTTTAGCTGTTCCACGTGGAAAGAAAATTGAGTTTTTCTGATATGGCGTTGAGAAATTTGATATTTATTCTGTGATTCCATCTATCGAAGTTATAAGAATAAAATTACAGTATTTGTGACACTGACGGCCGGTTTGGTTCACAGACTATGTGGTTCCTGTCATAATATTTGGTTTGATGATCTCGCTGCAGTGGCTACACATGTCAAAATTACTTTAGCAGTTTTTCTGATCTGGCGTTGAGAAATTTCATTTATTCTGCGATTCCATCTCTTGAAATAATAAAAATAAAATTACAGTATTCGTTACACTGACGGCCGGTTTAGTTCACAGAATATGTGGTTCCTATCATAATATTTGGTTCGATGATCTCGCTACAGTGTCAACTGTGTGAGAAATATGTTAACATATATTTGTAAATTTTCCAATTAACAACATTCCAGTTATTCACAGTTGGAATAGGTTTTTTTTTCAGTTTTCCAGAAATTCGTCAAAATCTTGAATTTCGGATGGAAATATCGTGAAATATAATAAGCAGATTTAAACTGGATGAATACGCCTGTTTTCGATAATTTCAAAGCATTCCCTGTATTTTCAATAATTTCGAAGTACTTCAAAGCTCCGGACTTCTGGTCAGTGCTTCACAATTTTTTCAAAAATTGAATTGGAATTATGAAAATCTGATATTTGAATGTCACAGAAAATTCGAATATTTCATCAAATTTCTCTTGCTTTTTTTGTGACTTTGGAATGACCCTGTTTAATTCAAAAAAACTTATTTCTCAAAAATGGATAATATTGCAGTAATTTTCGATACGATAATAAAAAATTTAGAAAAGCACTGCCGTGAAGTCAGGAGCTTTTGAGCGCTCGTACATGCACCTTGTAGGTAGATTCGCATTCTCCAGTTTTAGATACCAATTGAAAAGATTTTGGCAGTTTGCAAAGAAAATTTCAAACTAAGGCGAAAATCCAGACTTCAAGTCAGTGCTTTTCAATTTTTTTTTCGATAATTCGCTAGAGTTTTCTACGGTATCTATGGTCTGATAATGCGATCTGGATAAAATTTCCCATGTAATTTGAATACATTATTCCTCATCTATGTGCAGAGTTTCATTCCCATCGAAAAAGTAGTTTCGAATTTACCAAAAAAAAAATAGTTTGAACAGCCATATTTGTCCGCGAAATTCAAGATCCACACCTATCCTGAAAATTCAAGTCCCTAGGCATTTCCGTTCGAAAGTTATGATTTTCTATGGTTTCTATGGTTCTGATCATGCGATCTGGAAAAAATGTAGCTCGAATATATCTTTCTCAATTTAAATTCAAAATTTCGTCACGATCAAATCCATAGTTTTGAATTTATCAAGAAAACTGAATTTCAAACTGTCATATTTACGGAACCCCTAGTCTAATTTTGCTTATTGATGAACGTGACCGCAACATTCGAGATCCACACCTATCCTGAAAATTCAAGTCCCTAGGCATTTCCGTTCGAAAGTTATGATTTTCTATGGTTTCTATGGTTCTGATCATGCGATCTGGAAAAAATGTAGCTCGAATATATCTTTCTCAATTTAAATACAAAATTTCGTCACGATCAAATCCATAGTTTTGAATTTATCAAGAAAACTGAATTTCAAACTGTCATATTTACGGAACCCCTAGTCTAATTTTGCTTATTGATGAACGTGACCGCAACATTCGAGATCCACACCTAGCCTGAAAATTTCAAGTCCCTAGGCCTTTCCATTACAAAGTTATAATTTTCCATGGTTTCTATGGTTCTGGTCATGCGAGCTGAACAAAATTTTGCATGTAGCTTGAACACGTAATTCTCCATCTGAGTGCAAATTTTCACTTAGATCGAATCAGTAGTTTTGAAGTAATCAGAAAAACAAAATTTTGAGCGGCCATATTTACGGAACCCCTGAGCGTTTTCGGCTCAAAATTCCAAAAATATAGACATCGTGACGAAATGATATAGCTAGCCCTCGTGTAAGTAGTACGAGCGCTCAAAAATGAATGAATCGAATTTTTGCTAACTTCACAGACTTTGAGCCTGATCGAGAAATGTCAAACTGATTTTGACATATCCTATTCGCTCATTCGTAATTTCAATGAAGTTAGGATCTATCAAAATTTATTGCAGGCAATATTTTTTTCAGTTGTCCTAACGTAAGCTTTTCCAAACCAACCCACTAAAATTTTCCGAATTTTGGGGTTAATTTGATTGAACTATAGGTATTTCCTAAACCAGATGTTGACAAAGGTAAAAATCTATTTTTCATCCAGAACTGCATCTGAGGAAAAATTGACGACAAAATGTGAGTTTTATCCTGAAGTAAAGTCGAGTGATCGTATACATCGAAAACGATTCTTTTAGATTTTTTTTTAAATTCTTTAATTTCTAAACGTAGTGTTTTCGAGCATATGTTCTTCCATATTCCAACCCATGGCATTTGATTCAAAATTGAGAGAATATCAATGAAACGACCTGTATAATTTCACTCTCACACTCGTGGTCGATAGCGTTTTATGAACAGCAGTCGGTTCACTCAAAAGGAAGCAACAAAAAGATTTTCAGGAGAAGGTTTTGATATTTTCCACAAGAATAGAAGAAAAAGATTAAACCGCCTAGATTAATCTTCAAAGAACCCAAATTAAGTACATAACCAAACTTTTGCAATATCTGCTGAAGTCGACCAACTATTTATTCACCCTAGCCATTTCTCATTTTCGTTTTCGTACCCATTGAAGTGAAAGAAAAACATCGTTCTTCACTTTCCAGAAACGGTCTCCCGGAATTCCCTTCGGCCGTAAATCACCTGAACAGATGCCATGTCTCCTTAATCATGCGTTGCAGACGCGACAATATTTATACATCATCAGATTAAGCATGTCCCCAACGAAATATCGCTGACCAAACTGCTGCTATCTCTCAATTAACAGGATCTCACCTCCACCGCTCTTGGAGATGGTCCAAGATTGTAATCGAGTCCCGCCTTGGATGCGTATGGACCACAGCGGCTGATTGGAGGATGGACGTTTGGGATGGCATGATGACATTGCCGTTTATCCCTATTTACCAATCAATTCATTATGGATTTGGATTTCAGGCGATTTTGAACACATAAATCCGTGAATTTATTTATTCATCCTACCTAAAACTTTGCATCTCAACAGTGACTTCACCATACAACAAAAAACAGAAGTCGTTTTTGTCGCCGGCAGAACGTACTCATCAGCGACGACCACACATTAACAACTGAACGGTACAAGACGTGGATTAAAATAGAAAATTACCGCGAGGTGATGAAGATATGATGGGTTTTCTGTCACTTCTGGAGCTAACTATAGCGCTTCCCCTATGGTTTATTGTTCGCCAACGTGGGTCGTCACTAGCGTAGCGAATTTATGAACTGATAACCTTTTTACTGTTACTACGGAGATATTTTACTCTGTCAGGTTGTACGTCTTGTATAATTGCCTCGTGATGTGCTGATTCCGACCGATATGCGACAGAAGCGGTGAAGATCTAACAACCTGGGCGGTCAGAGAAGCAATTTATCAGAGAAATGTCGTGGGTTGCTTCTTTCATGATTTCTATTTATCTCTTCCTTTACGATCGTTCTTTGATGTGAAAAGATAGAATTAATTTTGAAACAAGAGGTCTAAGAACAAAATATAGAAAGACCAGAAAGAAGAATATAGTTCCTCATTTTTGGTTCGTTTTTACCGAGTGAATATCGTCTTCTCATCATTGGTTTGGTCGAGAATAAGGCTATAACTGTACAAATTCGGCTGGTCAACATTATTTCAAAGACATTTTCTCTCAAGTGAAATCACCAAGAATCGTATTCATACCGGTATTCCCCAGGGTTCGGTTTCGGCTTCGAACTTATTCATTCTTCATTTTGGTCACCGACCAATAGAATGGGGGACCAGAAAAACAAATCTGAAAAGGTTTTATTCCTAGAGAAGCCCTCACGAACATTCAGAACAGTCAGATTCAGAGTTTGGATGTTTGGAACCTGACCATATTGAACCACTCCAACTTTTCATCTGACAGCCATGAATGACAAACGTCATGTGCTGAGAAAAATCAATGAACTATGCTCCAAATACTCCAACTATCAAGAAAATACTCCATTTCAATCCCCATTAGTAAATTCGACCAAATACCATTACCCTACGAACGTCTGTCAGAAAACTTGAAAATAGTCAGGCAAAAACTGAACCATCCACTCACACTCGCAGAAAAACTCCTATATTCTCACCTGGACGCTCCGAAAGACCAAGAAATCCAAAGGGGCAGAAGCTATTTGAGGCTAAAACCTGATAGAGTCGCCATGCAGGACGCCACAGCCCAAATGGCAGTCCTACAGTTTATCTCGAGCGGACTACCAACAGTTGCTGTTCCTACAACAATACATTGCGATCATCTCATAGTAGCCCAGAAGAACGCTGAGAGCGACCTGAAAAAATCTCTCGAAGCGAGTAAGGAGGTGTTCGATTTCTTAGGCTCAGCGTCTCAGAAATATGGAATTGGTTTTTGGAGACCTGGCGCAGGCATCATACATCAAATTTTTTTGGAAAACTACGCGTTTCCTGGTTTGCTTATGATCGGAACAGATTCCCACACACCAAACGGAGGCGGATTAGGGGGACTTTGCATTGGAGTTGGGGGAGCGGATGCTGTTGACGTCATGGCCAATATTCCCTGGGAGGTCAAATGTCCAAGATATTTCGGAATCAAACTGATGGGTAAAACTTCAGGTTGGACATGCCCCAAAGACATTATTCTCAAACTGGCTGGAATTTTAAGTGTCAAGGGTGGCACAGGAGCTATCTTAGAATATTATGGTCCAGGGACTGATGAAATTTCGGCGACTGGTATGGCTACGATTTGTAATATGGGAGCTGAACTAGGAGCAACCACTTCTATCTTTCCTTACAACGAAAGAATGAGGAATTACCTCACTGCTACAGGAAGAGATGACATCGTGAAAATCGCTGATCAATACAAGAAAGACTTATTGACCCCTGATGAAAACTGTAAATACGATATTGTCATCGAAATGGACTTGGACAGACTTGAACCACACGTGAATGGACCTTACAGTCCAGATAGAGTCAATCCCATAGGCAAACTGAAAGAAAACGCGATACACCAAAAATGGCCAATCAATATAAAGAACGCTCTCATTGGTTCCTGCACCAACAGTTCCTATGAAGATATGACACGATGTGCATCTATAGTCAAAGAAGCCTTAAGTAAGGGTGTGAAAGCAAAGATTCCGTTCTACATCACACCGGGATCTGAACAGATCCGATTAACTATGGAAAGAGACGGACTCATCAAATTGTTCTCAGAGTTTGGGGGTATTGTTTTAGCGAATGCATGTGGCCCCTGCATAGGCCAATGGAAAAGACAAGACGTCAAGATGGGCCAGAAAAACACCATTATATGCTCATACAACAGAAACTTTAGCGGTAGGAACGATTTGAATCCTGGCACGCACTCCTTCTTATCATCTCCAGAAATTGTTACGGCCATGAGCATGGAGGGAACTCTCAAGTTTGATCCTACTAAAGATATGCTTACCGATAAAAGTGGAAAAAAGTTCCAACTGACACCACCAAGTGGATCTGAATTTCCTACACAAGGTTTCGCGAAAGGCAGTGCAGAATTATACGTTGCGCCAGTGAAAAACGCTGAATCTGTTCAAATTAAAATAGATCCTTCATCCAAAAGGTTATCTAAATTAGAACCTTTCGCTAAATGGGATGGAAACGATATGCGAGATATGTTAGTCCTCATCAAGATAAAAGGGAAGTGTACCACTGACCATATATCTCCAGCTGGGCCTTGGTTGGACTACAGGGGACATCTGGACAACATCTCCAATAACCTTTTCATTGGTGCAATAAATGAGGAGAATGGTCAGATGAATCTAGTGAAGAACAGGCTTACTGGGGATTGGGATTCTATCCCTAATGTAGCTCGACATTATAAAGCTAATAAGATAAGCTGGGTGGTTATTGGAGAAGATAATTATGGAGAAGGTAGTTCCAGAGAACATGCAGCACTTGAACCTCGACACTTGGGTGGCAAAGCCATAATAGTCAAATCCTTCGCAAGAATCCACGAAACCAACTTGAAAAAACAAGGGTTGCTACCTCTTACCTTCAATAACCCAACCGATTATGATGAAATTCTTCCTTCTGATAAAATAAGTTTGGTTGGACTCGCAGGGTTATCCCCTGGTAAGGAAATAGAGTGCATGATAAAGCACGAAGGTGGGAAAGAAGAGACAATAAAATTGAATCATAGCTTGAATGGTGTTCAAATTGATTGGTTCAAAGCTGGAAGTGCTCTCAACAATATGAAGAAGTCTTTGTGATCTATCTGGCTATATTTAAGATATGTAAAGTGCGTAATAAATGAAGTACCATTTCAGACTTACCAATTGGTTTTGATATGCTGTGACTGCTGTGAAAACCGTTTCAGGAAATATGAAGGTTTTGAAGGCCTCGTTTTCCAGATCCACGACGTTACCAGGAGCTCCTTCTGGTCTAATAACTAGGTGTACCCTTGGTTGGTATTTATGCATCGAATTCAGGACCAACTGGAATGAAAAAATTCTGTATAATATTATGTGAATTAGGTGTTGTTGTGTCACTTACGTGTCCATGTTTGTCCATCTCGTTATTCGTCAATTTCACCTTTTCGAAAGATACTACTTGTTTCCTCAGCTGTTCTCCAGTATAAGGAGAGTCTGGGTGGGCATATTTTCTACATGGGGCTGGTGGGTCCGCTTTGCCAGCTACCAACCACGATGATCTATGGTAAGCGTACCGATATCTTTTATTATCTACAGGAACTATGTCGAGTATCACCGCATACCTTTGGTCAGGCCTTATGCCGGTGAAAGAAACCCGTACAGTTGGAAACATCCTCCTGCAATAAAAAAGTAACATGAAATGCGATTGAGCAAAATGTTTATTGCTCATAATGCGTTCCAAGCAATTATGAGAATGAAGCAGCAGATACCTGTAGCAAATTTCAGAGACAACAATTGGTTCTGTAATACGTCGATAATGCCAACCGACAAACCAGAAGTAAATCTGACAATTAACATTTCTCGTAAAATACTTAATTACTCATAACGTTCCCAATCTGTAAGAACCATAAACCCGAACAAAAACGGCAATAACCTGGTGGGTTTTCGAAGGAAGATTGGAAAATGAAGCAATTCAGAGTTATGATTCGGTAGCTTGAAAAACGAGAAAAAAAATGGCAATTTGGCAAGGTGTGGAGTAATGAATCAATCCAGACCGTGCAGAAACGTCTTGGCGAAGTCGAGCCTGACTGGCTTCACGGCTTTGCAGATGTAATTGTCCGTTCACTGTCTGCGACGGACGCTTTCAAGGAGAGAGGTGTTACCCAGCAAATTGCCAAGGACTGGCGGGTTTTCAGAGACAATTTTAATTGGATTCGATCGAACCCAAGGAGAATTGGCTTTATTGTCCCGATAGAAAATTCTTCCTTATCATTTATGGAATTCAATGCAGAGTGGAGATGGACATAATTGTGAAACCTTCCCAATTCCTTCTGTAGAAATTGGCATAAAAATCGGTTGCCCTTCAATCGCCCCACGTCCACGGCTTCAAACAAAGTCGTAAGTTACAACTCAATCCAACTTTTCCTCAAATCCACACAAGCTTTTCCGTTGCGTAGCCAGAAACGGCAGGTGTACTTCTCTCCTAGACCATTTGTCATTTTTATACCGGAACATCTTGAATACACTAATTAATAAACGGATAGGATTTCAAAGGGACCTAGGCGTTATATCTTATAATTAGGACGTTCTTGAATCTCTTGACTAATCTCTTCTTCAGCGGTCGAGGTGAGACCACCACGGACCGTTTCTTGTGTCGTATGCACCGTTACTTTTACACTCTTTAAAGTTTGCCCCGTTTAATTAGAACTTATGAGTTCGCTTGATGGATACACAAAGTTGTTTTGTGTCTCAAAGGACAGACGCCAATTGGTCATGACGACGGTTGGCACATTAAGAATAGGTTGTTTTGGTTTCTTTCGCTTCATGTTTTTCTCAACTATTTATTCTCTGAATTCCACAATTTGTTGTGCCTTACAGTTTCAACGCTTTGAAAACACTCAGTAATCACTCAGTCCTGGCCCCCTCTTGTCATTTCCAATTATCCTTCATGGAAATATGTGAATCAAATCACATTCTTTCCGTGATGCCCCCTTCCCAAGAGCGACATGTTTCGAATGAGGTATCGAAAACGGAACGAGCGTATCGAAACAAAGCGAGAGCGTCAAACAGAGGCGCGGCCTGGGGTTGAAACGTGGAAACTATTAAATAGATTTAAAGCCGGATGTGGAATTATTCACAGTTCGGCAATTCTTTAACTACAGGGAAGAAAAATTATGTTTCTGTTTTTTGCCGCCCGGCTTCTAATTATAACGTATGGCCTTCTGCGTTTTGGGCGATACGCGTTTCAAGAGCGCCGGTTGGAGAATAAGAGCCGGCTTCTGGTGTTTATACGGGGGCATACTCCATCTCACATGCGATGCCACGAGTATTTTCATGGAAGATTTTATCTTTTTATAGCTTTCCTTGAATCTTTTTGTGATGTTTGCAATTTACCGACATTTACTTATCTGGCTGCATTCACGCCGGGTCAGAACGGCGCCGCGGCGTTTAATTTTTATAACCCTACGGCAGCTTCGCACTATGTTTCCTTGAAGAGATCTAGCAATTATCCCTTCACATGGGTCGGTAAGACCGCTCTCTATTCACTTTTCAATAGCTGATATTGTAGATCTTCATTCTGCAAGACTTCTGAGGCATTCAATTAAATTTGTATTGCAGTAGTTATCTTCTCAGCCAAAATATTTTGAAATACACACAGGACTTTCGATCATTTTCATAAACACATTATTTTCATTGCAGAGTAATCTACGCCCTACTCCTAAATTCATACGAAAGAGACAGGACAGGAGGCAAATCTCCGAATAAATTCACTCCCCTCGCTTAACATATCAGAATACATCGGACTGAGGCATACGTACGCGCAAAAGAGAAAACAGCTTTAAACGTCCATGTAGGCTCTCAGAAAGAAGACAGCGTTCCCTTGCATAAATTCGTGTATTGAAAAAAAATATTTTGAACCGCCATATTTACGGAACCCCTGGTCTTATTTTGCCCATTGATGAAAGTGACCGCGATATTCGCGATCCAAACCCACCCTGAAAATTTCAAGTTCCTAGGCCTTTCCGTTCAAAAGTTACAATTTTCTATGGTTTCTATGGTTCTGGTCATGCGATCTGGACATGCTTTAATTTATCATTCTCGATTGAAAAACGATTAAAATTTCATCTCGATCGGATCCGTAGTTTCGAAATTATCGAGAAAACAAAATTTCAAACGACCGTATTTACGGAACCCCTAGTATAATTCTGCCCATTAATAAACGTGAACGTGACATTTCAGATCCACACCTATCCTGAAAATTCAAGTCCCTACGCCTTTCCGTTCGAAAGTTATGATTTTCTATGGTTTCTATGGTTCTGGTCATGTGATCTGGAGAAATATAGCTTGAATATACCATTCTCCATTAGTATACGAAACTTTATCACGATCGCATCTGTAGTTTTGAAATTATCAAGAAAACTAAATTTCAAACGACCATATTTACGGAACTCCTAGTATAATTTCGCTCATAGATGAACGTGATCACGACATTCGAGACACCTATCCTGAAAATTTCAAGTCCCTAGGCGTTTCCGTTCAAAAGTTACCATTTTCTATGGTTTCTATGGTTCTGGTGATGCGATCTGGACAAAATTTCATATATAGCTTGAACACCTTATTTTCCATTTGAGTTCAAAATTTCATTTCGATCAAATCTGTAGTTTTCAAGTAATCAGGGGAACAAAACTGTGAACGGCCATATTTACGGAACCCCTGGTGGAATTTGGTCATTAACGAACTTAACCGAGGCATTCGGGAACTGAACCCACACTGAAAATTTCAAGTCTCTAGGTTGTTCCGTTCGAGAGTTATCGTGCTAACGGACGGCCGGACGGACAGACTCGAATTTTCCGACGGATTCGTCATCAGTGAGTCGAACCTAGTCGATTGAGAGCATTTTCTGCTCAAAATTCGAAAAATACAGACATCGTGACGAAATGATATAGCCCTCGTGTAAGTAGTACGAGCGCTCAAAAATATTATGTGGATCGATTAAACAGGAAAAATTATTTTCAATTCATTTGAGACTGAAGCTTTCTCTTCTATCTGTGGGGTATGATTGCCTTTCACTAAGGTCCTGTAGTAGTCTTCGGACATCTGCAGTTCCGGAAATTATCGCTTGGATGGCCAAATCTGGTTGAAAGACAGGTCTTTTAAATGTAAATAAATATTGAAGGGACGTGAACGGGGATTTTCAAAAGGTAATGTACTATTTCTGATTTATTTTCGGAATGAGTGGTCAATTTTAAATCGACACAACATTTCGGAAATAATTTTTTTTTGTTCATTTTTTCAGGAACCTTAGAGAAGTCTATCGTTGATGAAATCGAAGAAAAAATTTTGTTTGTGATGAAAAAGAAACCATTCGATATGAATATGTCAGCTTATTCTGTAGAAAATCCAATACCAATCACTACATTTATACAGGAGGATAGTGATTCTGGTGTGGTTTTTATCTGTACTTTCGCATCTACGAAGAAATGTATGATGTTTTTGCACACGCTATAATTGTTTGATATCAGAAACTTTGTATTCTTGCATGAACATGAAACTATAATACAAGGTAAGATATTCAGCGGACGAAACAGCGTTCAGATAGCGCATGACGTCACAAGAGAGTAAACAATACAATTTTGTGTTGAAATTGATACGTTTGGGTGTTTTATTGAATTAGAAATTCATTAACATAGTTTTCGACAACAATCAAGTACCCATTGTTGTCTGACAAAATTATCCTTTGGGAAAAGGTGGAACTTGGTCTGATGGTCAAAATTTTTGGCCTTTTTATGCAATATTATTCTACAATAACATTCAAGAAACTTTTGAAAACATTGCAATCAAACTTTTTTCATCAATGTATTAACGATTTTTTTCTTGCTTTTCTTTTTGCAAACTTTTTCAACACTACTTCAAAATCAATTATTTTGCACAACTCAGCTTCAATGCACAAACATTCAAGAGAATATAAAGGCTCTTGAGACATGCTAGATCGCAACTATGATAAAATTGGTTTCGAAGCTGAACCTTTCTGCTGAGCAGTTCGTTGCCAAAACATTCCAATGGCAATATCAAGATAGGGAAAACTTGGACTAAGCTTTTTTCGCTTCTGATTCCAAGTAGGGTTTTTGAAAGAAGTTCTGACAGAGCTACGTAGGCTTTGAAGTGCAAACATTCATCGTGAAGCTTATCGTCTAAATCGTCCGGATAACTAGAAATAAGATTACTAACTGCCACTTCTAATTCTTCAGAATCAAGTTTTTGCAATTTTAATAAAAAAGAGAACTTCGCAGCAAAATCCTTATAACAATATTTATATTCATTCAGTTCTCTTGTCAGTTTTCAAAAACTTTCTTTATACTGAAAATTTTCACTAATAATATTCAGAAATACCGATACACGACTGGGGAAATCTCTATAATGGCAAGTTTTCGATTATTCTTCGAGTTCTAATATGTTCCGCAAGTCCTGCGTCCACAAAGACGGGGTGGGCATATTCCCTTTTTATTGCGAGTTACATATTTAAAACTTACGATAGAACTCATCAAGCTTGCCGAAATTCTTTGATGGGCGTTACCAACGACTGCTGGTCGGTTTTAGGGCGGCTCCTTCAAATTCAGATTCAGATGTGATGTGATTTTTCAATTTTCCAATAAGGTTACTTACGTTTCGCTCTGAAAATGTGTGAAATTTATGGAAAATATTGAATAATTTTATGATCTCCGAAGATGCTTATTTCTCCATTTTTTATTGAAGAAATATTTTTTTGTAATTTACCAAAAATTTGCCGCCCTAAAACCGTGCCACCCTAAGGCCATGGCCTATGTTGGCCTAAGCTCTAATATGGCCCTGGATATCGCATAAGCTCATGTGAACTGGAATTTGATGAATATGTCGCATAGTCTCCAAGTAAAATGGACATGCGTACGGACATGACGAAATTATAAGGGTTCCTCGAAATCTCGCAAGCTCGGTTGCGGCATCGAAAGAAAATAAGGACAGAAACAAGCCGCAACAGCGATGTATAGTCGACTTTTCTGCTCTCGCAGCTAATTTATTCCCGACATCAACTTGATCGATCGAATCAGCTCAGTCAACGTCGTTTCTCAGCTCCCGTCGCCCGTTTTAAATGTCACTCGAACACACGGATACACTGCCTGCCCATTTATTATTCACCGTTGCTTTGCCGTGTACTTACGCATCTAAATGTTGCGGAGAATTTCCTCCCGAATTCATACGCGCCGTGTCGAAAGCGATCGAGATTGGATAAATGCGGCCAACGAAGCGTTACCCATCGGTTTTGAACGACATTTCTTGCTGGTAGTTCGAATTGGTCAACCTACCCTAATTTCCACCATAATGGGATTACTGGAAAATGTCATCTGTCCTACCATATCCATGAAGGTCCTATTACCCTAAAGTGCCTTCGAAACGCTGAAGACGACCCTGGCAATTCGGTTCAATAATTTCCGATGAAAACTCCGATTCTTCATCATACAAGATCAAAATTCCTCAGGGCTCATCAAATATGATTTAACGATATTCCACGTCCTCTCTAACAATGCCCCCATAAGCACCCACTCGAACCTCACTGAATAGATGAAAACATCAATAAATTCAGGAACACCTCTTCGACCAGCGGACTCACGGCGTTAAAATTAATGTAAAACATCCCTTATCAGATCCAAGGAATCCATTCAGGACACCCAGCGGGCAGTCTTTCAAAGGCGACTCGATCCTTATCTGACGGTTGAAATGACACCGTACGATCGAGTGTTGGGCATTAAAAAAAGTTCTGAATATGGAGGCCATTCATTAGGACGAACGACCCGGTGGATGCCCGCAGATTTCTGTGAATCGGGATTTTCTCCGAGGCGATCTGGTTGCTGTTGAGATGATTGAGTGGTTTGTTGGCTAGGTTAGTCGGAAATGAAGTGGCCACGAAAAAAAGGTAATGCGCAGTAAGGGTTCCGTATGTTTCCGTGCGGACACTGTTTGCTGTATTGGGGTCGTTTACCGCCGTTTATTAGACGTGAACCTTGGAGGACGTGTTAGTATGACTCATTTGCTATCGTTTGAGCCATATTTATTGATAACCAAAAATCAACAGTTTACGAGTTATTTGAATTCTTGTGATTCTTAAAAGATATCTCACCTGACTTCATTTTTCGTCAACTTTTTCTACGTTGACCAAATTTGATTATAATTTTGGATTATTTTCATCAGAAAAGGATATGATATGTATGAAAATAGCAAAACTATCCTGTATTGAATGTCAAAAAAAAATTAGTATGATTTGAAAGTTGATTTAGGAAGAAAATGTTTGGATGGGAGCAATAGCTTATCTTTTGATAGGCCCTTACTATCTACCTGATGATTAAAACAAAGAAAATTATGGAGACTTTCTGAGAACAAATATGGACAGTTTTTTGGACGAGGTTTCCTTGATAGACAGGCGTGAAATCATTTTCCAACAGGATTGTTGTCCCGCACACTATAAGGCTAAACGTTCGTATGTTCTTGAACGATTTTTTTTCTAAAGAGTGGATAGGTAGAGGAGGAGCTATTTCGTGGCCGGCGAGAATACCGGATCTAACACCGTTAGTTTTCCATGTTTGAGGCAGTTTAAAAGAAATAGTATATGAAAGGGAAATACATACACGTGCACTACTTGTGGAGAGAATAGACGCAGCAGCGAGAAGATTTTGAGTGAATTTCAGGGCCGAAGACATTAGAAAGAAGGCACGTGATTGTATAAGGAATGACGGACATTTCGAACATAATTTATCGATGAATAAATTTTCTAACGGAATTTTGAGTTTAATTGCAATAAAAAATATTCAATTCGTTACTCTTCTTTCTTGGCTTATATTCCCTTTCAAAATCTGCTGAAACGAAAGTGGTGGCTGCATTCTCACGAAAACTTTTCTAGGAAATAAAGAAGAAATTTGGCAAGTTTTTAAAATTATTATGTCATAAGTACATAAATTGTGTAAGTCGAAAGTTACAGGCAAATTGATATTAAAAATTGACTATTCTTCTCTTTATATACCAAATTTCAAATCATACTTATTCTTTTTCATCATCTATTATAGCATAGTTTTATTTTTTTCATGCGTATCATATCCTTTTCTGATAAACATAATACGAAATTATAATCAAACTTGGTCAACGTACAGAAAATTGAAGAAAAATGAAGTAGGGTGGGAAATTAAAAAAAAGAAGAAACCTCAAATATCTCGGAAAATGTTGATTCTTGGTTATCAATAACTATGGCACAAACGACAGCAAATGAGTGATACTAACACCTCCTCCAAGTTCCACGTCAATTTGGAAATACCCGGTATTTATAAAAGGGAGAGGAAAAAATTGTAACACCCAACATCGTTCTAGCTAAAGCTTGATCCCTTTTAGATCTGAGGATATTCACAACTATTTGTGATATGGTCATATGTGACCATCTTTTTCAATGGTCGCAGTGATATTCCACATCAACCAAATCACAAATGATTGATTTCGATAAAACGAAAAATGTTTATTATGGTCGCCTTGTGGTTACTAATTTTGAATTGTATGTGAAAATCATGATATCATTTGTTCATTATATTTGAAATAATATTGGTTGAAAAATACATACTTTCAACATATTGTTGAGTACTCTATTTTTCTTTATTCTTGATGTTGGCATCCTTACTCAGAATTCGTAAATCGAGGAGATTATATGTGATTGAGATTCATTTGCTACGTTCAAAAAAACTCAAATTTCACAAAATTATATCCACATGATCTTGGTTAATCCATATTCCATGAAATATCCATGCAATTCCATGCAATATATTGAAAAAAAAATTCGAAAAAATATTTACAAACCAAGAGGGAAACCTTTCGAATTATTAGGATAAGTGTTTTGCGGTGAGGAATATTCGGTGGTGTAACTTTAAACCAACAATTATTTCGCATTTCTTCGTTCTATGTTTGATAGATTTTCCGCAATACATTTTTTTAATTGCGTTTTTCGATTTTTGGATTCATGGGTTGGATTCTCGATCTAGAACGATCAATGCCAATGGCATTTGATTTTCGTGGCGAATTACAAAAAATTATTTCATAGTTATCCAGAAAAGCTCTGGACGATGGAGAGGGGAATTTTATTGGTTTCATGAGAGTAATTTTTTTTCCTCGAACGATTCCAAGAGTTCTTCATTGGAAATGATAAAACAAAAGACAATAATTGTGTTCAAGAGAGTATAAAATGTAGTAGACAACTGTTTACTTGCATCAAAGCTCTGCGACCATGATTCATCCCAACTCTATTATGTATAGAAAAAAGCTTGAGAGGAACGACAGAGCGTTCACCCATCCAGGTACCTACTTCAAAATTATCGAAAAAACTGGAAATGCTTCGAAATTATCGAATGGAGACCCCCCCTGTTTCCACCTCTAAATCGCTAAATTTCACGATATTTCCATCCGAAAATCGAGATGTCATGTACTGAGAAATTTTTGGGAAATCTTTGAGAATCATCATTTACCCCAATTTCCAACTGTAATTCATTAAAATGTTGTTCAGTTAAAAATAACCTAATCTATGATCACTTCGATTAGAAATTAGATGACACTGTAGCGAGACTATCGAATTCCACCTCTAAATCGCAAAATTTCAGGATATTTCGAAAATCGATATGTCATGTATCTACTTGTAAATTTTTGGGAACTTTTTGAAAATCATCATTCAACCTAATTTCCAACTGTAAATCATAGAAACGTTGTTCAGTTAAAAATTAACTGATCTATGATAATTTTGTATTGAATTTGACCGCGAATTCTTCATCTATGGGAACTAATCCTTTGAGACACTCCTCAGGTCAAAATTCGAAAGAAAAACAAACAAATGGGCAAAATTATAACGATCTGTTGTTATGTTTTCATGTTTTCGAGCGTACGTTCTACTTACATGAGGGCTTTATCATTTCTTCACAATTTCTGTATTTTGACCTAGAAACTTGAACTTTGCAGGGCAGGCTTGAATCTCGAATGCTGCAGTCAAGTGAGTTATTGAGCAAAATTCTATCAGGGGTTCGTGAATATGGCCGTTCAAAATTTTGTTCACCTGATTACTTCGAAACTACTGATTCGATCGCTATGACATTTTGCAATCAGATGGCGAATGACGTGTACAAGCTACATGCGAAATTATGTCCAGATCGCATGACCAGAACCATAGAAACCATAGAAAATTATAACTTTCGAACGGAAAGGCGTAGGGTTTTGAAATTTTCAGGAGGGGTGTGGATCTCGAATGTCGCGGTCACGTTCATCAATGAGTAAAATTAGACAAGGGGTTCCGTAAATATGGCCGTTCAAAATATTTTTTCCTGATAATTTCGAAACTGATTGGATTTGAATGTAGTTTTGCACTTAGATGGAGAATGTTGTATTCAAACTACGTGCGAAATTTTGTATAGATCGCATTACCAAGACCATAGATACCGTAGAAATTCCTAGCGAATTATCGAAAAAAAATTGGTCACCTAAAGCAATGACGCGAAGTCTGGAGTTTCGCCATAGTTCGAATTTAGCCGTCAAAAATTTCTTCTATTGGTTTATAAAACTGGAGAATGCGAATAAACCTTCAACGTGAATGAACGAGCGCTCAAAATCTCCTGACTTCACGGCATTGCTTTTTTCAATTTTATTGTTTTAATGTTTTTATCCCGACTCTCCTAGGTGAGTGATTAAAAACAAGCGCGTAGGTATAATCCAATCTATTTCTATCGAACGGAGCACTAATATCCTATTGTTCCAATCAACAAAACCTGTAATAACCGAAAATTTCCGAGCATTCCACAACCTCCTATTATTGAGATATGAAACTCCGCACGGACCCAACGAAAAACCACAAGAAGCTCCACTTTTCCCTGCGAGGAAAATCAAGATGGCCAATGCCCGTTTCCTCGGGGCAATTATCTTTTTCAATAACGCCGCCTTTCTAATTGCCCCGGCAAAACAAAAGATAAAAACCTCGGCAACCGCAATCTAGATCTCATTAGTTCTTGGTGGCGTTGCATCTGCCGTCGCGATACCGAATAAATTCAATTTCGAAACGGCTGATAGCGTTGAAAGTACCAATTTATGGCCGGTCCATGAACGATGATCGACGATTAATAAAAATTTCGATCTTATTCTGGCTCGGCAACGTCCTGGAGAGCGGGATTGAAAGGGCAATTACTCCGTTTAGCGCGCTTGTTATGCAGAGCCGATGCTGACGGTTGCTTCTATAGCCAATCAACTATATTTGGACCTCTGAAATGCCATAAGGCGCGATGGTCACTCCTGGCTTTGGAATGATGGCGTCCGTCGGTGCGGAACAAGTGCCCTGATTAAGAAAAAACGTTTCGATATTTATATCACTCGTTTAAAGTATCGTCTGAGATGGTGCGGAGGTGTTCATTCCTTCTGAAATAAAAGCGTTTGAATCATTGAAGAAAAACCAATACTGCGAGTGGCCTCAAGATAAAAGAGTGATCCTCTGATTACTAAAATGTATTTTTCCGTCGACCATAGAATAAAAGCTCATTTTAACACACTCGAAATCATCCATTAATGAACCCTATTAATGCATGATTTCTTGTATTAATGCATGATTATCATGGCAACCGATTATAAAATATTCAGTCGGAGCATAGATGCATCTATGTCGGAGCACGATCGAGCTGTCAAATTTATTTATTCGCTTTCGATCAGAATTTGGTTTTATCCGTTACGCTACTATATAATGAATAACGAAGAAAATATCCCTTTGACACCGCCAGATGTGACAAAAACTGCTGAAGCAGCAACTTTGAGTCTGCTTCCTGAAAAGAGCCGCCATTTATATGAGAAAACCTATGCTGAATTCTGATCTTGGTGCAAGGACAAGAAGGTTCGGAACTTTACGGAAACGGTTTTGTTGGCATACTTTACGGGTATTGCAGAAAAGGGGCATCTAGCAAGTTTATGGCCAAAATATTCGATGCTGAAATCAACACTAAATGTGAAAGACAATACTGATATAAGCAGATACCACAAACTGGTGATGTTTATTGAACGGAAAATAGAGGGATATATCCCAAAAAAATAAAAGGGTCCAGAGACCATTAGGACCACTAGTCAATCGAGAAATTTTTCGTTATTTTCTGGTAATAGATGAATGTTAGAGGTGTAATGAAGTTGAAAACACATATATAGAGTAAAAATATCTTAAGAAAACATTATATTTTTGCACTTGAAAATCGATAATATGACATTCGATTCGACGTGTAGTGCGTCACTTCGGATATCTCCGTTCATAGTCGTCATCCCGATAATAGATTACGTTGTTTTCGGAGGTTGGATTGGTTGGATGTAAACGGCGGGAGATTCAAATCAGCTTCGTAATTTCTATAATGAAAGAGATGGAAATCAGATCTTATTTTTTAATAGCCAGAACAACGAGAGGCCGAAGGCCTCGAGCAATTTTGAAATTGCGAAAAAAGGGAGAGACGGGGGCGCGAAGCGCCCCCCGCGTTTTCGAGAGGGAGGAACGGGCTTTCCTAAGGTAAGAGAGGCCGAAGGCCTCGAGCAATTTTGAAATTGCGAAAAAAGGGAGAGATATGGCAAAACAACGTTTGCCGGGTCAGCTAGGTTAGGTTAGGTTAGGTTTAGGTTAGGTTAGGTTAGGTTAGGTTGAGACGAGAGGCCGAAGGCCTCGAGCAATTTTGAAATTGCAAAAAAGGGAGAGACCGGGGGCGCGAAGCGCCCCCCGCGTTTACGAGAGGGAGAAACGGGCTTTCCTAAGGTAAGAGAGGCCGAAGGCCTCGAGCAATTTTGAAATTGCGAAATTGAATTATGTCCAACTCAGAATGACTTTCAAAGAAAGACCTAATATCGGTTACACGATTTACACTTTCCATTTTCTTAAAAATTTATAAAGAAAATAAACTATTGAAACGAAAGCCGTTGAAGCGTGCACTCAAAATGGACGCGGGAACGTAATGCGCATGAATACTATATCTATTCTTCCACTATGGCATTACACAGCGCATGACAATTACGTCAAGTTGATGTTTGAAAGGCGCTGTTGCCGTATTTACATCAAATTCTTGAGACCAAATCCATAAGAATTTTGAATCGTGTATAATTTCTCAAAAATAGAATTATCTCAAAAAAAAACTTCATTTTCATTAATAAAAGAGCCTATATTAACTGTCTGTGTATAGGAAAATTCGTATTTTTCGTGTGCCTAATCGTCACCAGCCCCAAATAAAAAGTTCTCGAAAAAGAACATGTAAGAGAGTTCATAGCGAATGCTCCTGATATTGTTTTCTTGATGTCGAAAGTAAAAATAAAACTCAATTGAATCGTTATTCCAACTTATTCTCATTATCTCGTTATAGTGAAATAACTATCATTGTTTGATTTGTAGGTCGCTTTGATATTCGGAGTAGCGGGTGCATTGAGAAAAGATGAATTGTTAAGGTTGCAGAGAGAGGATGTACAAGATATGGGATCGGAATTTTTGGTGACAGTGAATTCATCGAAAACACATTCGAACAGGATATTCACTGTGGTGGATAATGATGAGAATACACTTTCAAACATAATAAAGAGATATATATCCTTGAGGCCAGCTCACACTCCACACGAAAGATTTTTCGTTTTTAATAAGAACTATAAATGCTCAACACAACCAGTTGGAATTAATACATTTTCTAAATAACCGTCAATGATTGCAAACTTTCTCAAATTAGAGCAACCACATTTGTATACAGGTCACTGTTTTCGGCGTTCTTCTGCGTCTATTCTTTCTGACAGTGGTGCAGATTTTTCAGCCATCAAAAGACTTGGTGGTTGGAAATCAACTTCTGTTGCAGAAGGGTATATTGAAAACTCCATTCAGAATAAAATAGAAACTGCAGAAAAAATTGTTTGTCATAATAGTTCCAAAGTAAATATGCTTCAACCTCCACTTCATCCACACGTTCCTTATCGGACATTATAGGAAATGAAATAAATGTAAACTATTCAGAATGTCACGAAATGTCCAATATTCCCTCTATGAATTTTTCGAATTGTTCTATAGGAAGCATAAATATTAATATATCGAAATGAACATAGAAATTTGTATTACGTCAAATTTGTATATCACGCAAAATAAAAATTGGGTTCGATCCAGAATTTATATTCAATTCCTGATGAGGTCGACGGAAAAATCTTGTAATCAACTCGTTTATTAATTCAGCGATTAATGGTCTCAAACATTAACGCGCTCGCTCCGCTCACGCGTTAAAATATTTCGACCATTAATCGCTGTCATTAATAAACTAGTTGATTAAATAACTATTTCATCAAAAAAATTCAGGTTTCTCCATGAGCTTTCCGCTCCGAATAGCCACCTCAGCCGAGACCGAAACAATGGCCAAGAAAAATTTCCGAGTGACTTATGGCCGGTGTCAACACGAACCTAACCCCACACCCGAATCGCAATCTGAAAATCGATTAAAAAAGAAACATGATCAGTGTTAATTTGCCGCCCTGAAATTATAGTACCGCAAACGTAAGTGTAACATTTTGAGTTATGGGCGCTCTTGAAGGCAGGCCCAGCGACCATCTGGCCGAAGCGTTATTATTGCGCGATGTTATAATCGATTGGACCCGAGGCCGGCGAAGATAGCGGCCTCTAAAAGCCTATAATTTCGAGGCTAATTTGTTCCGATATCGGACCCGATCTCGGATCTGAAAGAAGGGAGGAGATATAACTCATGGTGGGTAACAGAGATGACTGAAGAATGGCCTGGTCTTGACGACGAAGTCCCGAATCGACAATAATTGGTTCAGTCCCCTTGAATTCCCGAAAAAAATTAATTCCCAGATATTGGATTCTCGAATTTCTCAGGAACCGATTATAGACGCCAGATTGACTGTACTGAAATAAATATTCAACACGATATTTTTCAGCAGCTTGCTTAATAGTTTCATCAACAATTCGCGACTACAGCATCACAGAAACACCTACTACTGAAATAGCTTCCTGTAATATACCTGTCAACGTGAACTGCAGGTATTAATTTTTTCCTGAAATTTTCACGATAAACGACTAAAATATTTACATTATTCCATATCGCAGACCTGTTTATGATTACTAGCCAGGCAACGCAAACATTTACGCTTATAATTCAACAGTTTCAGGTGATTAATATGAAGTAAAATGTTTGTATCTGCTTCATGTAAAACATTTTCACACTCTGGGTGTAAGGAAGTGTCAGAGTTTCTGTCTTAAGTCAAATATTGGCAAGATTTCAATGCGAAAAGGTAATTCATTTTTTCAGTAATCGTATTTGGTTCAAGAAATTACAGTTGATATATGTATTATTCAAAATTTTCTGATTCCATCTGACGTTTCTCGAGGAATTATTTCGAATAAAATACAGTTGGAATTGATAGGGTCGAAAATTGTCGAATGATTTGGTGTGAGAAATAAAAGGAAGGAAACAATTTCGTAGCATCATAATTTTTTTCTTTCGATGATTCCGAAATACCTAGATGGATTACCTCTCTGGCGATGAATAAAAAAGCGCGCAAAACACCTGACTTAGCGTCAGTGTTTTTCAATTTTTTTTTCGATCAATTTTCACAATTTTTCGTTGAATAACTTCATCAAAACGAGTCTGGATCGAATTGAAAGGTTGTCAAACTTTTCTCCTGAATATTGTGGTTAAAAATATCTTAATAGTTACCTATAACAATGCATTATTTACAGGGCCGTATCTAGGTATTATTGCGCTTGTGGCAATATATTAGACAGCGCCCCCCATTTGCATAGATTTCTTTTCATCTATCATATTTTCTTATTGTATTTTTTTTTCATAATGCTAGTCATATATTTCCGTGATAGTTTCGAAATAATACACATTTTTATGCAGAATTTTTTTCCTAAAAAACATTGAAATACACATTTTAAATGAAATGCATAAAAATTAAACAAATTCTGAAAAAACAAAATGAAATATTCATAGTTATGTAATAAATACGAACATTGATCTTAAAAAATATAATTTTTTCAACTCGAAATTCAAAAATACATACTGCAAACGTAAAATAAGATTTTTTTGGTAAGTTGACTAAAAAACAATGATCGATAATCACAATCTCTGCAAAAAAAACCGCAAACTTAGCATACAAATACTATTTTATAACCATTTGAAACACGTACTAATTCGTTAAGTATACAAAAATTACTAGAATAATCTTTGCCAGATGAGTTTGAAGATTCAATGAAAACTATGAAAAGTAACACTAAAATTTGAGTTTTATTAGATTTCAAAAAAAAGACGCTATGAGAAGTGGGAACTCAAGTTTGAAAATCCATATTTTCCGCAATGAACCGAACATATTTCTTCTTGAATCGAAAGGAAAAATATCATTATTTTAAAATATTACCGAATAATTGATTATATCCGATGCCAGAATAATGTCATAAAAAATAACAAATACTTAGTACAACTCACCTTCAATAGCACAATTTATAATGCTCGAATCCAAAAGCACAATGGCACAAAAAGTCAAAATATAAAAAAAAAACTCAAAACTATAACACTTCAAATCTGGATACACACTAAACGGACATTGAAATTTAATTTTTTTGCTCTTCCCTTCACAATTGAAAGAAATCAATAATTATGTAGAATAGAATAAGATTCCCCAATTTTTCTCCCACTTCTTGAGCTCAAAACTCTGATTGATGAATTTTTGGCAATACAAATCGTTTTTAAAATACCACAGATGTGGCCTAAAAATCTAAACAAATCGATCATTATGAACCATCATCATCGAAGAAGCCGCCCTTCAAAACAAGCTGGATGCGATAAGGGATGATGTAGTGTAAGCAACTCATAAAAGGGCTGTGCTTGGCATCGCATGACGATATTGCCGATTGTAATATTTATGATCAGAGTGCGGCATCTTTGAAAATTTTTTATAACAATTGGACCATATTTCTCGTATTTCTGACCTAATTGCATTCTCCTTCTGTTTTTTGAATGTCAATATTTCGAAATGTTGTGATCGAATTTCTTACTTACGTAACCGTGTTGTCATCTTTCGAATTAATTTTTTTTGCTTGGCGCTTCTATTTTTTTATTTTCGTTATTTTTTGGCGCCCCTTCGGACCTTGCGCCTGTGGCAAGTGCCACCCTTGCCACGCCCTAGATACGGCCCTGATTATTTATATTGATTGTGCTTCTTAGCATGGAGTAGGAAGTCCATAGGGGCGATGCTTTATACTTAGTGCAAAGTTCACTAAAATATGCCAAAAGAACATTCTCTGTAAACGATGACTAAATATTCTTAGTGCTATACCAATCTTGAACATTGTTGTATACACCTTCATATTTGTTTTGGGATTTTTCGGGCAATAAATTCTGTATGGTAACATTAGCTGATTGTCTCATTTCTGAAGGTGTACATAATAATTCATCTTCACTATCTGAATTCATCTTTTTCAGCAAAACATTCACAATAATAATTAAGTATTAACTTTATCTAGAGAAATTTTTCCATTTTCATTCTTGAATTCGATCAATTCAGAAAAAAAGCCATAATTATTAACTTAATTTGAGAAAACGTCAAAATTATTCAAGTGACCTCCCCTCAATAGCAATAATGGACTGTTCCCTTAAGGCCAATCGGCTTGTTCAGAAGGACAGAGACAGGGAGTTATAGGAGTGAGTTATTATAACTCACGGTATTTGTTCACAGATACTATAAATTTGCTCAAAAGTAGTTGAATAATGAATATATAATTCAATAGGAGTAGGTAAATCATCTCTTTTTCAATGTTATATATTTCGCTTTGAAAAAAAGAGAGAATTATATCATTGAATAAAGAGCTCCCTAGTTGTGTCTATAATCTCTCATCAAATGTGTATTTCATGTTGAAATATATATCGATTTACTGATATTCATCTCATCTGTTTTACCAGTTCGACTTTGAATTCATTGTATCTTTATCTTTTGTTATCTTAGTTTTCAGTATCTGAAACAAAAATAATGGCTATGCATTATACAGAAAAACATAAAAGTACCTATAACTAAACTGTTATGAATATAACAAGTTGGCTTTTTTCAAAGAAACAAATAAGATCTACCAAAATATTAAAGGCTGTCTTCAACTTGAGAAATATTTCTTTTGTTTCACTACATTTAATTTGGATCTTCAGATAAACAGCCAATATATTATTCTTGTCAATTATTCGGACGAATTAGATTGAATAGCTTGAACGCATATTTCCACATGTGACAATTATGCCGCAATGTTTGCGGTGGTTCCATATGCTGATTTTTGTTGGGCAGCTAGAAAATCGTTTCATTTGCCTGAAGATATTGGGAGACGTTTGCTTTACGATCAGACAGGTGGCGTGAATGGGGAATTTTTCTCCGATCGCCGCTGCGTTTCGATTCAAAGTCTTTCGTTGACTTGAATTGGTCGAAGCCAGTCTATAGTTGCGAATGATGGATTTCGTGTTCTCCGGAGTTAAATGGATTGATTGAATTTATATATTTCCAGAACGAAACATTCGTGTCAAAGATGCTCAAAATAAAGCAACACCCCTCAGTTAGAAAGTCCACTTGTGTCGTTGATTTCAACATTTTCGACTCGGAAGCATCTCACGATGTGAGAATATAAGGGGTACTCTGAACGTCGATCAAAAAAATTATACATATTAAGAAACGAAACTCCAATATCCCATTCTATGATAAACGTCCAAACCTCAATTTTTCACCCGAAAACCGAAGGCGGCGACCATCTGGGTTGCGGCCTCCACCACGACATAAGTGAGAAATATTCGAACAGGTTGCGAGTCGTGGGATACAGAACTGAACCCTTAATCATACCTTCTGCGATATTTACCGGAACGGCTGTCACGATTTTATTTATTTCGACATTTTTCAGCTACCCCGTATTCTATTATCGCCCCGAAAGCCACCAATCAACGGTCCTGTCGTAGTAAAAGGCCTTTTAATTATTATTTTAAGCTGTTGCTGCACACCCGTGACGTGTCGGTGGTTGTGGATCGAACTTTCGGTTTCAACATGAATTTCGGCGATTTCATCAAATGGAATCACTTTAACTTCACCGTTGTGGTAAAGCTAAAACAGGTTCATCATACAAGATCGAATTTCTAAAACTTTGACAAAATTTCTGTTCTGTTCATGATCACAAGGTTACTTCCATAGATTATAATAAAACCAAACGGTTTTTCAGAACCTTAATACCGAAATTCTTTTGTGGTAGCTACTATTGAATGAAACCTTTATAAGGTCAAATAGTCTTGAGGCGCTTTATTTGGGAGTACTTCCAGGCTGGTCGAAAGGGTGAATGATATTAGAGAGTAAATGACATACACTGAAGAAAATAGTTCAAAATCCTGTGTGATTCCGAGTAAACTTAGAATAATTTGGAGTAGAGCGAAAATTGAGCTTTGGTGTCTTTTCATCTCCAGGTGCACAACTCTCAATAAAAAAAAATATACCAACCCATCAAACCCTCCAGAAACTGTTTACTGATACAATTTTCGATGAATATTAATCAGACCCGATGTACACCGACGTTTCGGGTATAGGAAAAAAAATATGAGACACGCTGACAGTGAGCAGTAAAAATAAATGTGTGGTCCCAAGATAGGCAAAGCAGATGGTTCACTGCCAATTAGCGCGCCAGATCGATCTCAAACGAATTGGGTCATTTATTACCTTAAGTACGCAATTAAAGGCTGTTTTAACGTTGAATAATTAAGAAATCGCATGTCTGGTAATTCGGAGGACTGGAGGAAGTGTTATTCAGGGGCTTAACGCTTATGAATAATACGGGAATGCGAATGTAGATAGCCATCGGTGAAAATGAATGCGGATTTGCTGTGTAAAGAATGATCTGGAGATTGTATTCGGCTTTATATGAATAAAAGGAATATTGTTATCGGTTGTCTGGCAGCTCACAGGATGAGACCTTTAGAATTCAATGAAATTATCTTCATTTTGGTGTCAATCTGCGCAGTCTTGATGACTGTATTTATATTTACTCTTCTAAAAATGAATGTGCGGTCCAAAAATTAACAGTTTAATAGTTATTCGAGTTCTTGGGATTTTTTAAAGATTTCTCACTTCACTTCATTTTTAGTCTATTTTTTTTACGTAGACCAAATGTGATTATAATTTTGGATTATTTCCATCGGAAAAGGATATAATGAGTATGAAAAAGCAAAACTATCCTGTATTAGATGTTGAAAAAGAATTAGTTCGATTGGAAAGTTGGTATATGAATAAAATAAAATCAGTGTATGATATCAATTTGCCTGCAACTTTCGAATTCAACAATTTTTGTACGAAAAAATTATTTCAAAAACTTGCCAAATTCCTTCTTTATTCCCGAAAAAAGTTTCGTTTCAGCAAATTTTTTTTTAAACAACCTTTCGAATGTCCGGCATAAAAAAATAGTGATTTGGCGTTAATGTTTGGATGCTAGCAATAGCTTATCTTTTCATAGGTCCTTTTATCTACCTGACAACTCAAATGGAGAAAATTATGAAGAATTGTTGTGAAGAAATATGGACAGTTTTTTGGTTCCCTTGATTGACAGGCGTGAAATCATTTTCCAACAGGATGGGTGTCCCGCACACTACCTAAAGGCTAAACCTCCGTATGTTTTCGAACGAATTGTTTCCTAAAGGGTGGAATGGTAGGGGAGGAGCTATTTCGTGGCACGCGAAAAGTCCGGATCTAACACCGTTAGATTTTCATGTTTGGGGCAATTCACAAGAAAAAGTATATGAAAGGGAAATACTCTAATGAAAATTGAAACATGGTTATATTCCTCAACGTTTTAATAACTTAAAATAAAATAAATTCAAATAATATCACTAAAAATTCAAGAACCTTTGAAAATCTTATAGTCAATTCAGTAAATTCGATCAATTTATAAATTATTGCAATATTATATTCTCAAAGAGGGTTCAAATTATTTGAAAATAAGAAAAATATGAATTTCTTAGAATTATTAATTTTGAAAAGTTAAGTTTAGTTATGTTAATGGAGTATATCAAAATGAAGATGTGCATGTGAAGATGGAAAATGTATCAAGAATGTTGGCATACCAAGGGAAGGCGATATGAAATAATTTAGAAGGAAAGAAGGAGGCGAAATTGATCTATCAAAAGGGTTGTTTTAATTGAGATTGGAAAACGAAAAAAACATCGAAATATTTTTATACAATCAATGGTCAAATAGGACCTGAAAGAATGAGGATTGAAATTAACGAATGAAAACATAAATATCAACGTATCTATCGTATTATCATAAATCCACAAGAGAGCAACATTATATTTGGAGAATTTTTTCGAAGAAAACAGCGTGATAATTAGTGATGTGTATTTGGAAACATTGTAGGATGGAGAATCATCATAATATTTAAGAATTTGTTCAATTAAGGGAAAATTGAAGGAACTTTATTTGGACGGTTCTCTGTGAGTGTGTACATTTATGAATACATAGTTCAAAAGGATTTATTAATTAAGAATGTACTTGAGTTTGGATTTCAAAAAAAAAAATTTATTGTATTGAAATTATTACTTTTTCACCCTAAGAACCCTCATTGAAATAGAGTCTCGGGAAAAATAAAAATATATAATTAAAACAAAATTTTTTGAATATTGTCAGTGGTTTTCATAAATTTCAAAATTTTACATTATTATCTTCAACGAACCATAACAATACATACACGTGCACAACTTGTGGAGAGAATATAAGGAGCTGCGAGAAGATTGAGGTACTGTAGAAATAAGGAGGGCACGTGCTTGTATAAGGAATGATAGAGGATATTTCGAACATAATCTATGAATGAATTTTCTGATGAAATTTTGAGTTTAATTGCAATAAAAGAATGTTTAATTCGTTACTTTTCTTTCTTGGCTTTATCCCCTTTCAAATTGAAATCTGCTGAAACGACACTAGTGCCTGCATTCTCACGAAAATTTTTTTAGGAAATGAAGAAGGAATTTGGCAAGTTTTTAAAAAAAATTTTTCATACATAAATTGTGAAAATCGAAAGTTGCAGGCAAATTGAAATAAGAAATTGATTTTAATTCTCTTCATTCACCAACTTTCAAATCATACTATGTAATTCTTTTTCAACATCTAATATAGGATAGTTTTGCTTTCTTCATATATATCATATCCTTTTCTGATGAAAATAGTCCAAAATTATAGTCAAATTTGGTCAAAGTAGAAAAAATTCATGAAAAATAAAGTAAGGTGAGAAGATTTTTAAAAAACACAAGAACTCAAATATCTCGGAAACTGTTGATTTTCGATTATCAATAAATATGGCTCAAACGACAGCAAATTAGTGATACTAACACATCCTAGTTCATCAAATTCTTGATACACTGGGATTCACAAATAAAAATGTCATACCGTGTGTTATATTACGAGATAATTGTTCGTTACATGACAGCGTTTTCTCACACCAATTACAAAATCAAAACTCACACGAGGTCCCAACTGTAATTCCCCCAATGTATGTTTCACTGAAATTTAAATTCGATAATGCGAAACGTACATAGAGAACGGAAGTGACGTTGGGTTGACAGACCCTCCGCTTCTCGCGACGTAAAGTTGACGTACGAAACGCATTTTGCGCAAATTACACGAGGACGGTGTAGCCCTAATGAATGCGGCGGTCCCAAGGGGGCCCGAAGGGGGCGGCCTCATTCGGAGACGGAGGCTCTCAATAAAATTAATTGCCGGTAAAAATTCCAACCCTTGAGAATTTAAACGAGTGATAAGAGAAGGAATCAACAGGAAAAATATGAAATTTACAGTCGGTAGATAATGAAAATGGTGGGAATGGGGGGAAAACGTCGGAGATGAAGATTAGAGATGATATTCGAGTGGTTGGTAAGTTCGCAGACGGATAAGCTTGTCAGCATTTTCGGAAAGGTTGGTCTGGAAGATGTTGAACAATGAAGAACACTGCATCAGAAATTGAAATATTTTGATCTAGAGTAGTCGAGACAGATTTATTGAACAGAGGAGATTCTTCAAAATAGTATATTGTATAATTAGAGGGAAAAGCATAATATTCCCAAACGACTGTGATAATTACCAGACGAGGAGCGTAGCGACGAGTCTGGTGACGCAGGAGTTTGGGAATATGCTTTTCCCACGAATTATACATACGATTTTTCCTTCGATCGTTGATTTACATTTAAAAAATTAATTAAAAAATATTTTATTCAAGATGTAATCAAGTAAGTTTAATTTGGTTTCTCTATATTCATAGTGAAATATAGAAGTGATAACCATGGAAATTACTTTGTTATGACAAAAGTAAAATGATTTACAAGCCGGTTTCGTTTGATTCGTTGTATAAGGAATTAAAAAATAATTAGTAAACATAAACACTGATAGTGAATATTTGTTACCTTGCACGCCTCCTGAACTAGTAGGAGCCGCGAACGCGGCTTCACTTAATTTACTTCCGGCGAAATCCGAATTAGAGAATTATGAACTTGCGAACCAACGCTTCATGGATAGTTGCAGAAAAAATAACAGTGTATCCTTTTCTGAGAATATACTTTGTTTAATTTATTGTAATAATCTATTTGTAACATTACGGCACGCTACAGTATTGCGGTATAGCTATTTGTGTATTAAGAGCGCAAAATGATATATTGTCGATTTAAAGAGACAGTTGCCGCGCTACGAAGTAATTTGAACTTGAAATCGACAATGAATTTGCGCACAAGATTTTTTCTACAATCGAACACTTCACATATTTCCGAGAATTCATTTAATTTGTTGAAAGAAAATTAAAAGTACAGTTTTCCAATTACAATGAAAGATGTCATTCATTCGTTGTCATTGGATACTCTGAACAATGCATATTTCATTGAGAGTTGATAATTGAGAGAGCGAGCGTTTTTTTCATTTTGTCGCTTATGAGCGACAAAGTGACATTTCTCGAAAAAGATGACGTTTGCGTTGTCAAATATGAGCGAAAATGCCTACTTTGGATATCGATTGTAGAAATAGTTATTTAATCAACTAGTTTATTAATGACAGCGATTAATGGTCGAAATATCTTAACGCGTGAGCGGAGCGAGCGCGTTAATTTTTGAGACCATTAATCGCTGAATTAATAAACGAGTTGATTACAAGATTTTTTCGTCGACCTCATTAGGAATTGAATATGAATTCTGGATCGAAACCAATTTTTATTCTGCATGATATACAAATTTGACGTAATACAAATTTCTATGTTCATTTCGATATATTAATATTTATGCTTCCTATAGAACAATTCGAAAAATTCATAGAGGGAATATTGGACATGTTGTGACATTCTGAATAGTTTACATTTATTTCATTTCCTATAATGTCCGATAAGGAACGTGTGGATGAAGTGGAGGTTGAAGCATTATTTACTTTGGAACTATTATGACATACAATTTTTTCTGCAGTTTCTATTTTATTCTGAATGGAGTTTTTAATATACCCTTCTGCAACAGAAGTTGATTTCCAACCACCAAGTCTTTTGATGGCTGAAAAGTCTGCACCACTGTCAGAAAGAATAGACGCAGAAGAACGCCGAAAACAGTGACCTGTATAGGATGTGGTTGCTCTAATTTAAGAAAGTTGGCAATCATTGACGGTAATTTAGAAAATGTATTAATTCCAACTGGTTGTGTTGAGCATTTATAGTTCTTATAAAAAACGAAAAATCTTTCGTGTGGAGTGTGAGCTGGCCTCAAGGATATATATCTCTTTATTATGTTTAAAAGTGTATGCTCATCATTATCCACCACAGTGAATATCCTGTTCGAATGTGTTTTCGATGAATTCACTGTCAACAAAAATTTCGATCCCATATCTTGTACATCCTTTCTCTGCAACCTTAACAATTCATCTTTTCTCAATGCACCCGCTACTCCGAATATCAAAGCGACCTACAAATCAAACAATGATAGTTATTTCACTATAACGAGATAATGAGAATAAGTGGGAATAACTATTCAATTGAGTTTTATTTTTACCTTCGACATCAAAAAAACACTATCAGGAGCATTCGCTATGAACTCTCTTACATGTTCTTTTTCGAGAACTTTTGATTTTTTTGGGATATATCCCTCTCTTTTCCGTTTAATAAACATCACCAGTTTGTGGTATCTGCTTATATCAGTATTGTCTTTCACATTTAGTGTTGATTTCAGCATCGAATATTTTGGCCATAAACTTGCTAGATGCCCCTTTTCTGCAATACCCGTAAAGTATGCCAACAAAACCGTTTCCGTAAAGTTCCGAACCTTCTTGTCCTTGCACCAAGATCTGAATTCAGCATAGGTTTTCTCATATAAATGGCGGCTCTTTTCAGGAAGCATACTCAAAGTTGCTGCTTCAGCAGTTTTTGTCACATCTGGCGGTGTCAGAGGGATATTTTCTTCGTTATTCATTATGTAGTAGCGTAACGGATAAAATCAGATTCTGATCGAAAGCGAATAAATATATTTGGCCGCTCGATCGTGCTCCGACATAGATGCATCTATGCTCCGACTGAATATTTTATAGTGGGTTACCATGATAATCATGCATTAATAAAAGAAATCATGCATTAATAGGGGTCATTAATGGATGATTTCGAGTGCGTTAAAATGAGCTTTTATTCTATGGTCGACGGAAAAAGAATATTACCGCACTGTTATTTTCTAATTGCTCAGCAAATGCTATTCTGGAACGTTGAGCTATGCGCATAGAAAACAGGCAAAAATAGTGTCACTTTTCCCACGATCGGAGAAAAACTATAATGCGAATCTGTGGAAAGTTCACATTTAATATCCACATTTTCGGAGTGTTCTGGAGAGTTATCGATCTCGAGGATGTCAACAAGCAATGCATGTTAAGACATAAAAAATAGAATGAGTTTCGTCTACATTCATTTCGTCTACAACCCCATCCTCCATCTACAAGAATGCGCCAAATCCCTCATCCGTTCGTCGGTAACTCCAGATATACATATTATAGTCGAGTCCGAAAAATCCCATCTCTAGAAATCGCGTATCCTCTCCTCGCTGCTGCAGCGTAAGTGGCAGTTCGCTCTATGGCCCGACGCTCCATAAAGTCTTGAATATATTCCCGAGAACGAGTAGTTGGATTATGCATAATCCGGCATGAGTTTCCTGAAAGGTAGTTGAGGGAGATGAAGAGACGATCGACCCCGGGGCCGTGTGAGGAGGCGTACCATAATAACGGATCCCTTACAACCCGAGACCGTGGTAATAGGAGAAGTTAGAGCTGCTGCGAAGTGTCGAACTGCGGACAGACCACACACAGGCAGAGCGGGAGCTAGACAGACACACTGGACGACAAATTTCGGTGACGTCGTCTTACTGCTTGGAATAAAGATGATACTCGGAGAATTTGTGGTGTCATTTTATGCCGTTTGGTTTGTATTTCAGTGGGATACACTGAACTCTAGATGAAAACATAGGTCCTCAGCATTAACACATCGTTAAAACTCTTTCTGCCTGACCACGAAATCGAGTGGGAAGCATCTCCTGAAAATTTGTAAAACACTTCCCTTTTGAGACCTATTTTTGGTTATTTCTTACAGATAATGCAATTTTTGCTTTACTCATGTGGGAAGCGCTGACGTTGGATATTTTAGATTAGAGTGGGAGATACTTGTGCCGCTGACAAAATTGAGATCGCAAAAAGAATTCTTTTTGTCGAGGCTAGTTTGGAAGACGGATGTTTCGTATTGCAAAAGGTATATTTGATGAAGTTATTTGGGAATTAATGAATCTGCAGCCATCGGGTAATTCATTCAGCCGATTGGGAAAGTATAGGCGTTTTCCTTAGATATTACGGTGAGATATTTTGTAACAGGGAGGAAATAAACTTAGAATTAATAAAGTTTCCCTTTTCGGACATCTGACAATTGATGATTCATTTCACTTTGATTTCTTTAATTTCTCGATCTGATTGTTGCTCGAAAAACTGCATATTGATGTATATTTGAATTTCACCAAATTCAATTCCCGAAAAAAGTAGTGGATAAAGACAAGTTGTCATTTTACAACGGCCAGAGAGTCGCATTCGCCATTTTGTGACATATGCACGTTCAATATTATTTTTTGAAGGAATGACCGCCCTTCTCTAGATTGAAAATTACCTATATCAAAATCCGATCTCATATCTTTCCATGTGCAGAAAAATTGCTTCGAATCTCGAGTTCATTTGAACGTGGGAGAAAGACAAACGCACTTTCAGATCTATAATGATCTCTTAACATAAACTTTTTCTGGTTGATAATTTTTGGATGATAAACGATTTCGAAGGATCTCCGGGGTTTATGGACAACTTTATCACAACCTCAATCTGGCTGGCATTACAATTCGATGAAGACAAAATTTTCTTATCTGCATGATTCGCAGAATGGCGAATGCGCGAATGGAATGCTAGTCTGCAATTCTGTGTTCAGCAGCTTTATAGACAAAAAATCAGATTTTATTTAAAGTTTCGGGAATATTTTCAATATGACAATATTTTTTAACCAATTATCACATTTTTGTCCCAGACCTGATAGCTAAGAAAATTGGAGATTAGTGGTTTTTCCATTTTGTTTCATGTTGATATGTTCTTAATATTCTGTAGTTCATTGTTTCCTTTTCATCAAGTGTTGGGTTTTCAGCTCTTCAGTTGTAGAATTCATCAAGAATACACATGTTTTTTTCTACCCACGTACAGTATCCATACTTTGTGGGTTTTCGGCTGCGATTATCTCAGAAACTGTTCGAGCTACAGAAATATTCTGATGACAATATTGTAGGTAATTCGTGAAGCTTTCTTTCTGTTCATTATAAGTTCAACGGTACGAAGCACCGTTCGGGAGATATGTTCCAAAAACTGAACCCTTACTTAAGGTCTAGGCTAGGCCTAGGTCACAGGAATTTTGATTTACTAAATTGAAGGTACAAACGAAGGGGGGAGATTTCGTGAGTAATTTTAAGAAAAAAAATTTTCCATAGACATGGGATCACAAACGGTTCATTTTCGAGATAAAGGGTGTTAAATTTTGATTTTTTTCCAAGTTTTTTTCTCATAGTACCTATCTACATTTCACAAGGCATTCAACTGAAATTTGGCATAGATATTAAAATTGAGCGTTTACACCATGTAAAATGCCAATTTTGATAGCACATCTACAGGGTGATATTTTTTCTGGGACACTATCCTCAGTTTTCGTCCAGAACTTTTCTTCGGTGTGCCACTGTTCATTTAAAAAAATTACGAAAAGCACTGCCGTGAAGGCAGGAGCTTTTGAGCGCTCGTACATGCACCTTGTAGGTAGATTCGCATTTTCTAGTTTCAGAAATCAATTGAAGGAATTTTCGACAGCTGTCAAAAAAATTCTGAAACTTAGGCGAAACTCCAGAAATCATGTCAGTGCTTCAGCTGATCAATTTTTTTTCGATAAATCGCTAGAATTTTCTACGGTATCTATGGTCTTGGTGGTGCGATCTGTACAAAATTTTGCACGTAGTTTGAATACATTATTACTCAGCTAGGTGCAGAATTTCATCCCAATCCGCTCAGCATTTTCGGAACTATCAGCAAAAAAATATTTTGAACGGCCATATTTGCGGAACCCCTAGTCTAATTTTGCTCATTGATGAAGGTGACCGCGATATTCGCGATCCAAACCCACCCTGAGAATTTCAAGTTCCTAGGCCTTTCCGTTCGAAAGTTACAATTTTCTATGGTTTCTATGGTTCTGGTCATGCGATCTGGACAAAATATTGTTTTAATATATCCATTCTCGATTAAAATACAAAATTTCATCTCGATCGAATCTGTAGTTTTGAAATTCTCAAGAAAACTGAATTTCAAACAACCATATTTACGGAACCCCTAGTATAATTTTGCTCATGGATAAACGTGATCACGATATTCGAGATCCACACCTATCCTGAAAATTTCAAGTCCCTAGGCGTTTCTGTTCAAAAGTTACAATTTTCTATGGTTTCTATGGTTCTGGTCATGCGATCTGGACAAAATTTCACATGTAGCTTGATCACCTCATTCTCCATTCGAGTGCAAAATTTCATTTCAATCGAATCTGTAGTTTTCAAGTAATCAGGGGAACAAAACTTCGAACGGCCATATTTACGGAACCTCTGCTGGAATTTGGCCCATTAACAAACTCAACCGAGGCATTCGGGAACTGAACCCATACTGAAAATTTCAAGTCTCTAGGTTGTTCCGTTCGAGAGTTATCGTGCTTACGGACGGCCGGCCGGACGGAAGGACAGACTCGAATTTTCCGACGGATTCGTCATCAGTGAGTCGAACATAGTCGATTGAGACCATTTTCGGCTCAAAATTCGAAAAATACAGACATCGTGACGAAATGATATAGCCCTCGTGTAAGTAGTACGAGCGCTCAAAAATGTGAAGAGCAGCTCTGTTGTTATACTGAACTTTATGTTCTCTTGTTGTTTTGTCGTATCTGCTACCGATTTCAAGAAAAAAATTTTGAACGATTCTCTCGAAAGCCTCAGAAAAATCCAAATTGTCATAAAAATTTAATAAGTAAGCAGTGTTGAATTAATTCATTGTTTATTTTGACACATTAAATTGAAATTTCTCAGTTGAACATCTTGTGAAGTGTCAGAAAAAAACTTGAAAAAAATTCAAACTTCAACACCCTGTATCTCGAAAAAGAATTGTTTGCGATCCCATGTTTATGGGACTTTTTCTTAAAATTACCTGAGGAATCTCCCTTCTCCTTTTGTATACCTTCGATTTAGGAACACATCTCTAAATGACTTGCCCAAAAAAACTACTAATGAGTGAATGAGATATCGTTTTATTGTTCCAACATCGAGAAAAGCACTGCCGTGAAGTCGATAGCTTTTGAGCGCTCATTCATCCACCTTGTAGGTAGATTCGCATTTTCCAGTTTTAGAAACCAACTGTAGGAATTTTTGACTGCTGTCAAAAAAAAATTCGAAATAAGGCGCAACTCCAGACTTCAAGTCAATGACCAATTTTTTTTTCGATAATTCGCCATAATTCTCTACATTATCTATGGTCTTAGTAATGCGATCTGGACAAAATTTCGCATGTAGCTTGAATAAATTATTCTTCATCTATGTGCAAGATTTCATTCCATCCAATTTCAAGTCCTTAGGCCTTTTCGTTTAGAAGTTATAAGTTTCTATGGTTTCTAATGTTCTGGTCATGCGATCTCGACAAAATTTTGCATGTAGCTTGAACACGTCATTCTACATCTGAGTGCGTAATTTCATCTCGAGCGTTATCAGGAGAACTGTGGCATTCGAGATTCGAACCTACCCTGAAAATTTCAAGTTTCTAGGTCGTTCCAATCGAGAGGTATCGTGCTTACGGCCGGACGGACAGACTCGAATTTTTCTACGGTTTCATCATCAGTGAGTCGAACCTTGTCGATTTAGACCATTTTTGGCTCAGAATTCGAAAAATTCAGACATCGTGACGAAATGATATAGCTCTCGTGTAAGTAGAAGAGCGCTCAAAAAGGAGAAGGAAGTTTCAAGATGACTTTTTCAGATAAGTCAACTCTTCAACTCCTCAACAATTGCTGAATTGCGAAAAAATTCGTGTTAGTAGAACTATTTGTATTTAATATCTTCTTCGTAAACACTTCTCAATGTTGATCAGTATCAATAGGAAAACAAACCGATGACGTACGAACAAATAAGGATAGAACTTTCTCTACCTCAACAAACGACGTACAACATTCTTCGAATTCCATACAATTTTCATTTTATCTCCGATACTGATCATTTGATATACCAACTGTTAATATCTGCATAATCGTAATCAAACCATGTAAATCTGATTCCTAGAATCAGCGCTGCTTTCGCTCTGCTCGATTGATGGTGTGAAAAAGTGTTAATGTTACTGCATTCGAAAGCAATAGGTTATCATCAGAAGACCGTTCGGGCAGTACGAAACTTCACGGTTTTTCAAGCAAAACACACTCTACCTACCTGGTAGATAAATTAACAGTTTTTTTCTCACGTTTATGACTGCAATTAGAACACTCGAGCGCAAAATTTCAATGTTTATAAAAAACGATTTTCTTCTACTCTCAGAAGGAAATTGAGATCATTGGAAACGGTTGAATTTCGCCAGAGTCTCTATTTAAAAATTTTATTCATTGACGACTTACAGAAATCAATCCTTCTTATGTACTCGGAAAGAAATGAACAAAAATTCTAGCAATAACAATTTTTGAGTTTGGTTCTTTCTTCGAAATCAGTTTTGGGGAGTCATCCTTTTTGTCGGGCAGTCTATGACTAATTAGCGAGAGCACCATGCCCAAACTGTGTTGTACCTCGTTAAATTTCCAAAATAGCGATATCCAATATGACACGCCGGGAGAATTCTTGTAACTCATCCGGACCTAGCACACTGGCCATTTCGAAAGTTATGTTTTCTTGGATATGAAACTGATATCTGCCTTTGATGTTCGGAAGGGGTTTATTTCGAAGTCGTTGAGAATTGCTACATTCGGAGTGTTGAACGACGTGTGGTCCCGTAAAATCGGCCCGGCGAAATTTTGTACGGGGGCTAACCGAAGATAATGATAATTGTTGGATGTTTTTCGGTTGTCTTTTTTCGATTATGTCTATGTTTCTGTTATGTATGTTTTTTTCTCAGTACATTTTACATCAGTGATTTATTAGATATACTTTCTTTCTTTGCATTTCCATATTCAATCCTGAGCTACTGTTTCATCAGTAAAAGAGATTACCAGTCAAACTTTGCAACTCTCTTTCAATTTCGAAAGACCGAATCTTTTTATTTGCCCTTTCAAATATCAAAATGAACAAGCTTGTTCGACCACCCTGAATTTTTAACCAGTTCACCCTGTCCCGCATCGATTATTCAAAGAAAAAATTAATTCGGGGTGGTGATCAATCAAAAGCCATTCCCGAACGGCCCAAATTTAAATATTTACACGGCGCGCAGTATACATAAACAACAAATTAATTGTTTTATTTACAGCAATAGCCAACCGTTAACTCGGAACGGGGGTTTGTTCGACCATAATTTCATTAGGTCCCAATGTGTAATTAGACGTAATTCAAAGCTAATCAATCAGTTTCGTAATCAATCAGACGGTTAAGACAGGTGGTACGGCCATTAGATCAGTGGCGCATCAAATTCCGACGTGAAAAAAAATTGGTTAGGATTGGACCACACAGCATATGGCGGAGAGGTGTCGACCATAACGCCGAATGATGTCCGGAAAAATTCAGGGGTGAATTGAATTTGGGCGCCGTGTACGAGGGGTGGAAAAAACTAATCGACATTAATAATTCATCCTTTTTAAGTTTGTAGAAATTTTGAAGTGGGTTAGCGAAGGGTGGTACAATGTCTTGGACATTAGCTTTGATGATTAAAGAATATGAAACAAATTGGTTAACTTGAACAGCCCCAACTTGCTAACCCAACCTAACCCAATCAACCGTCGTACTTATAACGATATTTATTCAAAATAAGTACATACTATATGAAATTAGGGTGTTTTAAATATTTTGGTATTGATGATTAAGTGTATTGGTGAACGTAACTGTCAACTGTCAAATGTAAAATTTTTCGTGTTTTTCTGGGATTATTCATCTGGAACTGCATTAAAGAAAAAATCGACGAAGAAATCTGTGGTGAAATCTTTTTTTTTCAACTTCGTTTAGAAGTAATCAAATCAGTATTTTCAAATAACTTTTCTCAAAGAAAAATATTAAACTTATGTTGATTTATTACAAAATTTTCGCTGCGACCTGCGGTATGTGTTCAATTGGATATTTCCACATTGTCTTGAATTTTCATGAAATTTAAATGAAAAATACACAAGGACTTGGGCCTGGTGACATAGAAGGCCACGTGTCTATCCCATTTCTACCAATTCACCCATTGTTAATTTTTTTATTTCGCCAATTTCGCACGTTCTTTTGGAAAAAGAATTTCGACAATTTTGTTAATTCGTCCCAACTATCAACATTGGCCCCCCAAAAGTCAAACTTCTTTATTGGATGTAATAAACTTTCGGTCCATTGTTGAAGTCAGTGCGATATTCATGGACATTCCTAGTTCATAAATCATTTAAAATAAAGGGAATAAATATCATCAATTTAACCATAATTTGATAATCAAAAGATATTTTATGGTTTCATACATTTTGGTGTTTTTCATCATCTTATGATATCACAAGGTACTTTGATCATTACATATTTTTCATCATTTTGCCCAAATATCTTTAATTTTCGAATTGTGAGTCGAGAAACGGCCCAAACGATCAGGTTGGACTCGCGAATTCGTGATCAAATTTTATCCTGTCCTTCCCTTCAGTGGTATTAACGATAACTGTGGTAAAAATAATGACAGCTGTCAAAAAAATTCTGAAACTTGAGCGAAACTCCGGACTTCATGTCAGTGCTTCAGCTGATCAATTTTTTTTCGATAATTCGCTAGAATTTTCTACGGTATCTATGGTCTTGGTGATGCGATCTGGACAACATTTTGCACGTAGTTTGAATACCTCGTCTAATTTTGCTCATTGATGAACGTGACCGCGATATTTGCGATCCAAACCCACCCTGAAAATTTCAAGTTCCTAGGCCTTTCCGTTCAAAAGTTACAATTTTCTATGGTTTCTATGGTTCTGGTCATGCGATCTGGACAAAATATTGCTTCAATATATCATTCTCGATTAAAATACAAAATTTTATCTCGATCGAATCCGTAGTTTCGAATTTATCGAGGAAACAAAATTTCAAACGACCGTATTTACGTTGTATAATTCTGCTCATTGATAAACGTGAACGCGACATTCCAGATCCACACCTATCCTGAAAATTTCAAGTCCCTATGCCTTTCCGTTCAAAAGTTATAATTTTCTATGGTTTCCATGGTTCTGATCATGTGATCTGGAGAAATGTAGCTTGAATATATCATTCTCCATTAGTATACAAAATTTCGTCACGATCGAATCTGTAGTTTTGAAATCATCAAGAAAACTAAATTTCAAACGACCATATTTACGGAACCCCTAGAATATTGCTCATAGATGAACGTGATCACGACATTCGAGATCCACACCTATCCTGAAAATTTCAAGTCCCTAGGCGTTTCCGTTCAAAAGTTACAATTCTCTATGGTTTCTATGGTTCTGGTCATGCGATCTGGACAAAATTTCACATGTAGCTTGAACACCTCATTTTCCTTTTGAGTGCAAAATTTTATCTCGATCAAATCTGTAGTTTTCAAGTAATCAGAGAAACAAAACTTTGAACGGCCATATTTACCAAACCCCTTGTGGAATTTGGCCCATTAACGAACTTAACCGAGGCATTCGGGAACTGAACCCACACTGAAAATTTCCATTCTCTAGGTTGTTCCGTTCGAGAGTTATCGTGCTTACGGCCGGACGGTCGGACGGACAGACTCGAATTTTCCGACGGATTCGTCATCAGATAGTCGAACATAGTCGATTGAGACCATTTTCGGCTCAAAATTCGAAAAATACAGACATCGTGACGAAATGATATAGCCCTCGTGTAGGTAGTACGAGCGCTCAAAAATTGATCTAGAATTTTGGAATTTCCAAGATACGTTCCGTTCATGGCCAAAATCCGCCCAAGGGTTTCGTTAATATATCCAAGTAAAAATTGTTTTTCGATAATTCGAAAAATAACGATTCAATCGAATTTAAACTTTGTAGTAAGTTGTAAAATAATGAGGTTCTTGTAATATTTCGAGAGTATCGTAGTTCATAATACTAGAAGAAGAAAAATATTTTTTTAAACTTCGGCATGTCAGAAAAATTGCTGAAATTTTGTGTTTTCTCATTGGGCCATCGATAAAATGGGTTATATAAAATTTAAGCTCAACAGCTATTCCATGGAACGTGCACGTGAAAAGAAAATCGAGTTTTTCTTATCTTGAGAAATTTGATATTAATTCTGTGATTCCATTTCTTCAAGTTCATAAAAATAAAACGACATTTGTCATACTAACGGCCGGTTTGGTTCACAGAATCATTTCCCAGAATTTCACGTTAAATTTTTCTAAATCTGATAAAGAATATCGAAAAAAAATATCGCGAACTATATCGATTTATAGGTGGAAACTGGACGAAATAATTTCGAAGCATTTTTCTGTATTTTCGATTATTTCGAAGTACCTAAATGGCTGACTGCTCTGGCAAAGTATTTTATGAGCGCTCGTCCTTCCTACACAAGGCCTATATCATTTCGTCACGATGTCTGCATTTTTCGAATTAAGAGCCAAAAATGGTCTTGATCGACAAGGTTCGACTCACTGATGACGAATCCGTCGAAAAATTGAAGTCTGTCTGTCCAGCCGGCCGTAAGCACGATAACTCTCGAACGGAACGGCCTAGAAACTCGGGGTAGGTTCGAATCTCGAACGGTTAAGTATGTTATTGGGCAAAATTCGATCAGGGGTTCCGTGAAAATAGTCGTTTGAAATTTAGTTTTCTTGATGATTTCAAAACTAAGGATTCGATCGTGACGAAACTTGTATTTCCATGAGGAATGAAAAATTCAAGCTGAATTTTTTCTAGATCGCATAACCAGTATCATTTTAAATTCCAACAAATTATTGAATAAAAAATCCTTATATTTCTGAAACATCTGATTCGGCATAATTGACAAAGAGCTGCTGTCATTTTTTCGACAGCTGTCAAAAATATTTTCAATTGGTTCAATTGGTAAAACTGGAAAATGCCAATCTACCTCTAGGTGGATGAACGAGCGCTCGAAATCTCCTGACGAAATTTCTTATTGGTAATTTCAATGGATTTTTCATATGTCTGGTTAACAAACTTCTCAAATTCTGGAATTCTTCCTTCAATTAATAATGTTTTGGGGGGTGACGGTAAAACTTGATTCAACTGTTAGTAAGTGGTTCTTTAGCTTACGTCATTACTGGAAGTTATTGAATATTTCAATGATTTGGTTCGCTAATTTTGAAGAAATATTATTCAACGTAATCCCTCAAAGCAATAAGAATTATACCTCCAAAAACCACCTCAACATTCACAAATTCAACCAGCGGTGTCCAACTCATTTGAATAACAGCCGCGACAAAGTCCCCGAATTAAAAAAATAAAACCACCCAAAACCCCTAATCACGAAGTGTGACCGATCTCGACCCTACACTCCGAAAATTATCATTCCACCGGGCCCCACCCTGTTACGCTACTGATTACACATTCGGCCTTTCGGAAATAACATGCCGGCGCACCGTATTTACAGGGATGAAATTCGGCTTAGCGTTGTTTAATGGCATGTTTTTCGGTGGCGATCTAATCGCTATCGGCCCATCGAACACTTTTGAAATCGATTAGGCCGCTTTTTCTGCCTACCTGAGAACTGCGAACGGCCTTCTGTCGCCCGGACGGACAGCTCAATACAGAACACGTCTTCGACGATGATGAATTTCGTGCAATTTTCTCGCGCGCGACTAATCGAATTGAGTTATTACGATTGGCGAAAGAAGGCAATCAAAAGCGCATTTCCGGCAAGCCGGATGTGTGATAGGACCAGCGCCATCTATAAAGATTTCCCTACGACACGAAAAGGAGGACGAAACTCAATACTCATTATATTTTATGATTTGGGGTTCCACATGGTTCTGAATCAGGTATTCGTCCTATACAGGGTTATAGGGAAAGTCGAACTGAATATTGAAGGACGTTATTATTCAGGTCAGGATTTGGTTCTATGATATGGTGTCCAAAACTTAACCGTTAGGGAGTTATTGAGTTTTGAAAATTTTTTGGAGAATCCTCTATTTTTTGGCTTTTTCATCAATTTTTTTCGGATTGGATCTCTTGGGAGCCGTTTCTTCGATGTACATATCTAGTTGGAGGGCACAGGGCCGTATCTAGGGCGTGGCAAGGGTGGCACTTGCACAGGCGCAAGGTCCGAAGAAGCGCCAAAAAATATCAATAATAAAAAAACAGAAGCGCCAAGCAAAAAAAATTAATTTGAAAGATGACAATTACGTTAGTAAGTAATTCGATCACAACACTTCGAAACATTGATATTCAAACTACAGAATGAGAATGCAATAAGGTCAGAAATACGAGAAATATGGTCCAATTGTTATAAAAAATTTTCAAAGATGCCGCACTCTGATCATAAAAATTACCATTGGCAATATCGTCATGCGATTCCAAGCACAGCCCTTTTATGAGTTGTTTACACTACATCCCTTATCGCATCCAGCTTGTTTTGAAGGGCGGCTTCTTTGATGAGGATGGTTCATAATGAGCGATTTGTTTAGATTTTTAGGCCACAGCTGTGGTATTTCAAAAACGATTTGTATTGCCAAAAATTCACCAATCAGAGTTTTGAGCTCAAGAAGTGGGAGAAAAATTGGGGAATCTTACTCTATCCAACATAAATATTAATTTCTTTCAATTATGAAGAGAAGAGCAAAAAATTTAAATTTTAATGTTCGTTTAGTGTGTATCCAGATTTGAAGTGTTATAAGTTTTGAGTTTTCTTTTATATTCTGACTTTTTTGTGCCATTGTGCTATAATGCGAGCATTATAAATTGTGCTATTGAAGGTGAGTTGTACTAAGTATTTGTTATTTTTTATGACATTATTCTGGCATCGGATATATTCAATTATTCGTATTTTAACACAATAATATTGTTCCTTTCAATTCAAGAAGAAATATGTTTGGTTCATTGCGGAAAATATGGATTTTCAAACTTGAGTTCTCACTTCTCAGAGCGTCTTTTTTTGAATGACATCTAATAAAACTCAAATTTTAGTGTTACTTTTCATAATTTCATTGAATCTTCAATCTCATCTGGCAAAGATTATTCTAGTGATTTTTTTATACTTAACGTATGGACTTCTTGAATATTGTAACATCGGGCCCTGTACGAAACTATTAGTACGTGTTTCAAAGGGTTATAAAATAGTATTATTTGCGGTTTTTTTTGCAGAGATTGTGGATATCGATTATTGTTTTCTATCAAACTTACCAAAAAATTTTTATTTTACGTTTGCAGTATGTATTTTTGAATTTTATTTTTTAAGATAAATGTTCGTATTTATTACATAAATATAAATATTTCATTTCGTTTTTTCAGAATTTGTTTTATTTTTATGCATTTCATTTAAAATGTGTATTTCAATGTTTTTAATGAAAAATTTTTTCTATAAAAATGAGTATTATTTTGAAACTCTTACGGCAATATATGACTAGCATTATGGAAAAAAATACTATAAGAAAATTCTGCAAATAAATTTAAAAACTTCTACGTCTCCTTAGCTATTCAAAAAGGTATAACACTTGCTATTGAATAGGCAAAACATCGACCAAATAACAGTTAAGGTAGTGGAGAGTACATTTTTAGTTTGAGGTAAAAGTAGCTAAAATAGGCAGGAAGTATGGCCCTATCAAGTAATTTGATATTATGGCCATCCACATATTCAGGCTGAATCTCCTTTTGACCCTCTTGTTCTTTTTTTGGGTTATCTTGCACTTTGGGAGCCGAATAATGGGCGTTATGCTTATTTTTGATACCAAAGTTCGATTTATCTATCCACACGAAAAAAAGACCGGATCTTCAATATCGGCATTGAGCATAAATCTCCAGAAGTCTAGTCGCTCCAATGGATCCCCTTCTTCTGTTACCAGCACTGGCATGTAATGTTAAGGGTATTGCCCAGGAGTGTACATTACGAACCAGATTTTCCACTGGTGAATACCAAGCCGTCGAACGATAACATTTTTTGTTGACGTGGTTGGGTCGGCTTTAAACTATTTCATTTGCTTCGTTGTCGTCGTCATCAAGAATACGAGGCATTCCCATGTCAGTCCATCGTACTAGAACAGACCCAGTTTCTCGCAATCTTCGATAAACTCTGTCAAAAACGCCAGTATCAGGTACTCGACGAGTAGGATACCGTCGCAAGTATTTATTGCGTGCACGCCACTTTTCGGAAAATCCATAACACATTAGGATGTCAGCATATTCCTAAGTATATTCCTATTCCGTAAGTAAATGCCATGTTCACAATAGGAATGAAAGTCCAGTCACAAGCCACATCACTCAGTAAGAAGTTACAACAGTCCAAAAATCCAAGCCAAGTCGCGTTTTTACAGTAAATTACGGATAACACATCTACCACGAAAGAATCGCATGAGAAGACTATACGCCAAGATTTAAAATAACATAACTGGGACTGTATGCCTTTGTTTTGGAGACCAAATTATAGAACCAAATCCATCAGAAATGACCTGAATAATAACGTCCTTCAATAATCAGTACGACTTTTTCTGTAACCCCATATATACTACCAAGGAATTAATGTTTTTTTCCAGATTATCAATCGTGGAATCGAGAATATTTATAGCACTTCGAAACCCGATCAGGCATGGGAACAACTCCGCAATTACCCTTCACCTACCTTCAGCTTTTAATTGCCAGTCAAAGTTTTTCCCGTCAAGAAAATACGTTGCAGATGTCGGAAAGCCTGTATCTACGGCGACGAAGTGCGGGTAATTTATAGTATATACCTCATGCAAATTGGCCATGCCAATTTCAGCAAACCCACAAGGGAAAAAAGCAGGAGGTATCATATTCTGATGTTCGATGTCATTAGAATGCAGGCGTCCATAATATTTTAATGGGTAGAAGGTGTTTATTTGACTTTAATCAAGTAGATGCGGGTATCGAGTCGAGAACTGACAGTCACACACATTCACGTCAATAGATTTTAATTTGCGAGATGTCTCTGTCATCAAATTGTCACTGGGTAATTGGCGATTCGAATACGAACATGAAATGAAGAAGAATCGAGACTCTTTGTATCCAGTCGTATATGTCATGTATTAAACCACAAAATGTGAACAATCTGTCAAACGGGGAACCACAGAATTAACCATATATCATAGATATCCTCTTATGGGGGAAAATTAATCTTCTCGATACTCACCTCCCAGTCTTCGTGATTATCATCTCCGTGCCCAGCTCGTTGAACTTGTCCCACAAGTCTTTGGTCTCTAGATGACAGGTCACGTTCCTCAGCTCCTCGCTAGAGCAGATTTCCTGGAGTTGGGGGTTCTTGACTGTGGAGGACCTGGACTCGCTCAGGTGGGGACTGCTCACCCCGTTCTCCGAGGTGGAGGACACGTCGACGGGGGATTCGCGCCCGCTGCCGGTGTCTGCGGGACTCACCACGGTGCAGTCGAGGCCTACGGGCTCGGGGGTCGATGATACGGAGGTGGCGGAGCTTTCCACGAATTTTTCTGGAAGAATGGTACAAAATTAGTATATTAAAGTATAAGATAAAAAAGGTCATCAAAACACACGCAATTTCGCAAGCGCTCGAGTTAAGAATTGTTTATTTTTTGACCAACGACAACGAGTCCGAAGATCGAAGACATCGTCTGATGTTTCCCTGAGATGAATTATTTCGACTTTAACCGGAACAAAATTCCTCACGAAACTAGAGTGGACTTTGACAAAAATAGAGCGACCATCAACACCCCCGTACATTTTTCAAAAATTTGCGATGAAGTGCCATCTCATCTTCTCAGTGCATTCATATTCCGTCTTATGATGAAACGAACGGAAATAAAAATCGAAATTGATGGAATGGAAAATCGTAGAAAGAACGGAATTGAAGTTAGGAATAGAAGTAAGTTATAATTCCTTACGTTCTGCTAGCCCAATAATATGTTTTTGAGCGCTCGTAGTACTTACACGAGGGCTATATCATTTCGTCACGATGTCTGTATTTTTCGAATTTTGAGCCGAAAATGGTCTCAATCGACTATGTTCGACTCACTGATGACGAATCCGTCGAGTCTGTCCGTCCGGCCGGCCGGCCGTCCGTGTACACGATAACTCTCAAACGGAATGTTCTAGAAACCTGAAATTATCAGGGTAGGTTCGAATCTCGAATGCCGCGGTTAAGTTCGTTATTGGGCAAAATTCGCCGAAGGGTTCCGTAAATATGGCCGCTCGAAATATTGTTGTTTGAAACTACAGATTCGATCGAGGTGAAATTTTGCACTCAGATGGAGAATTGCGTGTTAAAGCTACATGCAGAACCATAGAAACCATAGAAAATTATAACTTTGTAATAGAAAGGCCTAAGGACTTGAAATTTTCAGGATAGGTTTGGATCTTTAATGTTGCGGTTACGTTCATCAATGAGTAAAATCAGACTAGGTGTTCCGTAAATATGGCCGTTTGAAATTCAGTTTTCTCGATAATTTCGAAACTATGGATTTGATCGTGACGAAATTCTGTATTTATATTGAGAATGATATATTGAAGCTGAATTTTCTCAGATCGCATGATCAGAACCATAGAAACCATAGAAAATCATAACTTTCGAACGGAAAGGCCTAGGGACTTAAAATTTTCAGGATAGGTTCGGATCGCGAATTTCGGGGTCACGTTCATCAATGAGCAAAATTAGACTAGGGGTTTCGTAAATATAGCCTTTCAAACAATTTTTTTCCTGATAATTCCGGAACAACTTATTGGATTGCAATGACATGTCGCACATAGATGAAGAATAATGTATTCAAACTACGTGGGAAATGTTGTCCAGATCGCATCACCAAGACCATAGATACCGTAAAAAATTCTAGCGAATTATCGAAAAAAAATTGGTCACCTAAAGCACTGACCTGAAGTCTTGATTTTCGCCTTTGTTTGAAATTTTCTTTGACAGCTGTCAACATATTTCCAATTGTTTCCTAAAACTGGAGAATGCGAATCTACCTAAGACGTGGATGTACGAGCGCTCAAAAGCTCCTGACTTCACAGCAGTGCTTTTCGTAATTTTTTTGATAGATTTGAAATGACTGTTCTCGATGTGCAAAAAAGCATTTATTTTCGAATCAGACTTCAAGGATGAAATAATACGATTAAATACAATGTGTTTCTATTATACCCCCCTTTTGTAGGTTTTCAATGATCTTAGGATAGTTATGAATGTAATTCGAGTCCTGAAATAGTCCGAAGAATCGGAGACTTCTTGAAAAATCGTGCATTTTTGAAAGTTCGGTTCAAAAACTCTGAGGCGTGCTTTGAATTGAAAAATCGGGACACGAATTAAAAAAATATCTTTTTGAGTGTGCGTTCAAAAAAAATTTGTTCAAATTTGGTATGAACTTCTGTCAACTTTTGAAATTAGTGCTTAGCTTTTACCTTGTTGAATATTTATATCCTATATTTACTTAACGAAAACACAAACTAATGTCAATGACAATAAATTCTAGTTGAATTTCACTATATTTTCTTCGAACCTTCGACGGAAATTATTGATGAATTTAAAATGGCTGTTCTTGATGTGGAAAAAAGCATTTATTATCGAATGAGATTTCAAGAATGGATTGAAAATTGGCGAAAAGAAGAACTTTGCGAAAAAATGTCAACTACATTTCGGATTCCCATATCGCATGGCAATGAATTAAAATTCAGTGAAAAATGATATTTTATATTCAGGGATTGGCCGACTTTTTGATTTTTCATTATTGATTATTTGAAAAAAATGAAGAAAAAATCATTGGATTATTAGAATCATTTGATTCTGTACCATGAGTTTTTTCATTGGTTTTGATATATAATGCAAAAATATCAATAGCGTTCAGAGAAGTTATTGAAAATGTCTAAATCTTCGATATGAACATTTTTCAATTTTGTTCATGACTCTAACGTTACGTTCATATATCCGTACCTCAAAAAGGGTGTTAAGTCACAAAATTGTGAGTTTTACAGGAGAGCGTAAAATACTTGCATTTTTCGTTTGATTCGCGTTATGATTAAGGACTTGATATTATGTTTCTTTCGTCATTTCAAGTCCAATCAGCTTGTATGTAGTCCACTAAATAGAGCGCGAAATTCAAATGTAGGTGGGCCGAAATATGATATTTTGGACTCAATACCCTTTTGCTCTGAGGCAAGGATATGAGGAAATTCATGTCAGATACTGATTTATGTAGACGAAATCAATAAATATCTTGATGCATTCCAGTTTCAGTTCCTTATTTCTCCTTTCCAAGCATGAACGATACTTTTATCTAGTTTTTCGAAGCTTCCAAATTTCAATTTTTCCTTCATCTCTTCACATTTTCTCACATGTCTGACATTAATATCATGCAATAAATCGAGATATAAACGTGAATGAAAACTACATTAAACTCCGAAGAATCTCGCAATTCTCGAATTCGCATAATCATCGAATAAAAGAATGTTTCCAATCGGAAAAAAAACATCCTGTCCGTAGCTGCGGGCGGAAGTGTGTGCGTGCACCATTATGAAATATTAACTCGTTAACTCATTATCGGATGCACTTTCTGTTTCACAGCTCCGGATTCATAAAACTCCGACAGTGCCACAATGGGGAATGTTTAGGTCTTTTTAATGGTACGCAATTAATCAACGTGATATGAACGAAGCAGCGATTCATTCATAGAAATTTCACACATTTCGAACAGCGGCTTGCGTGTTCGGCGTGGAAAAAAAAATAGTGGAAGTAAACGGAGCCAGGTGAATATACGGAGGATGGAGTTCTTTCCATGAACTTCTGGTCCCTGTATACCGTATAAATTTCACTTTACTGCATGTTTGTGAAAAATTGTGGAAAGTTAAGGGTAATTTGGGTGAATTTTCTTAATGTATCGATAGATAATAGTATGCCTTGAAGAAGACAACTACAAAAAACCTCTTCGTAACATCATCTCATCAGGCCATACTCCCCTACATGTCCATACAGCATGCCAACTTCTAAACGATTACATAATCGCTTAACAAAAAATTACGAAAAGCACTGCCGTGAAGGCAGGAGCTTTTGAGCGCTCGTACATGCACCTTGTAGGTAGATTCGCATTTTCCATTTTTAGAAACCAATTGAAGGAATTTTTGACAGCTGTCAAAAAAATTCTGAAAGTTAGGCGAAACTCCAGACTTCATGTCGGTGCTTCAGCTGATCAATTTTGTTTCGATAATTCGCTAGAATTTTCTACGGTATCTATGGTCTTGGTGATGCGGTCTGGACAAAATTTTGCACGTACTTTGAATACATTATTCCTCAGCTAGATGCATAATTTCATTCCAATCCGATCAGTAGTTCCGAAACTATCTGGTTAAAAATATTTTGAACGGCCATATTTACGGAACCCCTAGTCTCATTTTGCTTATTGATGAACGTGACCGCGATATTCGCGATCCAAACCCACCCTGAAAATTTCAAGTTCCTAGGCCTTTCCGTTCAAAAGTTACAACTTTTTATGGTTTCTATGGTTCTGGTCATGCGATCTGGACAAACCATTTCTTCAATATATCATTCTCGATTAAAATACAAAATTTCATCTCGATCTAATCCGAAGTTTCGAATTTATCGAGAAAACAAAATTTCAAACGACCGTATTTACGGAACCCCTTGTATAATGTTGCTCATAGATGAACGTGATCACGACATTCGAGATCCACACCTATCCTGAAAATTTCAAGTACTTAGGCATTTCCGTTCAAAAGTTACAATTTTCTATGGTTCCTATGGTTCTGGTCATGCGATCTGGACAAAATTTCGCATGTAGCTAAAACACCTCATTTTCCATCTGAGTGCAAAATTTCATCTCGATCGAATCTGTAGTTTTCAAGTAATCAGGGAAACAAAACTTTGAACGGCTATATTTACGGAACCCCTGGTGGAATTTGGCCCATTAACGAACTTAACCGAGGCATTCGGGATCTGAACCTACACTGAAAATTTCAAGTCTCTAGAATGATCCGTTCGAGAGTTATCGTGCTGACGGCCGGACGGCCGGACGGACGGCCGGACGGACAGACGGACGGCCGGACGGACAGACTCAAATTTTCCGACGGATTCGTCATCAGTGAGTCGAACATAGTCGATTGAGACCATTTCGGCTCAAAATTCGAAAAATACAGACATCGTGACGAAATGATATAGCCCTCGTGTAAGTAGTACGAGCGCTCAAAAATAGTGGCAGCCCATTATGTTCGTGTTTCCAATCAACTCCTAATTACGAGAAATTTATACGACATTCAAATCGAACGTTCATAACTTCCGTTTCGAAACCGAACCCCCGATGGACCACCTCTGATCGCCTGATTAGACCCATCATCTCGCCCAACAAAGCCGAAAAAGAAACGTAAGCCGATGGTGCTACTTATCTGCGAATCAGCCAAGTAGAGTTTCCCAACAATAGACCCAACGAACGATCCGATCTCGAGGCCGCTTCTTCTCCCAGTTTCCTAACAGTTTGATTGACATCTCAACATGCCTCATCAAGTGCCGCGACTACTTAAGCGTCCAGATTCACGAGCGATCAATTGATCGATTCAATTGATCGCGTCTGGGCCGCGGAAGACCCGGAGAGTTAAATAGAGAAGATAGATTGGGCCGAGATGTTTCGAATCGGGTTGATGGATCGTGATGGTTGGCGTCGATTCATCATAATAAAAATGTTGAATTTGAGCGGTTGTGGCGATACAATGAGATCGACTTACATTGGGGGATTTTGGTTATATGGGTTCGGTATTTGGGTCGTTGTGGTATTATCTTCTCGGTGAGTTACACATGTTTTGGGCGTAGCGGTTTCATAGATACTTGCGATATCATCTGCGACGTCGAGAATAACGGTTTTTTTTTTCAGGGCGCACATCAAGTTGAGTTGTATTTTTGCTTGGTTGTACTTGCCAAGATATGGAATTGTAAATAGCGGACTCGAAAATGTTGTTAACCAGGTAGTAATACTGTCAGTAACAATACTATCAGTATTTTATTAATTCTCCATCTGTATCTGTTTTTCAACCTAACACAGTCATTTCAAATCGTAAATATTTTACCATGAGAGCATTCGGAAAGCGTGTTTTGTATTTATATTGTCCACAAGAAGTACTCTGGAACGCAAACGATTAATAAATGATTGGCCGAAAGAGTGTGAAAAAAGTTTCGGTCGCGAGTTTTTATCTATTTGAAAACCAATCGAAAACGCCGCCATGTTTGGGAGCGTAGAGCGCGAAAATTCGTTTCGTTTCGTTGAAGTTGAAGTTGAGTATGAGATGCGTGCGCCGCCGGGGAAATTGCGAAGCATCATGAGGTTTTTCGAGGCGGGTTTGGAAGATGGTTGTTCCGTATTGGTGAATTTGACGAAGTTATTTGAGAATAAATATAGGTATCTGCAGATAATTTGTGCCGATTTGAAAAAGAAGGTTTATTTTTACTTTAACGCCCACTCACCAATTTCAAGAATATTTTGCATAGAGATTCGTTATGGTGTTTTTATGCTACAGTTCCAATTAGAGCACTGACGCATCAATATTTTCCGAGAAAATCGAAAAAGAAAATTGGTATATCAAGAACACTTTCCCTGAATACTTGCCTGATATTCAAGGAATAATAATCTCATAATACTACGTGTGGTTCCCACCGTAGGAGATGTACAATATTGCCACGTAAAATTCATAATTTTTAGATTTATTGGAAGTCGATAATGTCGATATGGATATAGTATAAGTGGTTAATAAATCATATTAATTGAGAACTTTAATTCTTGAAACTATCGGATACGGAGTCGATTCGTAATACTAGTCATAATGGAAAAAATGGAAATCAGATCATCTGGGGAGATGACTTATTCCAGAAGATCAATATAGGTTAGCTCAAGTTAGGACAGTGTTGAAACAATTCTTGAAATGTATCAATATTTAGGTTAGGTTAGGACAGTGTTGAAATAATTCTCAGTATTTAGGTTAGGTAAGGTAAAGTTAGGACATAGTGTTGAAACAATTCTTGAAATTAATTGATATTTCATGCTTTCAAAGGGCACAAAATATGTGACACGCGTTTTTTTAGGACATCTATATGTAGTTCCTTTCGAAACCTATCCGCTGGAGTCCAATAATAACGTCTGTCTTGGAATTGTTTTAAAAGAATTCCGTAATATCGGTCATTTGTACGTCAATTTTCATTTTTAATGAAGGTTAACAACGTGGCAACGTTATGCGCGGTGATAACCCAGATTCAAGACTAAAATCTGGAAATTAAATACGTCGTTGTTTATTGCTCAGAATAGAAAGATTCTCTACGTTGTGTTATTACTGTTATTAGTATGCAGTTTGATTCGAAGAAAGTGTAGTTAATTCGAATGTGAGTAACTTATCTTTAATAATTCCAATTTTTAAATATTTTCCATTGAAATTCTAGAATGATTCTTGATGGTTTTCAATGATGGCAAACTAGTTTTGATGCAGATTTTTCCAACGGGATTGAGAGAGAACAGGGGTGCTGGGTGGGTGAGAATTTTAAAAAATCTTAGGAAAATAGTGATTTCAAAGCATCTGATTGTTGATCATTATTACACCGATTACAATAGGAACATGTAACGACCTTTATGTACGTGTAAATTGAATTCAGTCCCGGCTTCAGGTTCGCCCATCTTAATTAATTGTGATCATTTTTCCGAATTTCTTCATTTTTGAGCGCTCGTACTACTTACACGAGGGCTATATCATTTCGTCACGATGTCTGTATTTTCAGAATTTTTAGCCGAAAATGGTCTCAAACGACTATGTTCGACTCAGTGATGACGAATCCGTCGAAAAATTCTAGTCTGTCCGTCCGTCCGGCCTTATACACGATAACTCTCGAACGGAATGTCCTAAAAACTTGAAATTTTCAGGGTAGGTTTGAATCTCAAACGCCGCAGTTGAGTTCGTTATTGGACAAAATTCGCCGAGGGGTTCCGTAAATAAGGCCGCTCGAAATTTTGTTTTCTTGATTACTTTGAAACTACAGATACGATCGAGGTAAAATTTCGCATTCAGATGGAAAATTACGTGTTCAAGCTACATGCAAAATTTTGTTCAGCTCGCATGACCAGAACCATAGAAATCATAGAAAATCATAACTGTGTAATGGAAAGGCCTAGGGACTTACAATTTTTAGGATAGGTGTGGATCTCGAATGTCAGGGTCACGTTCATAAATGAGCAATATTAGACTGTGAGTTCCGTAAATATGGTCGTTTGAAATTCAGTTTTCTTGATGATTTCAAAACTATGGATTTGATCGTGACGAAATTCTGTATATAAATTGAGAATGATATATTCGAGTTAAATTTTTTCAGATCGCATGATCAGAACCATAGAAACCATAGATAATCATAACTTTCGAACGGAAAGGCCTAGGGACTTGAAAATTTCAGGATAGGTTTGGATTTCCAATTTCGCGGTCACGTTCATCAATGAGCAAAATTAGACTAGGGGTTCCGTAAATATAGCCGTTCAAACAATTTTTTTCTGATAACTTCGAAACTACTTACTTATTGGATTGGAATGAAATTTCGCACATAGATGAATAATAATGAATTCAAACTACGTGAGAGATTTGTCCAGATCGGATCACCAAGACCATAGATACCGTAGAAAATTTTAGCGAATTATCGAAAAAAAATTGGTAACCTGAAGCACTGATGGGATGTCTTGATTTTCGCCTCTGTTTGAAATTATCTTTGACAGCTGTCAAAATCTTTCCAATTGGTTTCTAAAACTGGAGAATGCGAATCTACCTACAAGGTGGACGAACGAGCGCTCAAAAGCTCCTGACTTCACGGCAGTGCTTCTCAAATTTTTTATTTCTGCTTCCATACTGATACACAGGTTAGGTTAGGCTAGTTACAATTTGAAATTTTGTTGAATTTTTTTCAATTCGCTATGGTTTTCAATGATGGCAAATTATTAATTATGCGGATTTCCACGTTTTTCTACCAAATTTTCCAAAAAAAAATATTTTTTCAAATTTTTTTCTATTGTTTTTGAGAGTGACATGATCGTTCTTTATATTTTTGACATTTCCACGAGTGAACGTGCTTTGAAATAACGAAAAGAACTAGAGTTTCAAAATTTCCTGGGTACGTTCGAGGTCTGAATGCGCCGGTTAAGATCGTTAATGGGCGGAATCCGCCGAAGGGTTTTGTAGATATAGTAATCTGATTTATTTTGTGATAATTCGGAAAAAACCGATTCCACCGATTTGAAACTTTGTAGTTGAATTTAAAATAACGACACGGAGGTTCATGTGGATCGTTTCACCAGTAAAATTCGAAAAAAAGATTTTCTCAGAAACTGTTCGTCATATCCTACTGAAAATTTTTGTCTTCATATGGGGCATCGATAACTTGTGTTATATTTACAAATTTACAACCTTACATCTTCTCCACGTAAAAATAGATAGATAGATAAATAGATAGATGAATCTTCTTTATTTCAGATAATTAGAAATGAAATAATGACGTGCCAATGAAATACATTCAGTTTGCCTTATATGGTGTTGAGAAATTTGATATATTCCGTATATTTGGCCATTCCATGTCTTCAAGTGTCGAGTTTATAAAATGACATAATCTGTCACACGGACAGCCGGTTTGGTTCACAAAATCTGTGGTTCGTTTGATTATCTTTGTTCCGAAAGTTCACAGCGTCAAATCAAAATGATCATAGATTGGTTAATTTTTCATTGAACAACATTTCAGTAAACCCAAATTGATTTGACAGTCTTTCAGAAACTGCTTTTAATGCTTTTAGAGCATTCACTGCCCAATTTTCTAGACACTTGATTGTATGATTGATTCTACTCTAATTTCTCTATTTTTCCGATTTTATTTTCTTGGAACTGGAGAAAGGATCTTTATCTTAAAGCTGAAAGAAGCCTCTCTTTTGGATTGGAATGAAACGTTATCTGCAGTAGGAACGGAGCGATGTGACCACTGCTGTACTGACAGAACTTGAGCACAATCATTGTGTATAAAACTAAACTAAAACTTATTAGTTCGGGACTCAAAAATTTACGTTCTCTCAAACACAACCAGCTCCTCTATGAAACGAGGGAGGAACCTCATCTGAAAGCGGCTCCAATTCAATGGACTAGGTTGTATCTCTTGTTATTTCAATACTCAACATTAATTAATTCAAAAAATCCTTCCGATCTCTGGTGGCAGATCGGCCATGTTCGAATGAAACACTGTCCCCAGCCTCATTTGGTTGTAATAAATAACTCTCTTTGGTTTTCGAATGTTTTGCATCTCCAATCGGCCTTGATCGGAAGGAAAGAGCGCAGGTGCAATCTGTCGCGCAGTCGTCCTCCATTATTTGTTTCGACTTGCGCAAATAAAGGTATATCGTGAAATCGTAACATCTGTTGCCTGTATCAGAAAAGTGGTTGCCAAATATTGGGTCACCACAAGTTCCATCAGTATTATTGCTCTTACATGGTCAGTATTCCAGCATACTGACCCTAGTGACAGTAGGTGTCACTGACTGTGTAACAAATATCTATCTATCTTAGGGGTACTTATAGCTATAAGTTTGGATTTTCGAACCAAATACAACCAAATACATCAAAATCCGAACCTCAATTTCCATCAACGTGACCGAAGGCCGCGGTCGGAGAAGCGAGAATTGAGCGGGTGGAAGCCAACAACTGGACTAATGTCCGAGCAACGACGGTTTGGAACAATCTCCCTATCAGATGGGACGACCGATAAGAGAATCATACATGTAATGACATTGTAAATTATCCTGCCCGCACTAACGAAACCAGCAATTATATTCGTCCACCCCCTTCACCCCGTAATACAGATTCGAGAACCGATGAACAGATTGCGGATCACACGAAACACGGTGATTACCGGCCGATTCCAGATGAAGTGTGTTTGTTTTTATGAGTTGATTCGTCTTTCATTCAACCAGCAGAATATCCGTTGTTGTTTTACCCAATAATTCCAAGACTAACATATAAAAATTATAAAAAGCACTGCTCTGAAGTCAGGAGCCTTTGAGCGCTCGTTCATCCACCTTGTAGATAGATTCACATTTTCCAGTTTTAGAAACCAATAGAAGAAATTATTGACAGGTGTCACAAAATGACAGCAGCTCTTTGACAATTATGCCGAAAGAGCTGCTACAGAAATATAACGATTTTTCATTCAATAATTCGTTGGAATTCAAAATGGTTCTGATTATGCGATCTGGAAAAAATGTAGCTTGAATATATCATTCTCCATCGAAATACAAAATTTGGTCACGATCGAATCCGTAGTTTTGAAATTATCAAGACAACAAAATTCCAAACGACCATATTTACGGAACCCCTGGTCGAATTTTGCCCAATACGAACTCAACTGCGGCATTCGAGGTCCAAACCTTTCCTGAAAATTTCAAGACCCTAGGTCTTTCCATTCGAATGTTTAAATTTTTTATAGTTTTTATGGTTCTGGTAATGCGATCTGCACATTTCGCAAGTAGCTTGAAAATGTCATTCTCCATCTGAGTGCAAAATTTCATCTCGATCGAATCAGTAGTTTCGAAGGAATCAGGCGAAAAAAAATTCGAACGGCCATATTTACGGAACCCCTCGTCGAATTTTGCCAATAACGAACTTAACCGCCGCATTCGCGATTCTAATCTACCCTGAAGATTTCAAGTTTCTAGATCGTTCCGTTCGAGAGTCATTGTGTATACTGACGGCCGGCAGGACAGACAGACTCGAATTTTTCGACGGTTCGTCATCAGTGAGTCGAACCTTGTCGATCAAGACCATTTTCGGCTCAAAATTCGAAAAATACAGAAATCGTGACGAAACGATATAGCCCTTGTGCAAGTAGAATGAGCGCTCAAAAAGCACTTGTTTGAACTAATTGCCACAGCGGTGGCCCACCCACGTACTGAACTCGCACAACACTCCTTGACTTCAAGTCTCATCAAACTCACCCCCACTCTCTAAAAGACTGACAAAACCGTAGTTCAACTGACACTAATTCAACAACACAGTCGTCAAATCAATTTGGTATTATAAAATGTTGTTTTGTGGAAAATCAATTGGTGATTCATGAGGTAACACTGTAGCGAGCCTATCAAACAAAAGATTATGAAACTTCTTCTTTCTCTTCTCTTCTTTCTGCTAACCAAACCGTGTTACAAATAATGCCTTTTTATAACATCGAAAGATGGAATATACCACATCATCATATCAGAAAAAGTCAATTTTCTTTTCACGAGGAATAGTTGTAAAGCTCAATTTTAAATAACTCATTTTTCATCGATGTCCCATCAGTAACAAAAAAAATTCAGCCTGATATAGCCAATAGTTTCTGGGATGCCGAAGTTTAACAAAGGTTTTTCGTTTATTCTTTTAGTGATCCTGAATAATATATTGGCTGTTCATCTAATTCAAATACATGTATTGAAACATAAGCAGGCCAACAAATCAATCCATGAACCTGCAGAGAAGTGGGTAGGGTTTGATTTGGAGTGGACAGGTGGCGTTAGTGGAGAAATTTCCTCTGATCGGCGCTGCGTTTCGCTTTAAGGCATTCCGTCCCTCACATCGAATTTGATCATCGCTATAACTATACTGATGAGACTGAATATATCGTCTTTAGTTGCGAATGTTGGGTTTGATTATCTCTGGAGTTACATGGATTGATTTGTTGTCCGTTAGAATAATGTAGAGATACTCTATAAGGAATATAATATAATATAAATTCTCCCCATTCCAGATACCTATTCGCGAAGTCACTCTTTAGACAGAATGCATTACTACAGAAAATTCCTGTAAAATCTCAAGTTATAAGCTTTGAATACAACTAACCAGTAGGTACTGATATATAATAATATGAACGATAGTTCTTCAATTCAATGGAAAATTCCTGTTAAATCGATACTATAGTTCCGTTATAAGATAGAAACTGAAGTTTGAAACTTGGAATACTGGAATTATTTTCCTATTATTTTCCTGCTGAAATGACAAACTGCAGTTTGGTTGCATCAACGTATGTAAAACTTGTTATTTCTAGAGGAATTAAACGATCGGAATCATTAAACAGGAAATTTGTGTGAATAGTCACGCTTATTCCGCTTTTCGTCACAGTATTACAGTGCAACTTTCCCAATTCGAATCTCCAAGGGACAGTACTTTCACTTCCAAAATTCGAATTACGGAAAAATGCACTAAATTGAGGGTTTTTAAATTCACATATGTATATTTACATATATATCGCAGAGGTATTAACAAAATACGGTTCCATATACATTATGTAATACTAATATTATGCTTACATGTAATGAAACAAAATTTCCGAAGAAAAATTGTTACAGATAATCTAATAAGCATCATTTTCATCTATAGACCGGTTTCGATTCATTAAGTCTCATCAGTATAGTTTAGCGATGATAAACCTGATGTGAGGGACTGAATGCCATCAAACGAAACGCAACGGACGATCAGAGAAAATTTCTCATTTGTCGGCTACTCTCCACCTGGAATTCCCCGAAGTTGGAGTGGGTGTTTTCCAAAAAGTTCGAGTTATGCTTGGTTGCCGTCTCGGTTACTGCCAAATGGAAATTCGACTTATGAGGGAAAAAATACATGGTGATGTTGTAAAAACGTCTTTCTTTGTGAAGAAAATTCGACTTGGAGAATTCTTCGAGTTAAGGAAGTTCGAGTTAGAGGAATTCCACTGTATTTTCCTGTTCAAATTCGAACTGCAGTTTTGTTGCATGAACTAATGAAAAACTTGTTATTTCTGGAGGAATTAAACGACCGGAATCAAAAATATTCTTGCTGCCGCTTATATGGAGGGAATATCCTGTAGATGTATCCAAATTCCTGTTGTATATCCTGGAAAATTTCTTTGAGTGTACAATAAAAAACAATTCAATGGAAAATGCACAACTTTTGATCCAGTGGGTTTACGAAAAAAATGACGAAGAAGGTATATTGCATCCTCAAAATACAACGATAAAAAGAAGTTGATTCCTCTGCGACAGAAAAGACTGAAATGAGTGAGAGATACAACCAGGTTTGGTGGTCGATCTCGAATTCGACCACAGATTATCTGAAGAAAGACTTTTCTTCCTTGTCGACATTCCGAGATTTTTGACCTTAACTGTTGTATTATCGAGTAAACCTATCCAATACATAATATAACAAACACCCCGATGTGATAGTCCGAAGTCAAAATATCCAAAGTTCATAAGACCCACGTTACAAACAAACCCGTAATGGAAATCCATCGCGTCAAACTGTACAACGTACAATTTCCGTCGGTTTTTCATCTAATGAATCCACATTTAAGCGCCCCATTGTCCACGCTGACTCACAAACGTTATTGATATCAATAGGAAACAAATATACTTTTAACAATATACTCTATTTAATGGAACTGTAAATTGTAATCGAATTTTATTATTCCGGCCACCATTTGTCATGTGAAAACATGCAATTTTTACATTAGCGCTCGGCGATGTCACTTCTGGGTGTCAACGAGACCCTTCATATGCGCGACGTTACGCCACGGGGAAGCGTCAGCGTCGATTTTTTTCTCATCGATTGTGTCTTCGGAAGGTAATTATTGTCGTTCTGCGTTCGTTACGCGTTTACTGGCTATCTGGTTCTTTCATCGATTTTGCCGGGGGTGTTTTTTCCCCCGATTGATTTCCCTTCAATGGGAATGTTTTTAATGGTGTTCGCGATGTCGCACCTTGTATTGCATTATCTGTTATTTATTCGTTTTTTATTGATTATGCGGTTCGATACGTCAGTCATCGGAAAGGGAATGATGTATGAGTGTTTTTTTTCGGGTTTGTTTGATGCGCACAGTTTTTGAGACTACAAAGAGAAAACAAGCCTTCATCTCTTCTCTCGAGTAGTGTCGGTAAACTGCAAAGATCGAAGGAAAGTAATGAAATCGCCCATGAAAATGCCGCCAACACGCGCCACTTACATAGATGTTGAATCTTCAGAGAATTCGTCTCTTTTCAAGCAGATCCAAGGAACGAGAAGCGTTCAAAAATCTTCTCCCTCATCCCATTCGCGCTCTTCGATAATTGGGTGTCTGAGAAAAGCTTTGTTATCTTCGAACAATGCGGCCGCAGAAGCCTCCGACCATAATGGTGGAATCCCACACTTAAACAAACAACCGACGTATCTATAAACAGACAACAAGGAAAGACGTTAGGAGGAATTATTAATAAGTTGAGTTATGATCAAATCGCGCTCGTTAGAATGTTTTACGATTTTGTAACGTTGCAAAGTTGAAACATTTCATATCGCGATGATTTATTATAAACCAGTACGATATAAGAGCGCTCTGCTTTCGAAACAGCTCCATTGTATCTGGGGCTTCGATTATGGTCGATGAGTTTATTCATCGTGGGATGAGTGAATTGGCTGCAAAAATAGCGCAACGAACAATTCGAGGATGTTAAGGATTCATATCTGTGGATGCCATCAAGAGTAAGGTCATTTTTTGGAAGTAAAGAAGTGCAGGGGAATTATTTCCAAGAACACATAATATTGTAACGAACTTAGACCTGTCGCGACTCCCGAGCCTTCTAGGTGCGACCACGCCGTTCTCGACAGACGGCGACGTTCCAGATAGTTCGAGAAACTAGGCAGCGGTATATAAATCGACATCGGCCCCAAGCGGAACAGTGCAGTATTAGATAGCGTCAAGATAAATTAGACAGTGTGTAAATAAATTAGAATGTTAGTGAACTGTGAATAAATTAGATGAGAATTTGGATTAAATTCATTACAATAATTTCTTAGCATTTAGCTCTTATGATGAGCTTTTGAAAATGTGGTCCTTTCACATTCTCTGTTATTAGTAGTGTTGTATCAAAATTCATCCATAGTATCTTATTTCTCCAGAAATGTTAGCGATTATTTTATATGTTGTGCAAAAATCTGCCTAAAATATATATAACCGCTTTATTTTACACATTTCAGAAATATTTTTCGAGTTCACATTATCACACCTAGCCTTCTGACATTGGTTCCAAAACTACAAGAAAAAAACCTCTGCACTTGTAGATTTTTGCAAGAAAAATTACCCGTATGTATTTTATCTACGTATTTCTTTTCTTCTCCTCTTTCTTTGAATTGTCCGATTGTTGGCTAGTTTTTATTTTAGTTTATAGGCCATAAGATGGATATGAGAATTTGATTTTCAATCTTGAGGGTTAATTTAATTTCGAGAATGAAGGAGCTATTTGAATTTTTCTTCAAATAAAATTGTGGTTTTGCGCGCTTATATCTATAAATAAGAGCCCAAATGTCTGTACTTTCCGAATTTCAAACCGAGAATGGTCTCAAACGATCAGGTCAGATCAACAGATAAAGAATTTGTGTTGCTGATTTAATTATGTTCTACCAGGGCCGTATCTAGGGCGTGGCAAGGGTGGCACTTGCCACGGGCGCAAGGTCCGAAGGGGCGCCAAAAAATATCAAAAATAAAAAAAATAGAAGCGCCGAGCAAAAAAAATTAATTCAAAAAGATGACAACCCAGTTACGTAAGTACCTAAGTAATTCGATCACAACATTTCGAAACATTGATATTCAAAGTACATGAGAATGCAATAAGGTCAGAAATACGAGAAATATGGTCGAATTGTTATAAAAAATTTTCAAAGATGCCGTACTCTGATCATAAATATTACAATCGGCAATATCGTCATGCGATTCCAAGCACAGCCCTTTTATGAGTAGTTTACACTACATCCCTTATCGCATCCAGCTTGTTTTGAAGGGTGGCTTGTTTGATGATGATGGTTCAAAATGATCGGTTTGTTTAGATTTTTAGGATACATCTGTGGTATTTTAAAAACGATTTGTATTGCCAAAATTCATCAATCAGAGCTTTTAGCTCAAGAAGTGGGAGAAAAATGGGGAAATCTTATTCTATTCTACATAAGTATTGATTTCTTTCAATTGTGAAGAGAAGAGCAAAAAATTTAAATTTAAATGTTCGTTCAGTATGTATCCAGATTCGAAGTGTTATAAGTTTTGAGTTTTTTTTTTTATTCTGACTTTTTTGTGCCATTGTGCTTTTGGATTGTAGCATTATAAATTGTGCTATTGAAGTTGAGTTGTACTAAGTATTTTATTCTGGCATCGGATATATTCAATTATTCGTATTTTAACATAATAATATGTATTGTTCCTTTCAATTCAAGAAGAAATATGTTTGGTTCATTGCGGAAAATATGAATTTTCAAACTTGAGTTCTCACTTCTCAGAGCTTTTTTTTTAATGAAATCTAATAAAACATTAACTTCAGTGTTACTTTTCAAAGTTTTCATTGAATCTTCTATCTCATCTGCCAAATATTATTCTAGTGATTTTTTTTATACTTAACGTATGGACTTCTTGAATATTGTAACATCGGGCCCTGTACGAAACTATAAGTACGTGTTTCAAACGGTTATAAATTAGTATTTGTATGCTAAGTTTGCGGTTTTTTTGCAGAGATAATGATTATCGATTATTGTTTTCTAGTCAACTTACCAAAAAATTTTTACTTTACGTTTGCAGTATGTATTATTAAATTTTAAGTTGAAGAATTTATATTTTTTGAAATAAATGTTCGTATTTATTACACAAATATAAATATTTCATTTGGTTTTTTCAGAATTTGTTTTATTTTTATGCATTTCTTTTAAAATTTGTATTTCAATGTTTTTAATGAAAAAATTTTTCCATAAATTATGTATTATTTTGAAACTCTTACGGAAATATATGACTAGCATTATGGAAAAAAAATACTATAAGAAAATATGATGGATGAAAAAAAATCTACGCAAATGGGGGGGGCGCTGTCTAATATATTTCCACAGGCGCAATAGTACCTAGATACGGCCCTGTGTCCTACCGTCCGTGCGGCCGTAAACACAATAACTAACTCCAGTGTTTTGAAATTTTCAGGGTATGTTCGAGGTCAGAATACGCCGGTTGAGTTCGTAAATGAACCAAATACGCCGAGGGGTTTCGTAGATGAAGCCATCTAAATTTTTTCTTCAATAATTCGAAAAATCCGGTCCGATCGTTATGAAACATTTTAGTTAGTTGCAAAATAACGACACGTGAAATTTCGTAACAATTTTTTCAAAAACATCGGTATCTGAGAAACTATTCGTCATATCCTGCTAAAATGTTGTGTCCTTTGAGCGCTCGTTCTACTTACACGAGTACAATGAGCAAAATTAGACTAGGGGTTCCGTAAATATGGTCGTTTGAAATTTAGTTTTCATCATAATTTCATAACTACAGATTCGATCGTTACGAAATTTTGTATTTAAAATGGAGAATGATAAATATATTCAAGCTACATTTTTTCCAGATCGCATAACCAGAACCATTTTGAATTCCAACGAATTATTGAAGGAAAAATCCTTATATTTCTGTACCAGCTGATTCTGCATAATTGACGAAGAGCTGGTGTCATTTTTTTGACAGCTGTCAAAAATTTCTTCAATTGGTTTCTAAAACTGGAAAATGCGAATCTACCGGTGGATTAACGAGCGCTCAAAAGCTCCTGACTTCACAGCAGTGCTTTTCATAATTTTCTTAGTCGACCAATCCTAAGAAGGGTCAATAAAGATTCAGCTACCTATACAGCTGTTCCACGTGAAGAGAACATTGAATTTCCTGATCTGGTGTTGATAAATTTGATATATTATTCCATATAATTCTGTGATTTCATCTCTATAATCGCTTATTCTCAGAATCTCTGGTTCGTTTCATGATCTTTGGTTCGATAATATCGCTACAGTCTCACCTCATGTCGAATCAAAATGATTATATAAAATAGATAATATTTCAATATACAATTATTCAGAAACCCAAATCGATATGACATCGTTGTCATTTGAAGTAAGGTTAGGTCATTCTTTCAGAAACTGTGGGAGTGACTTTGCTAAGACTTGAAGACAAGCAGCGTTGTGCGGATTCTGGCGATGAACTCGAAGTTTTTGAAGATAAAATGAAAACGCTTTTGAAATTAGAATGAAAACTACGAAGGAGATCATTTGAATAGCACACTGTCTGAAAGCTTTATACAAAAAGGTACATTATAAAAGAATTTCCAAAAAAAATAGTGTCTATATTTCGCTGAAAAATGTAATTGTAGTCCAGCAATGAAAAGTGAATTTTCAGTTTAGGCGAATATTATAGAACTATCTTCAAGATCCCAAGCAATTGTGTTGATGTTCCTTTCAATAGGTAAATATCTGAACTCTTACAAGGATTTAACTAAATCAAATTCCATGATTATACAAAAAAAAACGAAATAGGAACCTACCTATATTCTTCTAAATAAAAAGTGAATCTTTCAATTTTTTTCTTCAATTTGATTTATGGATAGACAGACAAGACAGAAAGGAAGCAAATAAAACATAGGTACAAGAATATCATTATTATTAAATAATGTTACCAGGCATTTTCTATGTAAAATCAAAAGTTCTTTCCATTGATATTTTCAATTATATCGAATAGGTTGAAATTTTCAGAGAGAATGAGAACATTTTGAGCCCTTAGAAATATCGTAAAATTTTTCAAATGGGTATTTTCCCATCAATTCGCAAATTCAATTCATTATGCGAAATTAATTTTGTTTCAAGTTTATATGAATTTACAAGAAATTTCATTGAAAAAATTAGGCTTTCAAAATGTCATATTGTTAGTTTGTGTTGAAAAATTTTTCTCTTCACGCCAGAGAAATGATGACTGTGTTTATTTTTCCGATGAATATTTCCAAATTAAATGGATGAGGGCATTTACAACAGCCGAAATTCTCAATTAATACAATTTGAGAAGTGTTTTCGTTCTCTCCATTAAAAACATGATGGAAGAATCATGAGGCTCGAAAAGAAAATCAATTATGAATTGGACTTTGTAGACAGAAAGATAACAAATTAGACATAGGTATAAGTTGTATAAAGGTGAATGAATATTCCGTCCAAAATACCTTATGGGTTACAACAAATGATTTAATTGAGAAATGTTGCCAGGCATTATTTTTGTGAAATCAAAAATTTTGTCTACCGTATTGTTGATATTTCCATTCAATTATATCTAAAAAGATTGGAATTTTCGATGTGAATGAAAACGTTCAGACCCCTTAAAAAGAATTTAATTTCTCAAATTGTTTTTATTATGCAAACAAATTTTTGTTTCAAGTTCATTTCAAAACTTGACTGAAGAAATTGGCCTTCCAAAATGTCATATTGTCACTTTGTGTTGACTTTTTTTTTCTTCACCGAAGAAAAATGATGACTGTGTTTATTTTTCCGAGGTAGATTTCCAGATTAAATGGACTCAGGATATTTTTCTAAGGGCATTTACAACTGTCGAAATTTCCATTTAATACAATTTGAGAAGGGTTTTCGTTCCGTCCATTAAAATTATGATGGAAAAATCATGATGCTCGAAAAGAAAATCGATTATGAATGAGACTTTGTGAGAAAAGGAAAAGCAATCCTTCATCTTCATTCTAAATTTATTTTTAATAATGGTTTTTTTTCGAAAAAGAAGGTTCTTACTATAGTTCATTGAATTTTTTCGAAAAATATTTTAGTTTTAGTCCCAAAAGATGTAACTTATAGGAATAAATATCATTTCATTTTCCACGAAAATGTGTCAAAAGAAAAACATCAAAAAATATTTTTCGAACCTTTTGCATCGAATAGGATATAATTTATCCACACAGAAAAGTTATACGGTATGTTGATTCTTCCGAATAGCAGAGCAAATTATTTCACAGCTCTCTTATAATTTCGTATACCATCTCAATTCTATTCACGGAATCAATGTGACTTTTATACTGAATTGAATCGATATGTTTTTGATTTCCTATATCGACATCTTTTTCATTCATTTATAGTTAATTGTTAGTTAAATATATATTTTCGATATGTGAATAAATAAGTATTTCGATAGCACCGACACTCTCTTTTTTGCCACTTTTTTTCTTCTTCATCCCGGTCATAGAAATAACAATTTGATCTGTGCTTACCCAGCGGGCCGATGTTGTCCGCCGGATCACGTTCCCTGCACCTAGTCCTAGCGCCACGTCCATGTCTGGACATAATCGCGGCAATGCTAAAGTCCGTGGCGCATGGCCTCATCGTGCAATTGTCTTCCATCACCTATCCGATGACAACAACACCATGACTCTCACCCTTCGAAAGTCGCACCAAAAACGCACAACCACCACAATCGTGAACCACGGTATCAAATCGCGCGATCAAAAACGTCTAATCCGAGCCTAATCCTCGGCCTTTACGCGGTGGCACTCCGCTTTGTTTTGACGCGTGGAATTTTAATTCACAGACCATACGAGTTCGCTCTGTGCCCGTCAAGACCACAGAGATTGGTCATAACGACGTGAGAGGCGTTCCTTTCAATTTTAATCTGTGTGCGATCTCAAGTGGGCTACTTTATACGCCGAACTGAACCAAACTGACCAGTCCGTCGAGACGTTCTGACGTTATCAAAGGAATGTGCCATTTTTTCGGCGATTCTCCCCTCTGTCGCTCGCGATGACAACATGCTCGCTTTTGTTTTTCCCCTTGACGTTCCCCTTGCCTCCTCGTGCACCTGGGCGGTATCGAGGAGCCTTCTACGATTATTTCTCGTGCCATTTCGTTCATTATGGCTTGATGAGAGTGGGGAGACGGAGGGGTACGCCTTGGGGAGGGGCCTGGAAGCGCGACGCCTACGTCGACGCCAGCTTTTTTGCCTTATGCCATCTGACTTTTCCTACCTGTGAAGGAAGATAGGCAGAATGGATAGGGACTAACGTCATGTAGGCAATTGAGGGTTGAGGAATTGTTGATCGGATTCGGTGGTGGTTGATATTCTGTGGTTCCTTATGGAGATGTCAAACGGATCATCAATAATCTCTAATGTTCCTGTGGAGTGACAGCAAGTTGTCGATGGGTTGAAATTTGGAATAATGAAATGAGTTGACTCTTTGAATGACTAATTGTTGTGACTATTGACGGTTTCAGAAAATTTGTTTTTTTGAAGATTCACTCGTCATTTCAAATAAGGTAGTTCATTTTGTTAGTTTCTATATAGGTACATGGCTTCAAGGGTATTGGATTAAAACCTGCTCCCTTTTATGTAGGTATTAAATTTTTTTGTTGTATCAAGGTTGCGCAAAAAGGAGTTGCAATACGAAAATGATGAATGTAGTACCTGAGTAGATACCTACCTAGTACTATGATAGTTATGATAAAAATTCCTCGAGGTGAAGTCAGGAGCTTCTGCGCGCTTGTTGCTGTTCTAAACCGGACTTCAGTATTCATTGTCAGAACGACAAATACTTCCATTTCATTTTATAAACTGCACAAGATGGAATCGCCGAATTATATTGAATATCAGAAATAACCTTTTTTTCACGTGGAACAGCTTAAATACGGAAAGTAATTTGATCTCAACTCTTGAAAACATAGATATTCACGCAATAGAAATGCAATGAGGTCATAAATAAGAGAAATATTATTATAAAAAACTCCCGAAGGCGCATTCTGATCATGAATGTCGGCATGCGATTCCCTGCATAGCCCTCTCCAGAGTTTTTACACTACATATCTCCTAAGTTGCTTCGAAGTCTTTAATGACAGTTCATGATGATTTTCGGTTTTTTTCAGATTTTTAGGCGATATTCGTGATATTTCAAGAACGATTTTTATTTTCAATTTACCAATTAGAATTTTGAGCGCTAACGAGAGGGAGAAAAATTACAAAAAGCACTGCCGTGATTTCAGGAGCTTTTGAGCGCTCGTTCATCCACCTTGTTGGTAGATTCGCATTTTCCAGTTTTAGAAACCAATTGGAAAGATTTTGACAGCTGTCAAATAAAATTTCAAACTGAGGCGAAAATCCAGACTTAACGTCAGTGCTTCAGGTAACCAATTTTTTTTCGATAATTCGCTAGAATTTTCTACGGTATCTATGGTCTTGATAATGTGATCTGAACAAAATTTCCCACGTAGTTTGAATACATTATTCTTCATCTATGTGAGAAATATCATTCCAATCCAATAGGTAGTTTCGAAATTATCAGGAAAAAAATAGTTTAAACGGCTATATTTACGAAACAGCTAGTCTAATTTTGCTCATTGATGAACGTGACCGCGAAATTCGCGATCCGAACCTATCCTAAAAATTTCAAGTCCCTAGGACTTTCCGTTCGAAAGTTATGATTTTCTATGATTTCTATGGTTCTGATCATGCGATCTGGAAAAAAATGTAGCTCGAATATATCATTCTCAATTTAAATACAAAATTTCGTCACGATCAAATCCATACTTTTGAAATTATCAAAAAAACTGAATTTCAAACGGCCATATTTAAGGAACCCCTAGTCTAATTTTGCTCATTGATGAACGTAACCGCAACATTCGAAATCCACACCTATCCTGAAAATTTCAATTCCCTAGGCCTTTCCATTACAAAGTTGTAATTTTCTATGGTTTCTATGATTCTGGTCATGCGAGCTGAACAAAATTTTGCATACAGCTTGAACCTTGTGGTTCTCCATCTGAGTGCAAAACTTCACCTCGATCGAATCTGTTGTTTCGAAGTTATCAGGAAAACAAAATTTCGAGCGGCCATATTTACGGAACCCCTGGGTGATTTTGGCCCAATAACGAACTTAACCGCGGCATTCCAGATTCGAACCTACCCTGAAAATTTCAAGTTTTTAGGACATTTCGTTCGAGAGTTGTCGTGTATACGGCCGGACGGACGGACAGACTCGAATTTTTCGACGGATTCGTCATCAGTGAATCGAACATAGTGGTTTGAGACCATTTTCGGCTCAAAATTCTAAAAATACAGACATCGTGACGAAATGATATAGCCCTCGTGTAAGTAGTATTTGCGCTCAAAATAAATTGTGTTATTGAAGGTGAGTTGTACTATTTGGTATATTTCAAGACATTATTCCGACACCGGATATAATCACTTATTCGTCGGTTGTTCCTTTCAATTCAAGAATAAATGTGTAATGTATGTGTTCCTTTCTGCGGAAAATATAGATTTTCAAACTTGAGTTGACAGAGCGTGTTTTTCAACTGAAATCGAATAAAACTCAAATCTCAGTGATACTTTTCATTGTTTTCATTGAATCTTCAATTTCATCTGGCAGAATCATTCATTTTCCAGAGATTTTTCTTCCTTACGCAAATTCTCCAAATATTTTTCGTTTTAGTCCGACAACATATGCCTTGAGAGAACTCCAAGAAAATGAATTGTGAGAATACTACATAACAACCTCGAGAACTGTGAGAATGTGATATAAACGTATTAGAATTTTCAGAGGGGGTTTCAGTTCTATTAACGGTTTTAGATAACAATTTGTCTCAAGACATTTCAAAATTCATAACTGATTTGAGGTTTGGCCACAATGACAGTATTGCGCTCCATATTTTTTTGACTTTACCAGTAACTGTTGCCTGTTGCAAGTGTTGATAGATTTTTCAATTTTCAGTAAAATTCAAAACAAACCAATTCCAGTGATTTTTTTCACCCTTTTTTTTTAATAATAATAAATCAATGTATTCAATCAAAATTTGGTAACTTTACAAAAGCAAGAACGAACAAATTTTGTATAACCCATCAAAATTTTACATGGGGAGTCAAGTAGTGTAAAATATCCACTATAAAAATTTACATAAAACTTCGAATAAATAAGTAAAAACTGTGAACAACATTACATTCGATTTCACAAACAAAATAAAGATATAGGCATGACATAAAAATCTAAAAAGTGTTCTTGAAGTACTCTTCTGTGTCATTTTAGGCCTTCTTTATGAGAATAGATTTAAGTTTCCTCTTTAGCTTCCTCCTGTCCAATTTCTTAACTATTGATGGCAGCTTATTGAATATTTTTCAAGGATGATGGTTCGCGTTTAGCTGTGATACTTTTATTCGATGGTATTGAATATTATTTTTCCCTACGCCGCAGAGTGGCTAGATCGAGCCTTGGAACTGCTGAAGCTGAATTTTCACATAATTAATTTTATCGATACCATATTATGTAGAAACAGGATATATATGGCGAATAGTTCCCTTAAAAAAGAATTTTTAGACGAACGTTTGTGGTTATCTTACAACTATGAAATTACAAAGTTTCAATTTGATATAATAGGTTTTTTTCGAATTATCGAGATGAAAAATTAAGATGGCTATATCTACGATACCCCTTGGCGGATTTTGTTCTTTACGAACTCATCCGGCGCATTCAGATCTTGAACGTGCTATGGAAATTTCAAAACTCCATGCCTTTTCTTTCGAAGGTTATCGTGTCTACGGACGGACGGAAATAATTGAATTTGACCGCGAATTCGATGTGTGAGTCCAACCCATTCGTTCCAAAACATTTTGGCTCGAAATTCGAAAGTTACAGATATTTTGGGTATAATTATAATATTAACGCTTTTTTCCATAGAAACAAAATGGGTGTTCCAACTTCCAACCTCAAAAAAGTATGTTTATGAAAAAGACTAGGTGGACCATTTTTGTCAGGTGACAACCCACCTGACAAATTTTCAGTGAGTAATATCTGTTTCCGTGTTGGATGGATTTGCATAAATCAGACAAAAGGCCTAATATTTCTATAGAATGTGATGGGAATCATAATATTATGTTTAGCTAAAAAGAATGTAGTTACTAAGTAACAGTATTGGTATCGATATACATGTTGCAACTTTTACTCAGGATAGAATTTTGAATTTGTTTTTCATCGATTCTATGTTTCATTTCAATTCAAGTATTCTCGTGATGGGACTATTTCTCGTTTATTTTCTCATTTCATCATTAAGTTTCATATTGTTAATTTCATTTTGTATTTATTATCAAGTAAACATTTATATTCTTGTTCTTGTGGTTTTTTTCACGTATGAAGAATAGAGAATATGCATTTTTAATCATTATTCATGTATTCAGCCACAAAATTATTCTGCTTTCGTAAATGGTCCATTTGAAACGAAACAGTCAGATTTTAGGAATGAAAAATGGAACGGGACATCTTTTAACATCAAAATTATCAACTGTTTCGATAGGATACAACGATAAAAAATTATTGGAATACATATGTTGATTCGATTTCGGAATAGGTCTCTCCAAAGATAGAATGATTCGGTATCTACCTACTTCTCAATTCATTTAAAATATATGACATGTCGGTATGTATCTATTTCCGAAAATGGGTTAAAAAAAATATTTCGTTCAATAAATAAGAAAAAACCTGAATGATACTACGTATAAGTGACTGCACCTATCCAAATAAAGAAAAAAAGGTTCAATCAGGATTGAATCGAATTACTTAACTCAGGAATGAAATCGAAGGATTGATTGCCTATACCGTCGCTTGAAATTCCGCTAAATTCTCACTCAACTAAACATTGAAAATAGACACTGTTTTTAAATTAGCTTATCAAACAAAAGTTCTTCTTTCCTGAATTGTATCGATTCACTACTTTATTCTCATGCAAGAGCCTTATGCCTATAATATTTTAATCCGCTGACTTAAGTACCAAAAAACTGTTAGATAGGCTGGAGTTTATATAATATTTTAGGTGAAGAACATAAATTGCTTTTGAAACAGAAAAGTCGAAATTTCATCAATTACCGCTAAAACTATCGACAGTGGATTGAATCTTTACTGTTTTATAATGAATCTTCAAGGTCATCAAAACACAAGGTTAATTAATTGAATCTACCAAATGAACTACAAATCGTCTTTGTAGAAAGCTGGGAGGGAATACGATAAAAATGCAACGTCGCACCTAGGCCGATAAATTCAACCGAGTCGGAAAGATCCGTATAAACACAAGTGGGTTGAAGGTTGAAACGTGTGCCTTTTAGGTTTTTCCGTATTGTGATATATTATTGTGAATGGTGTGAATAGTGTATTCTGTTTTTGCCTTTTTATCCGTCAGCACATAGACTTTGCCGCGTTAAAATTATTTTTCGACAAGGAACGACGGTTACGTAAGTGGTTTCGGTTATCTTCGAAAATAGAGGAAGGAAGCTTTCATGGCTTAAATCGATTCCTCGAAAAAAATTCATTCCAAATGCCCGTATACCTACTGGAGGTTTGCAAAAAACATTTCGAAGAGTCCAATATCATTGAGCATTATAAACATTCATAGCTGCATGGTTCAGTTCAACTCTCATTATTGAGATCTCCAAAAATCAAAAGAAAGAACACTTTGCCCCGAAGGGAAAAGAAGCGAAAATATTGGGTATATCATTGGGGTGAAAATGGGGAATTGGACAATTTGATATGAAGAAAAATTTCAAAATATCATATAAAAAAAATTTAGAAAAGCACTGCCGTGAAGGCAGGAGCTTTTGAGCGCTCGTACATGCACCTTGTAGGTAGATTCACATTTTCCAGTTTCAGAAACCAATTGGAAAGATTTTGACAGCTGTCGAAGAAAATTTCAAACTAAGGCGAAAATCCAGACTTCACGTCAGTGCTTTAGAAGACCAATTTTTTTTCGATAATTCGCTAGATGGTCTTGGTAATGCGATCTGAAAAAAATTTCCCACGTAGTTTGAATACATTATTCTTCATCTATGTGCGAAATTTCATTCCAATCAAATGAGTAGTTTCGAAATTATCAGGAAAAAAATTGTTTGAACGGCTATATTTACGAAACCCCTAGTCGAATTTTGCGCATTTATGAACATGACGAAATTCGCGATCCGAACCTATCCTGAAAATTTCAAGTCCCTAGGCCTTTGCGTTCAAAAGTTATGATTTTCTATGTTTCTGATCATGCGATCTGAAAAAAATATACCTCGAATATATCATTCTCGACTTGAATACAAAATTTCGTCACGATCAAATCCATAGTTTTGAAATTATCAAGAAAACTGAATTTCAAACGACCATATTTACGGAACCCTTAATCTAATTTTGCTCATTGAACGTGACCACGACAATCGAGATCCACGCCTATCCTGAAAATTTCAAGTCCCTAGGCCTTTCCATTACAAAGTTATAATTTTCTATGGTTTCTATGGTTCTGGTCATGCGAGCTGGACAAAATTCTGCATGTAGCTTGAACAAATCATTCTTCATCTTAGTGCAAAATTTCACCTCGATCAAATCTGTAGTTTCGAAGTAATCAGGAAAACAAAATTTCGAGCGGCCATATTTACGGAACCCCTGGGCGAATTTTGCCCAATAACAAACTTAACCGCGGCATTCGAGATTCGAACCTACCCTGAAAATTTCAAGTCTCTAGGACATTCCGTTCGAGAGTTATCGTGTAGACGGACGGCCGGACGGCCGGCCGGACGGACAGACTCGAATTTTTCGACGGATTCGTCATCAGTGAGTCGAACATAGTCGATTAAGACCATTTTCGGCTCAAAATTCGAAAAATACAGATATCGTGACGAAATGATATAGTCCTCGTGTAAGTAGTACGAGCGCTCAAAAATGTTATATTTGAGAATATATTATCAATTTGAAGTAGATTGTTTAGTTTATTTCGAAAAATGTGTAACTGAACTTGTTCGACTTGAATTTGCCGATTAATTTCTGCAATATTCACATACATGACCAGTTCAAGAATTTCTTGATCGGTTCCATAACTTTATTATTTGCACAATTTTAAGGCAAAAGAAAGCCCTATAGGTACCTTCTTCTGGTTCTTGCTAAACAATATAATAAAAAAACAAATATTTGTTTCTATATTATTCAAACATTTTCTGAGTGATCGAAAACACAATCTCATAAGCGAAACATACAGTGACAAATTGTTTACGTCAATCATTGAAATATTATTCCACTACTTATTAAGAAAAGTTTGGTATGTAGTATGTATGTTGATTTTGGAATGAAATGCTTGAGAGTTTATATACAGGGTGTCCCAGAATGAATGGATAATCCTGTAACAATATATAGAAGAGCCTTTGGACTCTCTGAAAAAAATACAAAAGAAAATCTATCCCCACTAGAAAGTTTTTTTTTTCAAAATAATGATTTCTTGCGTTTCTGTGTATCACGCTCACAAGTGGATCAAATCCATCAGTTTCTTTATGGTGAAATATTCTTCATTGAAATACCAATAGATATACTGGAAACCGTATAAATATCTGTTGTAACTTTTTTGGAAAAAAATATCCAACTTCAAATTTCGTCATAAAACGTGATGAATATTTCATAAGGTGAAAGTTTAATCGTTCATGGTGGAAATAAAATTTGAGAAAGCCTGTGTGGCCAACTCAAAAAAAATATGCGCCTTTCATGTAAATATCAAAATGTTACAATACATCTTCATAACTTATTTCCCCATGAAGAAACTGATTGATTTGATTCATTTGTGAGCGTGTTTTGAGAAAAAAAATATTTCTAGTGGGAATAGTTTTTTTTTTGTATTTTTTTCAGCTAGTCCGAAAGATCTTCTATAGAGTGTTACAGGATTATCCATTCATTCTGGGACACCCTGTATGTATTTTATTATTTGTTGCATATAATCAAGTATCTACTATTTATGATATCCGGTTGTCTTTTAACACGCCACGTTACTTTGCAAGTAGGTATACCTATTTTATATTTCCAGCATTTCTAGCGGTCTCGACTTGTGAATCTCGTACAAGAAGTTTAAAAACCAGCCTACGTCACGAGCAAACATTCGGATGGCAGAATTCATGATCGACATCCGAAAAAAATCGCTATAAAACCCCGATACGACAAACCGAAAAACACGAATAAACCGGGGCACAACAATAAAAATATCTAATTTCGCAGTCTACTGATTAAACCATCATAAAATTATTATCGGTCCAATAATAATAATGGAAACAACGACGTTTCGGAACCGTTTACGTGCCATCATAAAATTATTCGATTTTCATAAAAGTACCTTTTAGTCATAATAAAACGCTTTGCGGAATCAGAACAATAAACAATTAGACTTTTTACAGTGGCGAATTCGAACCTTCGCCACTTGTAAACATTACTTTTTCTAATTTCTAATTCATTCGATCTCGCGCAATAAAACTCCTACGATTCGAGAGCGAATGATACGTGGCGACATCTAAAGCTCCGTCTACACTGGGTGACGTCGATATCTCGAGGAAGGTTCTTCATGCGCCAGCAACTTACAAGCTATCTATCGCCTACTATTTTATTATTTCCAAAACTAATTCTTTGTAAACGTTCCAGGGAAAAATTTCTGGCCTCCACTGAATGTTTACTCGATAATTGAATTCTTCACTACCCAAAACGTAAACTGAAAATTTCAGATTGACGGGTTAGGATTTTGCTTTCCTTGCACCACAAATCAGCGTGCAGAGCTTTCTTGAAAATTAAAACAGCAGATGACAATGAGATTTTTGAAATTTAATTGCGAAAAATATATTCAACATAAAACTATAGAAATGAAAAGTATAGATTAAAATATCTTGACCACCTATTGCGAATGCAATTGCAAAGTTTTTCTCCCAATGGTTCGTGAGTAATGGAATATCGGTGCAAAATAAATCTCAATATTTGTAACAACCTTCGATAGCTCAGTTGGTAGAGCGGTGGACTGTAGAGGAAAGAGAATGTTGACATCCATAGGTCGCTGGTTCAAATCCGGCTCGAAGGATTCTTTTTTCTACGTCTCTATACGTGCAGAATTTGGAGTCAAATTGATTTCTGTCCGTCCGTCTGGCCGTCCAAACCTACCTAAAGACTATAACTTTCGAAAGAAGAAGCCTAGTGTTTTGAAATTTTCAGGGTACGAACGAGGTCGAGGTTGAGTTCGTACACGGAAAAATCTGCCAGACGGTTTCGCAGATTTGATTTTTTCTCAATAACTCAATAGTCCATCCAATTTCTTGTATGACGAATTCCTCACAACGATCCCTTCCTTTAGACGTGTTCATAGGTGTCGGTTTCCATTTTTCCGCCACCGACATAAAAAAAAATTGAGTGCCCGTAACTCTAGATGTCCGCCATTGAATTTCAGAACAATACATCAAAGGATTATTGAAACCATAAAAAGTTTTTTACAAATTGCGTTCGTTCCAATTAAATTTTTATTCTTCGCGATCTCGAGGTGGGCATATTCAATTTAGATTACACTCTTCGGGCGTTTTTTATGGCGATATACGCTCGGCCTGATCGGGATATGCTCCGGAATCAAAATGCTGAAAATTGACCAAAAAATACATTTCTTTTGACCAACATTGATTCTACAGTAGTAGAAAATTGTTAGTTTTATTCATTTGGACAAAATCAACCTCATTAAAATGGATGAATAAATAAATTGCCCATGAATATCCCAGGTACCTCAACGATGGACTGAATATTTTATTAAACTCAATGAAAGATTCTTCTTCAGATAATTGTATCGAAATGAAGAAATTGTAGGAAAGCCTGCTTTGAACTTCTTCACCATCAATCAGGGCCGTATCTAGGTACTATTGCGCCTGTGGCAATATATTAGACAGCGCCCCCCATTTGCGTTTATTTTTTTTTTTCATCCATCATATTTTCTTATCGTATTTTTTTTTTTCATAATACTAGTCATATATTTCTGTAAGTTTTTGAATAACACACATTTTTATTGAAAATTTTTTTCATTAAAAACATTGAAATACACATTTTGAATGAAATGCATCAAAATAAAACAAATTCTGAAAAAACAAAATGGAATATCCAAATTTATGTAATAAATTAGGAAAATTTATCTTAAAAAATATAAATTCTTCAACTTAAAATTTAAAAATACATATTGCCAACGTAAAATAAAATTTTTTTGGTAAGTTGACTAAAAAACATTAATCGATAATCACAATCTCTGCAAAAAAAAACGGAAACTTAGCATACAAATACTATTTTATAACCATTTGAAACACGTACTAATAGTTTCGTACATGGCCCGATGTTACAATATTCAAAAAGTCCATACGTTAAGTATAAAAAAATCACTGGAATAATCTTTGCCAGATGAGATTGGAGATTCAATGAAAACTATGAAAAGTAACACTAAAATTTAAGTTTTATTAGACTTCAAAAAAAGATGCTCTGAGAAGTGAGAACTCAAGTTCGAAAATCCATATTTTCCGCAATGAACCGAACATATTTCTTCTTGAATTGAAAGGAACAATATTATTATGTTGAAATACAAATAATTGAATATATCCGATGCCAGAATAATGTCTTAAAGAATAACAAAAACTTAGTACAACTCACCTTCAATAGCACAATTTATAATGCTCGAATCCAAAAGAACAATGGCACAAAAAAGTCAGAATATAAAAAAAATTCAAAACTTATAACACTTCAAATCAGGATACACACTAACCAAACATTGAAATTCAAATTTTTTGCTCTTCCCTTCACAATTGAAGTAAATCAATATTTATGTAGAATAGAATAACAGTAATTTTCTCCCACTTCTTGAGCTCAGACTCTGATTGGTGAATTTTTGGCAATACAAATCGTTTTTGAATCACCACAGATGTGGCCTAAAAATCTAAACAAATCGATCATTATGAACCATCATCATCAAAGAAGCCGCCTTTCAAAACAAGCTGGATGCGATAAGGGATGTAGTGTGCTTGGAATCGCATGACGATATTGCCGATTGCAATATTATTGATCAGAGTACGGCATCTTTGAAAAATTTCATAACAATTGAACCATATTTCTCGTATTTCTGGCCTTATTGCATTCTCATTCTGTTTTTTGAATATCAATGTTTCGAAATGTTGTGATCGAATTACTTACTAACGTAACCGTGTTTTCATCTTTCGAATAATTTTTTTTTGCTTGGCGCTTCTATTTTTTTATTTTTGATATTTTTGGCGCCCCTTCGGACCTTGCGCCCGTGACAAGTGCTACCCTTGCCACGCCCTAGATACGGCCCTGTCATCAATTTTTTCGAGAAATACCCTCTTTTATTCCTTATACAGTATTTGATTATGAATCTATCTCACGTTTTCGACTATTAGCCGAAACCTCAGACGCCACACACCTCAAACGACTCCCTCCACGTGGTCGAAATTACCATAATAAAAGGAACCCAATCGAACGGTCAGTAGCCAAGAAAAACTCCCCGTATATTGAAAAAAAAACCAGTCCCAGATCCACAGGACGAAACTCCGCTGTTTCACGAATACACGGTGGATATTTATACATCCTGTAATAAAAAATGAAGAGACGAAAAAAACAATATATAAATCTTTTAATTTGTCAGTGTTGGATTTCCGAGGTGGGCGTTTTTATGTTGGAAATATGATAATCCGGTTGTGTTTGGAAATGCCACCAGCTTCTGCACTTTTATTAACGCCGGATTCTTCGGCTGGATTTATTAATTGTTAATTTTTATGTCGATGTGGTTCTGTCAGCATAAATATCTCTCAAAATTCGGCTGTCGGAGGACCGTGTACGGTCCTGTTGGACCTTTTTCATTCACATATTACGTTGAATAATTTTTACGCTTCGACAAGAAGAAGTAGACTTTTGAGTTCATTTTTGTTGAGGAAGTTCCACTGTTTTTTCATCGAATCAAAGAACCGACTATTTCGAAAAGAGGAGGTTTCAGTATATTATTTAACTAGCGGTAAAGTAGGTCATAACTCACGCAGATGAAGTTTGCAGCACGAGCCGAAGGCGAGTGATGTAATTCATTAGGTGAGTTATGACCATTACCGCAAGTTGAATACTATACTTTATCTACAACTATAACAATAAATACTTAGATACAAGTACAGTGAAAGAACTTTATTCACAAATCTTAATAGTTACCTATAACAATGCATTATTTATGTTGATTGTGCAGCATAAGGTAGAAAGTCCGTAGGGGCGATGCTTTTCATTAAGTGCTAAGTTCACTGAAATATGCCAAAAGAACATTATCTGTAAACGATGACTTAATATTCTTGCTGCTACACCAATCTTGAAAACTGTTTTATACACCTTTTTATTTGTTTTGGCATTTTTCGGGCAATACATTTTGCATGGTAACATGAGCTGATTGTCTCATTTCTGAAGATGTACATAATAATTCATCTTCTTTATCTGAATTCATCTTTTTCAGCAAAACATTCACAATAATAATTAGTTATCAACTTAATTTGAGAAAACGTCAAAATTATTAAAGTGATCTCCCCTCAATACCAATAATGGACTGTTTCCACTCGGCCAATCGCCTTGTTCATAAGCACAGAGACAGGGAGTTATAGGAGTGAGTTATAATAACTCGCGGTGTTTGTTTACAGATACTATTAATTGCTCAAAAGTAGTTGAAAAATGAATATATAATTCAATAGGAGTAGATAAATATCTCAATTTGTATGAACAATATTAAAATAACGACACACTTTAAAAAACTGTAACTATATGTCTTAATTTTATCATTATTGATTAAACCACATACCTACTTAAATGAGGAAATTCAAAACGTCCTTCAGTGTTCATTGTAAGTATGACAAATACTGTCATTTTCTTCTTTTTATGAACTTCAATAGATCACCGAATTATATTGAATTTATCAAAAAAACTTAATTTTCTCTTAACGTGGAGCAGCTAGAGAGTTGAATTTCTACTTAACTCATTTAATCGTAGTCCCATCATGTATGTTCGATATTTCAGAAAGATATGTGGAATATTTTTCCAAACACTGAAGTTCAAAATTTTATTTAAAAATTTTCTAGCAATACGATCGTTTACGAAATTTTACACGATTATAACAACTATAAACTACAAAGTTCCAATATGATTGGATCAGTATTTTTCGAATTGAAGAAAAATTCATAAACTATATTTATTTATTCATTTAGTTCCAAAACATAAGCAAAAGAAAATAAACGGAATCATCCCCATTTACAAAAATATGAAAAAGCAACGAAAAATAACAAGCATGAAAGGAAAAACATACAGCGAAAATAACAAAAATCGACCTGTTAGAATTAAATAAACTAAATAACCTCCATAACATCCCAGCACATGGCAAACACCAAAAAGTAGGAAAACAAATCAATTCAGAAGTGCACTTACTTTTCTCTTGAACTGACCAAGGCTGCAACAACAAAATTTTAAATTTACACCAACTTTGTTAACAAGAGTGGGACATCTGACCATATAAGAAATCTTTCTATATTCTAATTTGAATTTGATCTTAAAACAGTGAACAAATGTGTAGATTTGTCTTGTTCTTCTCGCGGGTATGTTAAGTTTAACAAGAGATAAAAGTTCATTAGAACACACATCAACATTGACCAACTTGAAGAAGAAAATAAGATCATGCATAAGTCTTCTAGATTTCAAGGCAGGCAGATTCAAATTGACGCGTAATAAATGATACCTGGTCTCTCATTCCTATTGATCCCTCGTTCAAACTATATCTACAGAACCCTTCAGCAGATTCCGCCCATTAACGAATCCAACCGGCGTATTCAGACCTCGAAGGCAGCATGAAAAGTTCAAAACTCTAGGCCTCCTTCGAGAGTTTTCGTATTTACGTACGGCCGGACGGATGGACAGAATTGAATTCGACCTCGAATTCCTCATCTATGAGTCCGTTTGAGACCATTCTCAGCTTAAATTTCGTAAATAACCGACATTTGGGAAAAATAGAAAGACCAATCATATGTCTATCATGCCTGGGGAAAGTCTTGAAAATCAGATCGATTTGATTCCCTGGCAACGGCGATGCTCGATGCCTGAGTTGAGCCGATGTTCAATGCTTCACTATGAACGGTTTAGTTCAGTTACATGTGTTTTCGATGCTTGAGTCTTGATGCGATGCTTCTTTATGTTTTCACCCTTACAATCGACAGACAAACTTATTTCAAGAAGAACATTTCATGGCCCATAAATGCTTCGTTCCAAGAATACCAGGAGTGCAGAAAAAAGTACTTATAAATATCTCAATCCAAGCTCCATCAATAAACAAACACTTCCCAACCTAATCGCCAATTAGTCAAGAAAACCACCCCTCGCATAAAACTCCGGAACGACACGCTAGATAAGGGAAATCCCCCGCCACTTATAGAAACCCGAGGTCCCCCGGGATGGTCCCGGACTTCCCGGATGGGTCCATTATGCGTCCCCGGAACGGTGCGATTAGCGGACAAATCACGCCGCGGCCGGAAGACTTATTGTCCTCGTCGGGCGCAATCAATGTCCGTTTGACTTCGACCCCCGTCCCCTTGTTTTTTCATCTATACCTCCGACAGAACGGCCGGACTTTGAGGGATTTATTTGTTTGCCGCTGTCCCGCTCGTCTCCTTTCTTTCGTTTTGTTGAGTCTCTTCTCTCTTCCGGAGTTGTTATCCATGTTTTTTGGAGATAGGGGTGGATCGACGATCCGTGATGAGTTTGTGGCGTTTCGATGGCGTTATCGGACAAGCTACAAACCTCAATGTTCAGGCACGCTAGCATCAGAATGTCGAAAAATAGTGCTCTTGTTTTCATTTACGATGGTGCACTTTTTTTTTTATTTTTTTTTTGTCTTCAGTGAATTCACAATTTAGACATCCGCATAATTCAAAAGAACCTCAATTCTCAGACATTCACAATATCCATGACCTAGTCGGGATTCGAAATCGGTCCCTACGGCAACCTAGCCACTGTGTAGTCCACCAGACGTGGATCGTATTTCGGAAAAACCATTATATACCACCATTTTCAGGTATAACTTTCCCTATTTTTCCTTCAAATCCGTTCCACTGACTAGATGGAACGAAAGTTTTCATTCATAACCTCTTTCATATCCAGCTAGAATTGTGCTGGTAAAAACCTGAAAATGTGAAAAAACACACGAGGATAGAAAATCGTTGAAAATCCATGTCCATTATATTCTTTTATCTACTTCTATTGAATTAAATATTCATAATTCAACTACTTGTGAGCAATTAATAGTATCTGTAAAAAAACACCGTGAGTTATAATAACTCACTACTATAACTCCCTGTCTCTGTGCTTCTGAACAAGCCGATTGGCCGACAAGTCCATTATTGGTATTGAGAGGAGATCACTTGATAATTTTGACATTTTCTAAAATTAAGTTGATTTTTGTGAATTGTGAATGTTTTGCTGAAAAAGATGAATTCAGGTAGTGAAGATGAATTATAATGTACACCTTCAGAAATAAGACAATCAGCCAATGTTACCATACAGAATTTATTGCCCGAAAAATCCCAAAATAAATGAAGGGTGAAGGGAAAAAACGAGGAATGTCACTTTTTATTATATTTACGGAACCCCTAGTCTAAATTTGCTCATTGATGAACGTGGCCGCGAAATTCGCGATACAAACCTACCCTGAAAATTTCAAGTTCCTAGGCCTTTTCCTTCGGAAGTTAAAATTTTCTATGGTTTCTATGGTTCTGGTCATGCGATCTGGACAAAATATTGCTTTAATAAATCATTCCCGATTAAAAACAAAATTTTATCTCGATCGAATCCGTAGTTTCGAAATTATCGAGAAAACAAAATTTCAAACGACCGTATTCACGGAACCCCTAGTCTAATTTTACTCATTGATGAACATGCCCGCAAAATTCACGATCCGAAACTACCCTGGAAATTTCAAGTCCCTATGCCTTTCCGTTCGAAAGTTATGATTTTCTATGGTTTCTATGGTTCTGGTCATGCGATCTGGAAAAATGTAGCTTGAATATATCATTCTCCATTAGTATACAAAATTACAAACGACCATATTTACGGAACCCTTAGTATAATTTTGCTCATAGATAAACGTGATCACGAAATTCGAGATCCACACCTATCCTGAAAATTTCAAATCCCCAGACGTTTCCGTTCAAAAGTTACAATTTTCTATAGGTTCTATGGTTCTGGTCATGCGATCTGGACAAAATTCCGCATGTAGCTTGAACACCTCATTCTCCATTTGAGTGCGAAATTTCATCTCGATAAAATCTGCAGTTTCCAAGTAATCAGGAGAACAAAACTTTGAACGGCCATATTTACGGAACCCCTAGTGGAATTTTTGGCCCATTAACGAACTTAACCGAGGCATTTGGGATCTGAACCTACACTGAAAATTTAAATTCTCTAGGTTGTTCCGTTCGAGAGTTATCGTGCTTACGGCCGGACGGAAAGACTCGAATTTTTCGATGGATTCGTCATCAGTGAGTCGAACATAGTCGATTGAGACCATTTTCGGCTCAAAATTCGAAAAATACAGATATCGTGACGAAATGATATAGCCCTCGTGTAAGTAGTACGAGCGCTCAAAAACAGGAAATGTCGAAACTTTTTTCGTATGATATTCACCAAATCATTTCAATCATTGAGTAGATGCCTTAGATCGAGAATATTGTATTAGTTTTGTTGTGAAGCTTTTACTTTTCGAAACATATCTCTTTTAGATGCAAAAGTTCAAAAGTTTGGTGAACTTTGAATTACTGAATCTACCAAAATAATCCTGGTGGGGTGGGGACGTATTTTTTTTATAATTACATGATCCTTCACTAATGCAAAAATGTTAATTTGAACGATGTAGGTACATAAAACAGTAAGGAAATAATAACTTTTTTCGCGGGAGCATATTTTTCGAGTTTTTCATATGCCCAGTATTCGGAAAGTAAAGGAAAAAAAACTAATTACATATTCATATTCTACGCCTTCGGATTAGTCAATACCGTAAGTTTGGTGGAGATAAAATGAAAAACATCGCGGTTATTCGTATCCTGAAATCGTTAAAATCATTCCAAATCCAAATTTTTTTTTCTCGTACGATATTCACCGAAATCATTTCAATTATTAATGCGACGCCATAGATCAAGAATATGTGATTATGTTTGTAAAGCTTATACTACTCGAAACATAACACTTAGAGAAGAAAAAGTTCGAAATTTTGGTCACCTTTGAATGACTGTTACACATGGACCCTCCTTCTTCTTATCCATCACGCAAGGACATTTCTAGTTTTTATCCTTCGTAGTGTTATTGTAAATAAGCATAGTTATCGAAAGGTTCCAGTTATTATCTTTCATTCTACCTAGAAAGAGGGACACGTCTTAATCCCTGCAGATGGCATCATAATCACGATTTTTTAAAATTGTGACATTCCTTGTTTTTTCCATTCACCCTTCAAATGATTTTTTGGCATATTTTAATGAACTTGGCACTAAATATAAAGCATCGCCCCCATGGACTTTCTACTCCATGCTAAGAAGCATAATCAACATAAATAATGCATTGTTATAGGTAACTATTAAGATTTTTAAATAAAGTTCTTTCTATGTAATTGTATCTCAGTATTTTCTGTTATAGTCATAGATAAAGTATAGTATTCAACTTGCGGTAATGGTCATATCACACTAGATGAACTACAGCCCTCGCCTTCGGCTCGTGCTGCAAAATTCATCTGCGTGAGTTATGACCTACATTACCGCTCGTTGAACAATATACTATTGTGTAACACAGGAAATAATACTGCGATTTGTTCCAATTTTTGTCCACGCAAAACCTTCTAATACAGCTTCGTTTCATCAGCCGAACGACCCAATTTCCCTCATCAACCGAGCCCTAAACGTTGAAAACCCAGCTACGCCGATAATTCCAGTTGTTCGCCCCTCAAGCGAGGCCGTATCTTTCATCCCTCACCCTCTTCAACGGACCACAGAACTCGACAGATCGAAAATATAAAACGAAGGCTATATTTCTGTGTCACAAGTCGCGCACAAGGGTAGCACTTTGATACAGATAAACCGCGCGGTCCCGTTGTGAAATATATCCTCGGAGAAGATTACAATCCGCTTAGCTGGCGACCAGGAGGACGGGGTGTTTGTTACGGGCGAATTTATTGGGGATGCTGCGAGACCAGAAGGCGGCCCCGCTAACGCGTTTAGTGCCGCGTGGGTGGCCCACCTTGTCCTCTCGGGGAGGTGACGGATGAGGTCACCGCGACACCCTCATTAGCACGTTGGTGAACAGTTCTTTGAAGAGGGTGGTCGATCCTCGAGTGTCCTGTCTCTGCTTCTGCTTTTTTCAAGTGGATCTGGTGTCCTTACGGGGTGGTTGACAAAGGGGTGTACTTTTGTTGTTAATGTGGGATGTATAGACACTTTTTGGGGTGAAGAACCCGGCTTTGTAACTTTATTAGTGTCAATATCTCCAATCTGTTTTGAGGTGCATGTACTGGGTGTCTCACCATCACCACCAGAATTGATCGTATGAATGAAAAAAAAGTTTTATAAATATCCAGTGTGGACCAAATTCGTTTTCTAGTGAGGTGAGGGGGTCTCGAGAACCCTCGGAGCTTGAAGAAAGCGGATGGCATATTTTCAAGCTCCTTTTTCTTGACTGATCCAATTCCGAAAACAGAATCGGACTATCATTTCTAAAATTTGAAAAACAGTCGTTTTCAATCATGCTGAATAACTCACTTGTTTGAACTAGTATTCAAAATCGATTGTTGCTTTCTACAGGCAATTTTTATGGGTAATTGAAAGGTGTTATGGTTGAATTTATTGACCCCGCCATTCTGAAAATATGTCATCAGTTTCCGATTCCTTGAATGTAAGTTGTTAGAAAAGTTCTCTTCTCTGCAAGAACATTTTTTGCTTATTTTGAAGATATATCATATGTCTATCATTGTTCATGTGAAAATTCCATTAGTAAAAACTCTTTCCTGGCTTTCCGGTTGAATAATTGTTGAATAATTTCTGGTTTCAATAACCAGAGTTATCGAAAGTTTTCATCAATATAAACTCTATAATGTCCAGGTAGTGTTTTGCTTGTAAAAACTTGAAAATATGAAAAAAAAGTTATGAGACTGAAAAATCGATAAAAACATCACTCACATTTATTTCTCACTCCAGTTTACTTCTCTCTACGAATTTGTACCTATCAATTTCGATTGACGTTCACGACTTACTAAATTTGATCGGAAAACTGTTATTAAGTAAGTAATGTTTGGTTTATTTTTTCAAAAATCCGTGTTTCGTGAGGAATTTATTTCCTATCAAAATCTTTCGGAAAACGATATCCGTGATATTCGGATTTGTTTCCGTTTATCAAAAAATAGTCAATTTTCACAAGGGAATGATGTTGAATAATTAATAGCCATAGCAAGAAATAAGTACATATATGCAGCATTTGTCGTGAACGTAACACTCTATGACCGAGAATATCGTTTGTCGAATACTTTTTTTCAATTGTTATCGAATTTATTCAGAAAGAAATCTATTATCTGATTAATGCAGAAATGTATCCCAAAATTCTTTCGTTGGTGTCAAATAAAACGAATGAAGAACCTTATGGAAAAAAATTGTGTTTTTTAACAGGGATGTTTCATAGTTGCTTCAACTGTTTTTACAAAATTCCATGTGAACAGTGACATATTTTTGCAATCATCAAAAAAATTTGCTTGATATATGGTGCTAATTTGTCTCTATGTCCGAAAATATCGTTTGTCGAATCACTTTTTTCAATTATTATCGAATTTATTTTCGAATAAAAATCTATTATCTGATTAATGCAGAAATTTTACCCTAAAATTCTCTCATTTGTGTTAAATAAAACGAATGAAGAACCTTATGGAAAAAAAGATGTATTTTAACAGGAATGTTTCTTAGTTACTTGAACTATTTTTACAAAATTGTATGTGAACAATGACATATACATTTTTGCAATCATCAAAAAATTTGCTTGATATACAGTGCTAATTTGTCTCTATGACCGAAAATATCGTTTGTCGAACCATTTTTTTCAATTATTAACGAATTTATTTTCGAATAAAAATCTATTATCCGATTCATGCAGAAATTTTATCCACAATTCTTTCATTTGTTGAATAAAAGGAATGAAGAACCCTAATTATAGAAACCAATTGTATTTTAACAGGAATGTTTCTAGTTGATTCAAACTATTTCACAAAATTCCATGTGTCTCTAAGTATAACCGAAAACACCGATTGCCGAATCTTTTTTTCTATTTCCAATTTGTCATCGATTTTTGGGCATCAGATCTAAAGACGACTGTGGATCGTGTTATCTCTCTGTTAGGAGATCTGCCATGAACCACGGTGCCATATGCATGCCAGCAAGTGAATAAAGTGCTGGATTTTATCGCAAATCTGTATATTCTCCTCATTTTGTTCACGAAAAATTTCACAAGCATTTTCAATACGTTGTTTTACATCGTCAACAATATTCACCTCACTAATGTTTTCAAATGACCCCATAAGAAGAAATCACAAGGGTTGAGATCCGGGGAGCGTGCAGGCCAAGAAATCGACTCACCAAGTCCTACCCTCCTATTCGGAAACACATTACCGAATTCGTGAACAACAACTGTCAAAAAAAAGCCTCACCTTTGAATTTTTTTGAAATAAATTATTTTTCTGTAATCAAGGTACATACTTTATTCGCTTTATTCAACACAAATGAAAGAGTTTTGGGATTAATTTCTTCAATAATCCGATGATAGCCTATATGAATTATTCAACACTGAACCGAAAATCGGGAAAACAGTTTCAATTTCGATCATTACCTAAATTCCAGAAATGATAGTCCGGTTCTGTTTTCGGATTTGGATTATTCATTTTGTACACTAGAGACCTTATACGAACTTACTTTCGCTGTGAAGATTTTCAAATACAACGCTAAAAGTTGAAAGATCCGAAATTTTTTTCACAATGAGTTCAGTACATTTTGGTAAAAATGAATCAACTTCGAGAGCTGAAATCCTGAATCCTGGATACATTCTTTTCAGTTTGAATTTTTTGAACATAAAACATGAAACATCTTCAGGGGAAGTTCTTCCTACAGAAATCATTGGATTTGAAAGTAGACCTTAGCCTCTTCGTAAACCGAACACGGATAGTAGTTGAACCACGAGTTATATTCCGGGAGAAAAATCCAGCAAATCAATGAATAATGTATCGAAAGCGCAGCGAGAAAATCAAATATGGAAATCGGCTGAAATGTACACAATGACAACTGTCGAATGAAGTTGAACTTCTCCGCTCATTTCGATCTACCCAGAATTAATAAAGCATTGTGGCACTCAGATGGGATAGATATCCCGAGGAAACTTTCCAACATCCAAATTGGCCATTTGAATTACAGATCACCGAATTACAATGATTTCCAACGAGTCATCGATATTTGAATTTCATGCACGGTATAATCCTACGTGAGGAAATGGAGGTATGAACACGAACTTTGACCGTTACTACCAACTCATACACGGCACACCTCAACTAGCAATAGAGGAACTGAAGTTGAAGAATCAGAACTATTATTTCTCCAAAAAAAGATATACTTACCAACGAAACATAAGAATTTCTACCCTGTAAATACTCACACTGAAGAACGAGAATGAAATAGCAAAGAATAAAGATTGGTGCAAAACAAACAGGTACCTACCTATCTGATACTCAAATAAGATTCAATAATTCGGAGGGTCCATTAACGCACGAAAAATATTATTAGTATCGTCACCATCTGATATATTCAGCAAAGACACTAAATGAGAACGGTTTTTTCGTTCTTCTTCGCACATTTTACTGATTCCTTGACGGTGCCCGTGCGCCATCTTTGTTTCCATATAAGGCATCGTGAAAATCAACACGAGGAGCCCTGCGATCTAAGCCACGCACCATGTAAGTACTTGGAGGCGTGATTACAGCTATTTTTAATGCTGGTTGCCTGTTATTTATTCCTGCTATTACGACAACAACGTTTCCGAATAAAAGTAAAACCTGTCGTGTGATCGTTGAAACATGGTCGGTTTCAACGGGTTGACATGGTCGTCACTCGCGGCGAAATGGGCATACATAAAAGCTTTAAATTACTCGAGATCTACCGCTCTTCCAACAGAGCTATCGAAGGTTGTTGATAAAAACATAATTTTCTCTCACATTGAGCACAAATAGACAACGTACAAATTTTAACAAAACTTTCACTACCTGAGCAGATGGAAGATATCTTTCCTTCCAAGTTGTACCTACACAAAGACATCCAATAAACATGTTATTTTCGAAGGTTTTTTTTACCTCATCAAAATAAGCCAAAATTCCAAATATCCTTTATATAAAATATTCACCAGGGCCGAGTATTTCGAAATCAAAGTTACCCGCTAATCTGAGAAATTTCCAGCACAGACCTGTGTTAGGTACGTATTGAGATCTGAATGTGTTTATTGAATGCTCTCAGTTTACGGGAAATCATATGACAAAGCGTATGATTTTTGTGACTTCCGAATTTCGCAAAGTTAGTGAAAATGCACGCTCCCCGGATCTCAACCCCTGTGAACTATTCTTTTGTATGTACACATAAGTGTACAGTAACGGTGAGATGAATAGTGTTGAACAACTAAAACAACGCCTTGAAAATGCTTTTGCTTTATTCGTGAGCAAACTGATGTGGTAGTTGCTGCATGTAATAATACGTTATTACGCCGGGCAAGACTTTGTGCACATCAATCGAATAATAATCATCTCGAACAATTTCTGTGAAAAATTAGGATCAATTTTATCGGTGAACTTCCTTTTCTGAGACCTTTTCAATCCGTATTTTTTCCTCTCCCTAGTTTGAACTTCGAGATTTATACCTTTCAGGAAAAATCTCCTAATAAAAGTTGAAAGAGAATATACGAATTTGCGATAATATCCATCACTTTATTCACTTGCTGAAATGCATAGGGCACTGTGATTCATAACAGATCTTCTGGAAGCGATATAACACGATCCAGAATGGTCTTGAGATCTTTATGCCCAAGATTTTTTTCCCCTTTTTTCAAATTGATGATCTCTTTCGATGAGTTCTAGCACCTGTCAAAAAGAACCTCAGCTTAAAAAACACCTTGTATACTCATCTAATGCACCTGAATGAATAAGAATAATACATAAGATGAAGTTCATATCGTCACCGGATATAGTATGGCGAAACACGTGTAGTAGTTTGTAAAACTCTCAACTAGTGAAAATCGTAGGCTATTTTAATTAGTTAAAAGTGTTAATACTGAGTAAATATGGAGGTTCATCAAGTATGGGCCAAATCAATCTAATATAAGATAATAATTAGTCAGGTATGAAAAGTGAATGTCGGAGAATCCAATCAAGTTATAACTCACCAAGAAGTAGGAAGTTGCTGAGTATCAAACAACTTACCAAATCATGCTATTCTTGAAATTTGAATAACAAAACATGCTTCAATCAGAACACAAGAATCATAAATAAAGGAATAATAATTTAGAACAATTGGACTAGACATCGTATTTTGAACCCTCAAATGAGCCTTACTAAAAAATATTCGAAATGATAACCTAACTGGCAGAAAAGGGCAATTCTGTGACAAAAATCGTAGAAGAAAAGAAACCCGCGACTGGGGGTACGCGGGGTGGTTCGTGGATGAACCAATGGAGTGATGCTGACACTTTCAACAACAGAATTGTAGAGAATGAAAAGACGAAGAAAATGAGTGCTAGTGCAACTGAATCGGGTTATTATTACCGTAGAAAAGCCGGAAAAACCGTAAAAATCAGCGTTTTTTCAGAAATTCATAACTTGGCCATTTCCAAAGTTTTAGCGCTGGTTTTCCGAATGAAAGTAATGGGTAATAGGTACTTTGAGTGTGCACAACCCGGACGTTGTCGGATAAACACTTTTTGCGTAATTGCGATTTGTATTATTTTAGGGCCTATTTTCCGGAATAGCTGGATGTGTCGGAATTTGTCCGATTTTAATTCACAGAACGGATTTTGGAAGTAAATGTATGGTACTACAAAATGTCAATCTTGGTTTTTCGTTAAAATGTTGCAAAATACGTGGAATCATGAACAAAACCGGCCCAGCGCTCGATCGCGGACGAATAGGGGGGGTAGCCGACCGACGCGGGGAAGTGCGTATTATAATAAAAGCGCGCTGCGGCCGAATCTTCACATTTATACCCTCACTACTCGAGCGCAATCGAGCGTTCGGCCAGTTTTGGCCATGTTTGCACTTTTTTCATCTCTTTTGCAACATTTTAACGAAAAATCAAGATTGTCGTTTTGTAGTACTGTACTTCTACTTTCAAAATCCGTTTTGTAAATTGAAACCGGATAACTTCCAACGCATCCAGCCCTTCCGGAAAAAAGTGCCTAAAATAATTCAAATCGCAATTACGCAAAAACTATTTATCCGACAACGTCCTGGTTGTGTACACTGAAAGCACCTATTAACCAATCCTTTCATCCAGAAAACCAGCGCTTCAACGTCGGAAATGGCCGAGTTATGAATTTTTGAAAATCGCACATTTTAAGGGATTTCCGGCTTTTCTGCGGTAATATTGACCCGATTGAGTTGCACTAGCACTCATTTTCTTCGTCTTTTTATTCCCTACAATTCTGTCGTTGAAAGTATTAGCATCGCTCTATTGGTTCAGGTTTCACAAGCAAAAAAATAAAAAAACCTTTTTTTGGTGTTTTTTTCGAAATTACAGAAAAGTAATCATATTTGCGAGTCGAAAACATATCATTAACATCCACGGACCACCTCACGCACCCCACACTCGCGGTTTTCTTCTACGATTTTTGTCACGAAAAAATCGCTATACCTACCAGAACATTCCATAAATTTGTAATACTCTGTCTCTTATCAACCCCTGCAATACTCCTGCTAGTAAATGGTCCAAGGGGGCAGATTTGTCACGAAATTCTGATATGCACCACATTAAAACGAGACCATTCCCATAAGAAGACATAAAAGTCGTAAAACTCAGTGTCTCGACATATGTTTTCTCGAGTACCGCATCAAGAACGATACTGTTCATAATATGACAGATGAGAAATGTATAAAATTCTTTGTGGCTTCCCGCTGGAGACCCATTCAAGGAGCTGGATAAAAAGCTTCTACCTTCTTAATTGCGTATGTTCTCGAGATAATCGGGCAGCGACAAGATTTACAGGCTCGCTTCGAGATGTATGTTTATATTTAGCCTTGTGAGGGTAGATTAAGGGATGCAGAGGCAAGTCTGGCACTGATTAGAAAGTATAATCAGGCAATTTGTCAATTCGAGTGTTGCAAGTGATGCAGACAGTCAGGTAGGGAGCTCCGCGTGTCTTAAGAGGTGAATACTTTCAGATTAATGGTTGGATACGGTTGCCAACCTCCTTCAGACCTTTCAACTTAAAGGGTTGGGGCGATATTTATGGGTTCCGAAGAATGGATGATGGATGGTGCGGTTTCGATGCGGGGGGGGGGGATTATAAATGTGCTGATCATGAGGAATCTCAGAAATTCGCTTTGCTCTTGATTGGAGGGCCACAAATCGTATATTATTTAACGAGCGGTAATGTAGGTCATAACTCACGAAGATGAGGAGATCAGTTTGCAGCATGAGCCGAAGACGAGTGCTGTAATTTACCAAGTGCGTTATGACCATTACCGCAAGTTGAATTCTACACTTTATCTACGACTATAACAATAAATACTAAGATACAAGTACAGAGAAAGAACTTTATTTACAAATCTTAATAGTTACCTATAACAATGCATTATTTATGTTCATTATGCTTCTTAGCATGGAGTAGAAAGTCCATAGGAGCGATGCTTTATATTGAGTGCTGAGTTCACTGAAATATGCCAAAAGAACATTCTCTGTAAACGATGACTTATTCTTACTGCTACACCAATCTTAAAATTGTTGTATACACCCTTATTTTTGTTTTTGGATTTTTCGGGCAATGAATTCTGTATGATAACATTAGCTGATTGTCTTTCTCAAGCTGTACATAATAATACACCTTCACTATCTGAATTCATCTTTTCCAGCAAAACATTCACAATAATAATTAGGTATCAACTTAATTTGAGAAAACGGCAAAATTATTCAAGTGACCTCCCCTAAATACCAATAATGGACTGTTCTCTTTCGGCCAATCGACTTGTTCAGAAGCACAGAGACAGGGAGTTATAGTAGTGAGTTATTATAACTCACGGTGTTTGATTACAGATACTATTAATTGCTCAAAAGTAGTTTAGTAATGAATATATTATTCAATAGGAGTAGATAAATCTCTTTATTTCCTCGTATAATTTCAAAATAAGCATAGTGGATTTTTGAAGGTACATACTTACTCACTATCATTCATCGAACAAATACAGTTTTTTACGAGCGAGCACAGTGAGCGTGTTAATTCGAAGCTATATGAGAAGGGAAACTTTGCGTTGTTTATACTATGTTTTCGCATTTTGTATTAGAGAATAACTATGCTTTGGAAAAACATGAATTTTATCGTCGGAAGGGATTTGTTTGCTTCTAGGAAATGGTGGATTTTCTTTCAGCGTTTCACTTCTGTCGATCATTCCTGGTCTGATACTTAGGAGAGTATTCCCAATAACGTCTTGAGATAGCATTCGCATCTCGGCAGTCGCGACCTGCGCAGCGCTGCCGTGCGGCGCTGCTACGAGCTTTCGGATAACAACGACCGGTCAGCGACTGCCACATACACTCAAAATCGGTAGGTTTGGGGAGGAAATCGGTAGAAGGAAAATTTTTCATAGAATCTCAATTTTTAGAATAAAACATAAACAAAGGAAGATTTAATCATAAAATAATGCAATTTTCCTCGAACCAAAAATAACATATGAGTAAAATACAATAATTTCCAATATAAAATAACAAAATATGCTAGAAAAAGTTCATTTAAAATTGTTCTCCTTTATACTTTATACGGGCACTATAATGGAATAATTTATTATTTTCATTCTCCAATACAACACCAACACCTTCATATATGAAAAATACGTGTCACGTTGTTTGTCCGGGATGAACTCTTAGAATATTGAACTGATTTCAATGAAATTTTGCACACTGTGTGCAGTTTGATCCAACTTAAAAGATAGGATAGTTTATATCTCAATTTACATTTGCACTGCAAATTTTGCAGCGTTTTTGAGCGCTCGTACTACTTACACGAGGGCTATATCATTTCGTCACGATGTCTGTATTTTTCGAATTTTGAGCCGAAAATGGTCTCAAATGACTATGTTCGACGAACTGATGACGAATCCGTCGAAAAATTCGAGTCTGTCCGTCCGGCCGTATACACGATAACTCTCGAACGAAACGACCTAGAAACTTGAAATTTTCAGGGTAGGTTTGAATCTCGAATGCCGCGGTTGAGTTCGTTATTGGGCAAAATTCGCCGAGGGGTTCCGTAAATATGGCCGCTCGAAATTTTGTTTTCCTGATTACTTTGAAACTACAGATTCGATCGAGGTGAAATTTTGCACTCAGATGGAGAATTACGTGTTCAAGCTACATGCAAAATTTGGTCCAGCTCGCATGACCAGAACCATAGAAACCATAGAAAATTACTTTGTAATGGAACTTTGTAATGGAAAGGGCCTAGGGACTTTCACTAGTCGCTTTCATCAATGAGCAGAATTAGACTAGGGATTCCGTAAATATGGCCGTTTGAAATTCAGGTTTCTTGATCATTTCAAAACTTTGGATTTGATCGTGACGAAATTCTGTATTTATATTGAGAATGATATATTGGAGCTAAATTTTTTTCAGATCGCCTGATCAGAACCATAGAAAACATAGAAAGTCATTACTTTCGAACGGAAAGGCCTAGGGACTTGAAATTTTCAGGATAGGTTCGGATCGCGAATTTCGCGGTCGCGTACATCAATGAGCGAAATCAGACAAGGGGTTTCGTAAATATAGCCGTTCAAACAATTTTTTTCCTGATAATTTCGAAACAACCTATTGGATTGGAATGAAATTTCGCACATGGATGAAGAATAATGTATTCAAACTACGTGGGAAATTTTGTCCAGATCGCATTATCAAGACCATAAATACCTTAGAAAATTCTAGCGAATTATCGAAAAAAAACTAGTCACCTAAAGCACTGACGTAAAGTCTTGATTTTTGCCTTTGTTTGAAATTTTCTTCGACAGCTGTCAAAATCTTTCCAATTGTTTCCTAAAACTGAAGAATGCGAATCTACCTACAAGGTGGATGAACGAGCGCTCAAAAGCTCCTGACTTCACGGCAGTGCTTTTCGTAATTTCTTTATTGCTAATTATTTGTTTATTATATATGACAACGAGTGATAATTATCCACGTGGCAACGTAGGTCTCAAATCGATGTCATCGCGTCTCCACTACACCCGATCACTCGAAAAAGCGATAATGTGCGGGGAGTGCGAGTCTTTCCCAGAACTGAATGAATTTGGAACCATTTGAGAACTGGGTTATAACTTTTAAAAAACCAAGGATATGGTTAGGGTTAGGTTAGGTTAGGGTAAATAATAATAATAATTCAACTGGTTTGAATGCTTCACTTCAATATAATTAGACGTATACCTTAGCCAAAGAAACGCGTGGCCGAGACTGCTAGTATATTATAATTTTAAGGGCATGCAACCCTAAATACATATTGGATAATTGAAGAAAGTGTACAATTCTCCAGCAGCGCGACCAAACTGCTTCCAGAGCATATGAGCAGCGCTGCCAAGGTCGCTGGTAGACCACGCCCCTTTGAAACGCTGCACAGTCGCTTGTGTCCGTAAGCGTTGCACTAAAATCCCTAGTAGCTGTACTCCGATCCAGGGTCGTCCCTGCAGGGTCGTAGCTGCCAGGTCGCGACTGCCGAAATCCGAATGCTACTTTTATAGTATATTATGTGGTTAAAATATTTTCAAGTTCCCAGAAAAATCGGTTTAGTCAAGGCGAACGAATACAAATAATTTGGTAGGTAAAAGTAGTCCTGCTTTGAAAGCAATCCTGAACAGTTTCAGCAATTTGGTCCTTGAACTTTGGAGTATTGCAGAAATTTCCAAAAATATTGCAGAATAATTAATCCGTCTAGTGGTCAATAATGGAAGAGGTCGTTGGCCACCTTCCTCGCTGACAGTGGAGATCGAGGATGGCAGTCAACTAGTTTGGTTGAAGGAAAGCATCTCCAATACAGATATTTGTGTGAAATTTACTTCAAGTTTCCATCTACATCTCAGCCTACTGCTTCAGTTGAGGCCTCATCTCTTGCAAAACACTCATGCGTCCTTCGCAGTTCACCCCAGCTATTCCGACAATGTTTGGCGATTTTCAATTCTTCGTCCCGGTGAGTATCCCATAAAAAACCGCCTCCTAACCCATTATTTTAAATTCCGAGTCCCGACGAGCGTGACGGAAAGACAGATAGACCACAACAATAAAACCCGGACCCCGTGCACAATTCGCGATAAGCCCCCCGCTTGGAAACACCTTTCCTCCATTCCGGACGGCGTCAGAAAAAGATACGCAAGCCCAATCGCCTTCCATTAAACCTGATTGGCGTGGTCGGCGCAAAAAAGTGAAGAGCCCCGATAATTTTTATTTCTCACGAGTTATGATGGCCGTGATTGATCGGGGTATTTTGCATGAAAACATTAGCCAGTTGCGAGATTTAAAAGGGAAACAATATTTTTAAATGACATATAGAAGTCGCGTTTAGGTAGTCTGGAAAAACAAGTCGAATTAATCACTTTAATAGGGCCGTGCAGCGTGGGGCCGAGCCGGGTCGGATTGATAGTCGCAATTATGATTGTGTGTCGTTAACTGGGCTTGATGTCCGCCTGTCATAACGCGTACGTTCGGCCGTTTTTGCAGAGGCGGGTGACCCGCTCCACGAGGCCGTCGGTGCGACCCCTTTTTCGAAGAGAATTAAGTCGCTTTTTTGGATACAGGAAACAGGTGATTGAGACATTTTTGCAATAACAAGAGCAAAAAACAATCTGAAATCTTGCGTTCAAACTCCGAAGTTATCTCGTCAAAAATGATTTGGCAACGATTATCTCAGACAATTTCTGTTAACAATTTTATCGTTGAGTTTGTGAAAATATCGCACGCATATGGCATAGTCTCCTAACAGAGAGATAACACGATCTAGAGTGGTATTCAGATATTGATGCCCAAGATTTTTTGCACTTTTTCCAAATTGAATATTTTATATATCAACTTCCGGCGAAATGATTTCTTTTGATGAGTTCCATCATCTATCAAAAAGATCCTCACCATAAAAAAACACCCTGTATTTATACAACAAATCATTCAGCTACACAGATTACGGATTTCACCTCACATATTGCGAAAAAATATATAACATGTATTATTTATTCCCAGGTCTGAGTGAAAGTTGTTTTTTTCTATTTTTCTTGAAAGTTCCTGTTCTTTCCTCCTCTAGAAATCTAACGAAGGTTCATCTTCATGTTCTATGAGGTATAATTTCTATTCGTAGCTCAGAAATCATACTGGTTTGTTTTTTGTTCGCCTAATGTTGCAGTTGAAATTGTTAATATACTTATATTTGTAGTTTCCGATTGATTATGGATATTAAGATTAAAAAATCTTTCATTAAATTTCCATAAGTTTTATACCACTTACAACTAAGAACCTCGACATTCTCTTATATTAAATAATAATAATAATATACCACATTTTCAGCATAAACATTTTCCAGGAATTCCTGTTTTCAATTCGATTATTTTTGTTGTTTCTTACTCTGATTGTGTCCTGTCTTCTGTTATCTTCAGAAATATTCATTATAGAGGAAAACCAAATCTCAGGAATGTGGACTTATGTTTTATGATATACATATTTAATTTCATTGATGATTCTGTGTTCTCTGATTTTGTTCCCTTTTTGAGCGCTCGTTCTACTTATGGCTATATCATTTCGTCACGATGACTGTATTTTTCGAATTTTGAGCCGAAATCCGTCGAAAAATTCGAATCTGTCCGTCCGTCCGTATACACGATAACTCTCGAACGGAACGACATAGAATCTCGAAATTTTCAGGGTAGGTTCGAATCTTGAATGCCGCGGTTAAGTTCGTTATGAGTTCGACCATGGGTTCCGTAAATATGGCCGGTCGAAATTTTGTTCTCCTCACTGATGACGAATCCGTCGGAAAATTTGAGTCTGTCCGTCCGTCCAGCCGTCCGGCCGTCCGTAAGCACGATAACTCTCGAACGAAACAACCTAGAGACTTGAAATTCTCAGTGTATGATCAGATCCCAAATGCCTCAGTTGAGTTCGTTAATGGGCAGAATTCCACGAGGGGTTCCGTGAATATGGCTGTTCAAAGTTTTGTTCCCCTGATTAATCGAAAACTACAGATTTGATCGAGATGAAATTTTGCACTCGAGTGGAGAATGAGGTGTTCAAGCTACATGTGAAATTTTGTCCAGATCGCATGACCACAATCATAGAGACCATAGAAAATTGTAACTTTTGAACGGAAAAGCCTAGGGAATTGAAATTTTCAGGATATGTGTGGATATCGAATGTCGTGATCACGTTCATCTATGAGCTAAATTATATGAGGGGTTCCGTAAATATGGTCGTTTGAAATTTTGTTTTCTCGATAATTTCGAAACTACGGATTCGATCGAGATGAAATTCTGTATTTCAATCGAGAATGATATATTGAAGCAACATTTTGTCCACATCGCATGACCAGAACCATAGAAACCATAGAAAATTGTAACTTTTGAACGGAAAGGCATAGGAACTTGAAATTTTCAGGGTAAATTTGGATCGCGAATGTCGCGATGAGCAAAATTAGACTAGGGGTTCCGTAAATATGGCCGTTCAAAATATTTTTTTCCTGATAGTTTCGAAACTACTGATTTGATTGGAATGAAATTTCGAACCTAGCTGAGGAATAATGTATTCAAATTTTGTCCAGATCGCATCACCAAGACCATAGATACCGTAGAAAATTCTAGCGAATTATCGAAAAAAAATTGGTCTCGCCTAAGTTTCAGAATTTTTTTGACAGCTGTCGAAAATTCCTTCAATTGATTCCTAAAACTGGAAAATGCGAATCTACCTACAAGGTGGATGTACGAGCGCTCAAAAGCTCCTGACTTTTCGTAATTTTTTCTGTTGGGTTTCATGTTTTATTATATCAGCATTGATATTTGCGCAAAATTTTATGAACGTTACGTTTTCCTCCTTGTATTTTCTTTGTTCTGTGATTCTTTCATGTTCCTTCAGCTTATTTCAATGAATGAACAAATTTTCTTATTATTCTGATGAAAAATATCGACCCTTTTTTTGTAAAAAACGAAAAATATTAATAAATACCTATGACTCAATAAATAGATACATCGTTTTCATTTTTATTACACCCTTAATCCTCTCCTCGTACACACAAATACAAACATTACTAAAATTTATCTCTGATAGGTTGAAATAATGTCTCAGGAATATGTTCGACTTGAAAATGCCATAAGAAATCAGTTTTGTAGCATCAACTCGTAAAGAAAATATTTTGTATACCGATTCAAAAGGTTATCGAAGGAAAAGACTTTCGCTGCTGATGGGAACTGAGGTGGCCACGAAATGATCAACTTCGCTAAAAAAGTGAATTTCTTCGAGACATTCATTTAATCACCGATTGCTAAGCTTTTCCACAGAAAATGAAGTCATTCTTTTTGAAACAGATGTTTCAAGCATTAAGGATAATATCGAGGAAAAAACTGAACTTAAAGAGAATCTGCCTGTGACGTGAGTCTATAAGTTATACGTCCTATTATTGAATTAAGGTAAAGACGAAAGACGGAAAGATCGCAAAGCTGGTATTAAAATGATATTTGTATTGTAAGGTTGTTGAATTTTTGCGAAATAATAAAGTTATTGTGTTATTTATCAGGAACATACGATTTAGTCATTAAGGCAAGTGTTCGGAAGCAAAAAACATTCCACATTTGTGATGTGATAAAAAGAATATAAATTCTCAACAAATTCATCGCAAATATTTCAGCCTTCGCTCAGTCATTTCAACCGAATTTCTCTTTTTTGAACTACTACAAGAAAGGAAAATGTACTGAAAACGTTCGAAGCTAATAGCAAAGACAATACACTAAAAACAGTTACAGTCTATCCCAAAATGAAAAAAAAATGGAAAAGCAGAATCTACAGTTGGGTACCTACAATATATTTTCCACGATTTGCGTGCGGAAATACTTACTTAGGTTCTAGAAATAATATACAGGGTCTTTCACGAGGAACCTCACCCATATTTATACGGGAAACTACTGAACGTATTTTCATGAAATTCAGCACTTATAAGTATTTCACGATGCTGATGAAATCTAAAATATTTTCAAGGCATGAGCACCTCCGGTTTTTCCGGAAATGACGTCAACTTCCGTTTTTCGAATTAGAACACCATTTTTTTATTGCAGAAATAGATTCCTTAGAAAATTTCAAGTTATTTTGATGTAACATTTTTCAGTTTTGGTTGGAAAATTCTCTCTGAGCGGGAAAATTCGAAAAAAAAATCGAAAATAGAGCTCCGCTGAAACAAGAATAACTTCGAGGTTTTTGGATGGAAAATTTTCATTTTTGGGATTTTTCAAGATGTAAGATTGATGTATCCACTTTAAAAATCGAAATCGCGATTCATGATACAGGGGGTGAAAAAATCGCTTTCAAAGTTAGGGATGACAAAATCGTGAAAAATCAATTTTTTCCAATTAGAACCCCATTTTTTTATGGCAGATATTGAATCTACGTTAAAAAATAATGTGAGTGTATGCATCACACCCTTGCCCTAAAATGGATATTTTCTGAGTTATTCACAAAAAACTGTTTTTCGTCTTGAATTTTCAGCTATTTCTTTTCCCTTCACGCCAAAAAGATGAAATTTTCAGGAACTGTTACTTAAACCATGTTTTAGATTTTACTACCCTAATATGCGAGAGAAAAAAGTTACAGGTTGTTCCTAAATAGATGGCGAATTTGGATTCGCATTTGTATCGGAAACCTCTTTATTTCAACTAATCGGCCATCGGTTTTCTCTCCAGTGATAAATAAATAATTCCTTATGAACCATATGCAAAAACTTACCATGTTTTACATTCTTTTTTTTTAATGATAGATATCATTAATTACATCTGCCAAATTCCTCTTTATTCAGTAGCATTTTGTGTTTACTATTAATTTGGTGATAATTCGTATTAAGTTATAAAATCGATCACTATGCCTAATTTTACCAATGAAGATTATTTAAATCTCATTCTACTTCATGGAGAATGTAATAAAGTTGTAGATAGAACGATTCGACTGTTCATTGAGAGGTTTCCTGACCGACCCAGACCAACGAGAGATACCATTAACAGAACCATGACAAACTTGAGAAATGTCGGATCTTTCGTTAAGAAAACTATACACAGAGAAAAAAGTGTAGTAGAAGATGAGAACAACGAAATTACAGTTCTTGCATATTTTCGTGTGAATCCTCAAAATTCTCTCAAAGATGCCGAGATTGATCTGGGATTATCTCAATCGAGTGTTTGGAGAATATTAAAAAAACATAAAATGCACCCATATAAATTCAATAGGGTACAGCATTTGAAGGAAACTGATTTCGTCAGGAGAACAGAGTTTTGCGGAGCTATGATGATTCGATTTCAAGAGAATGAAAACTTTTTGGACTGTATAATTTGGACAGATGAATCTAAATTCAGAAAGAATGGTTCTTTCAATAGGCATAACAGTCATTATTGGGATGAAGAGAACAACCACCACTTCAGACAATGGAACTTTCAAGAGACCTGGAGTTTCAATGTTTTTTGCGCCATCAAAAATAATGCAATTCTCGATGTTCACATTTATGATGAGATTTTAACTGGTAAGATAGAACACTACACATGTTTGCATTATTTGAAGAATGTTCTCCCTTAGGAGATAGATATTCTGACATATTGACTCAAATAATTGAGCCGCTAGTACAGAACCATAATGACTTATGGTATCAACAAGATGGCGCGCCTCCACACAATTCACTCAATGTGTCAAATATCCTCTACAGGCTATTTGAAGATCGATGGTTGGCGAACAATGGTCCACATCTTTGGCCACCACGTTCTCCCGATTTAACTCCTTTAGACTATTATGTTTGGGGTAGGATAAAAAATATTGTCTACTCAACTCCCCTGACTGATAAAGAGGACTGCATAGAACGAGTCAGAAATGCGTTCAGGTTTGTTTAGATTTTTAGATTCATAGTTTTGAAACTCAATTTGGTTTTTAAACACTTTTGCAGATCTCTTCCTCCCGATGAAATAAGAAGAGCAACGCACGAAGCATTCCTGAGACGTATAAATAAATGTCTAGAAATTAACGGTCAAAACTTTGAGCATCTTCTCTAGTTATAACTGCGAGAGTTTGCCATGGTTCTCCTAATCGTAACTTGAAGTCGGTTTCAAGAAGGGGTGAAAAATCTACAGCATGGTTCAAATAACAGTTCCTGAAAATTTCATCTTTTTGGCGTGAAGGGAAAAGAAATAGCTGAAAATTCAAGACGAAAAACAGTTTTTTGTGAATAACTCAGAAAATATCCATTTTAGGGCAAGGGTGTGATGCATACACTCACATTATTTTTTAACGTAGATTCAATATCTGCCATAAAAAAATGGGGTTCTAATTCGAAAAAATTGATTTTTCACGATTTTGTCATCCCTAACTTTGAAAGCGATTTTTTCACCCCCTGTATCATGAATCGCGATTTCGATTTTTAAAGTGGATACATCAATCTTACATCTTGAAAAATCCCAAAAATGAAAATTTTCCATCCAAAAACCTCGAAGTTATTCTTGTTTCAGCGGAGCTCTATTTACGATTTTTTTTTCGAATTTTCCCGCTCAGAGAAAATTTTCCAACCAAAACTGAAAAATGTTACATCAAAATAACTTGAAATTTTCTAAGGAATCTATTTCTGCAATAAAAAAATGGTGTTCTAATTCGAAAAACGGAAGTTGACGTCATTTCCGGAAAAACCGGAGGTGCTCATGCCTTGAAAATATTTTAGATTTCATCAGCATCGTGAAATACTTATAAGTGCTGAATTTCATGAAAATACGTTCAGTAGTTTCCCGTATAAATATGGGTGAGGTTCCTCGTGAAAGACCCTGTATTTATTGTCATTTTACAGTTCCTCAATGCATTTCGATGGTAGAAATATTTGATTTTTTTCAATTAATATAATGTATTATTATCATTAGAGATATGCATCTTCCCTAATTTAACAACTATTCATTTTGCAGGTTGGCTTGTCATTATCGAGTGACTGAATTTAAGATAAAGAAGTTGAGGGGGCTATGAATCGAATAAATAATGCCACCCTGTACATATTTCCTCTTTCTGCTCTAATTTTATTCGGAAGAAATGTTTAATTCGTTCTTTAATTCCTTGTCTACCAGTTTTCGAGATATTAATTTTTACAACCAATATATAACATAATTTAATTCCACTTTTTACGAGCGATCATTAACGTTTCCATCATTTTCCGCCGAAAACTCCAAAGAATTATGAAAATGAAGCCATTAAAATTGAAGCCGGTCGGGTTCATCCACTAATTTAACGACGTAAACATCTGTCCGGACACTGTTTGAACGACAGCGACGTCGTCGGGGAGCAGAGAATCCTCATCTAAAGTGGATTAAAAAATTATCAGAATTACGGATAATTATGAGGTTGTTAAATGAAGCCGCCTAATTGCCGGTTTCGTGATTTATAAGGCGGTCTTAATTGAAATAATTCACATGGAGGGTAATTTGGACACCGTTCTTTCGGGTTTTCACTTAGGCAAACGCTGATGGTAATATACGGTCTAATTTTCGGGTCTTTCCTGTTATCTATTCATCTCCGAGGTGATTAGCCTAGAAAAATTAGCCGGACCTACCGCGAGGAATCCGTAATATCGATATCAAATTTTAATTAGCGCCAGAACTGTGAAAACGCTGCCTGTAATTTGTTTCTGCGCCCGTGTTTATTTTATACGCGGGGCGTACATGGAGGTACCTTGAGGCGGGCATCAAGAACAGCTGTTGGAACGCACGGTGTAACGTGCTAAAAGAAATGAACGTCTCAAAAAAAGATACTCAAATAATTGCATTATTTGAAAAAGGAATTATTGATATATACAGGGTGTGGCGTAATTAATGGATGATATGGTACCTGCGGGTTGTGTAAGCACTGTAAGCTGTGTTTTTTGAGCGCTCGTACTACTTACACGAGGACTATATCATTTCGTCACGATGTCTGTATTTTTCGAATTTTGCACCGAAAATGGTCTCAATCGACTATGTTCCACTCACAGATGACGAATCCGTCGGAAAATTCGAGTCTGTCCGTCCGTCCGTCCGGCCGTCCGTAAGCACGATAACTCTCGAACAGAACAACTTAGAGACTTGAAATTTTCAGTGTGGGTTCAGTTCCCGAATGCCTCGGTTGAGTTCGTTACTGGACCAAATTCCACCAGAGGTTCCGTAAATATGGCCGTTCAAAGTTTTGTTCCCCTGATTACTTGAAAACTACAGATTTGATTGAGATGAAATTTCGCACTCAAATGGAGAATAAGGTGTTCAAGCTACATGTGAAATTTTGTCCAGATCGCATGACCAGAACCATAGAAACCATAGAAAATTGTAACTTTTGAACGGAAACGCCTAGGGACTTGAAATTTTCAGGATAGGCGTGGATCTCGAATGTCGTGATCACGTTGATCTATGAGCAAAATTATACTAAGGGTTCCGTAAATATGGTCGTTTGGAATTTAGTTTTATTGATAATTTCGAAACTACAGATTCGATCGTGACGAAATTTTGTATACTAATGGAGAATGATATATTCAAGCTACATTTCTCCAGATCACATGATCAGAACCATATAAACCATATAAAATCATAACTTTCGAACGGAAAGGCCTAGCGACTTGAAATTTTCAGGATAGGTGTGGATCTGAAATGTCGCGTTCACGTTTATCAATGAGCAGAATTATACTAGGGGTTCCGCAAATACGGTCGTTTGAAATTTTGTTTTCTCGATAATTTCGAAACCACGGATTCGATCGAGATGAAATTTTGTATTTTAATCGAGAATGATATATTAAAACAATAAATAAATGAGTTTCACGCCATTAAGGTTAGGCCTACCAAATTGAATCCAATGAATGGACTGGTGGAAATCCAAATTAAGAAGTGAACTAATGGAACGTGTCATCATCAAACGACAAGAGTAGCAAGTAGACTAGTTTCTGGATTTTTAGCCGTCATCAGTACTGCATAACTCAGTCGACGATGAAGACCAACATGAAATGCAGAACTTTTATTCCGAGCGAGAAGACGCAGCTCAATACAATCTAAAGAGCCGCGACATCTCGCGGGGAATGTCTACAAATCTTTCCACCAGCTTCAAAAAAAGCGTCTTCTCGCTCGGAATAAAAGTTCTGCATTTCATGTTGGTCTCCATCGTTGACTGAGTTATGCAGTACTGATGACGGCTAAAAAGCCAGAAACTAGTCTACTTGCTACTCTTGTCGTTCGATGATGACACCTTCCATTAGTTCACTTCTTAATTTAGATTTCCACCAGTCCATTCATTGTATTAAAACAATATTTTGTCCAGATCGCATGACCAGAACCATAGAAACCATAGAAAATTGTAACTTTTGAACGGAAAGGCCTAGGAACTTGAAATTTTCAGGGTGGGTTTGGATCGCGAATATCGCGGCCACGTTCATCAATGAGCAAAATTAGACTAGGGGTTCCGTAAATATGGCTGTTCAAAATATGTTTTTCCTGATCATTTCGAAACTACTTATTGGATTGGGATGAAATTTTGCACCTAGCTTAGGAATAATGTATTCAAACTACGTGCCAAATTTGTCCAGATCGCACCACCAAGACCATTGATACCGTAGAAAATTCTAGCGAATTATCGAAAAAAAAAATTGGTCACCTAAAGCACTGACATGAAGTCTGGAGTTTCGCCTAAGTTTCAGAATTTTTGTGACAGCTGTCGACAATTCCTTCAATTGATTTCTAAAACTGGAAAATGCGAATCTACCTACAAGGTGCATGTACGAGCGCTCAAAAGCTCCTGCCTTCACGCCAGTGCTTTTCGTAATTTTTTAATAAAGATTTAACCTAAATTTAATGTTTTGCTCATATTTAATTCTTTTTTCATTTCAATTTTTAATTTTTTTTTATTTTGCCGGAGCTCCACAACTTCATCTCAACGCAGGTATCATATTATCCATTCATTACGCCACGAAGTAAGATTAGTGTATTCAGTAATAAGTTCTTTTGAAGATTGTTCAGTGGTTGAAGAAATAATTTCAAATTGTTAAAGTTTTTGATGTATGAAAAAAAGGTTGACAGTTAGTAAGGACCATGTTTTTCATCCTAAAAGATTTTGATCAGAAAATACTAACGAAAACTTTCTTCTGTACGATAAAAGGTTGCGGTAATATTCGCAAAAATAGTAATTTACGTAACAAGTCCGGAAAAAACTGTTTTTGGACGTGTTGCGTACACTATTTCTCGGCAACCGTGTAGAATATCAAATCAATGAGACACATTTCTTTATTGCGATAAATGCGACCAAAAACCCTCCAAACTTTCAAAAATCAAAATGGCAACTAATTTCATGTTGGTATTTCGTTGCTATGGTAATGATCAATTGTATTTATCGAAATCAGACCCACCAAGCCAATGATAACAACGTATTAGGTGTCAGTCGTAATTTCGTTGCTACGGGAAACGTACTTTCCGGACTAGGCCGGGAAATGTTACTTTCTCAATGGAAAAGCGTCTGGGAAGTGAGTACTTCCTTGGACGGTTGCCGAAAAAAAATTTTTTTGTCAATTTCAACACCCTGTATCTCGAAAATGGTGCATTGTAGAGGGTAAGTTAATATTTTCATATTTTTGGACGAGCTATCACATCCTGAAATCCTGCGCATATGTTATGAAACACCCTGTATATACACAGGGTGTTTTTCAAGGTGAGGCTTTTTTTTTGGCAGATGCTAGAACTCATCAAAAGAGATCATTTCGCTGGAAGTTGATCATATAAAATATTCAATTTGCAAAAAGTGCAACAAATCTTGGCATCAAGATCCTAAGACGACTCTGTTAGAAAATCTGCCATGAATCACGGTGAAATATGCGGCAAGTACCTGAATAAAATGCTGGATTTTATCGCAAATTCATATATTCTCTTTCAACGTTCATAAGGATTTTTTTCCTGGACGGTATAATTTTTGAAGTTCAAACTCAGGAGAGGAAAAAATACTGTTTGAAAGGTCCCATTAAAAAAAATTAGAAAGTTCATAAACTCACCGATAAAATTGATCCAAATTGTTGACAGAAATTGTTCGAAATGGTCACTACTTATACACTTATGTTTTCAAATGACCCCAAAGGAAGAAATCACAGGGTTTAGACCAGAAAACTTCGCCATCCTACGCGTCTTCCCGTATACTGACCTCACACAGCTATTAATATCTCAACATTTAAATATCAATATGAACCTTATTCAGAGCCGTGCTAGGAAATTCTCATATTCGGGGGTATTGCGGGGTTTCGAAATACTCTGCTCTGGTGAACATTTTATATAAACTGGTCAAAAAAAAGCCTCACCTTTGAGAACACCCTGTATATATACATAGTTTCAATAATGTTGAATGTTAAAAAATTAAAAAAATACAACTAATACAGCATTATGACGATGTGGTATTAACCTACGGTTTTTGAAGAGTGGATATCCGAATCGAATTGCTCCTCAACATACACATTTTCTTATGGTTTTTCGATGTTTGGGATATACAGGATCTTCAAACACCGTCGCCAAGAACAGCAAGCTGAAGTATATTAGGGTAAGAACATGCATCGCATCAAGACTCGCCTCAAGCATAGCCTCGAGTCGGGCATCAGAGGGCACATAGTGGGGCATCTATGAAAGCAGTTGTAAGAATTATGAATCTAGAGTCTTAGTGAGGTGTTGGAAATAGGAAGTAGTGGTTTAATTATTAAATATGTTTTCTGACATTTTGTTACACCCAGTTAATAAAATGTAAAATATTCGTATCTGGCAAAAAATTGAAGAGTTTGCTATAATATTGGTTTTCTGTTTTATGTACATTGTTTTTGTAGCTCACCTGATATACTTGTGATATTGCTTATTTCCGTCCATTATTATTTGTTGCAACCAGTTAATAAAATATAAAATCTTTTTATCTGGCAAAAATATAAGAGAGATTGCTATAATATTGGCTTTATGTTTTATTTACATTGTTTTTATAGCTCCTCTGATATATTTGTTATATTTACCTTACCCAACACATATCTGTTGTGATGTCTCCTATCTCATTTATCCCATATTGCAGGCCAAATAAATATTCCACTTCACACAGTTTTCACCCTAACTCAACTACGACAATGGCTTAAACACAGTACGGCTAGCACCAATCATATGTCTCGTTGCGGGCATCATGCCTGCGGGGAGTCTTGAAAATGAAATCGATTTGATTCCCCGGCAACGGCGATGCTCGATGCCTGGGTTAAAGCGATGGTCGATGATTTACTATGAACGGTTTAGTCTAGTTACATGTATTTGTTTTTGATGCTTGAGGCGAGTCTCGATGCGATGCTTGAGGCGATGCTTCACTATATTTTTACCCTAACTGTGATTTTGCTGAGGCCGAGTAGCCATTGGTGAAATATTGCTGTGTTGCCGAGATCTGAACCAACATTTTCCCTGGGCCCAGGCAGGAAGTCACCTTTGCTACGCCCTTTTGAACATCACCAAGAGCATCGATCGAACAACAGGAGATATCCACTATATAAGTTTTATAGCTCTATAATCCTACCATGGTTTTAACCATCCTCAATTTTCTACCATATTAGTCTTGAAATTTCTATTCCCTTCAAATCGTTTCAACATTTTGGATACATTTACTGTAAATTTGTGTAGACCTGAAGTTATATCATAAGGTAAAGTTTATCTTAAACTGTGTTTTCCTGCCATGAATAGTTGAATGCCCTATTATTTGACTGAGCTAGCACAAAAAGAGGTTTATAATTTGTACTATATTAATTTTCATCAAACTGGCGCATGTGAGGTGTTTCCCTACGGAAGATCAGAAAATTGATGAAGAGACTTCAATCTTCCACTTAGAGGGGAGGTATCGGCGTGTTTTTATATCTCAACTTGATCTGTACAATTCATTATTGGCAGAATAGTCGATTATATTCCGTCTGAGTTTTTGAAGCGACTTGTGTGCTTGTGTCATAAACCAGCATTTAGTCATTACTTACACCACGTGTTCCCGCGGTACAAACACACGATAAAAGCATCATCGAGACTCTTGAAGGCCTGCATGTCTAGGAGGTCGTCTAGGGAAGGTACATTACCGTCAGATAATCTCTCAATCGGCCTGTTTGTCCCCAAAGCCTGTATCCCAGACCTTCTTTGACGCGCGTCGTCCTCCGATAGACCCGCTCTTGAAGATAGCGGCGCTAGAGATAACGACAGAACAACACCCTTTTAACAGATGTCTGTTGCCGTGTAATTACCCCCATAAAACGGCTAAAAACCAGAACCCGACTACCATTCTGCGCTACCAGAATATTCGTTGGCTCATAAATTCTCTTAATAGATTGTTAAAGGGCACTGCGACCCCGGGTCAACTCCATAAATATCTCGGGCACTTGGAGTAAGGCCGAGGATATAATTAAAAAATTTCAACCGGTTTCGGGGCTGTTTTGAATCTGGTACGAGCAGTTGCGGTTCCACTTCTGTGTTTTAATTTGGTGTGGGATTGGCGTGGCGTTTTGGCGAATCGGATCGGTACGTCCTCTATTTTTGGTGCTTCGAGATTTATTTATTACTGGAATCGAGCATGAAATAGTTCATTCTTATCTTTCGGCTCAGTCGTTCTTCGGAGAACATTTTCAGATGTAGGTGGCGGTGAATTTGCTAGGATTTAAGAAAGATCAAAGAAAAACGATTGTCGAATTACTCAACCCAAGTGTGGCTCGAGCTATGTTGATCAAATTTAATTTTTGGTTCTCCATTTCCTATATTGATAGGGTTTGGGAGTCGAGCAAAAAAATTTACAGAGGTTTTCTTCAATCATGTTAACATTGCTCAGTGAATCATTTAATCCAACCTAATCGTTGGAGACCACAATTCGAAAATAACAAACATAGGGGAAAATGATATTCTGCATTCAAAAACCTAAAAATATCTTTTTTTGGAGTTTAACAGTCAACTCGAGTGGGGCTCAAGTTTCCACTTAGTGTTCTTCTAAGTTTTCTTCATCTCATTCTGATAAAACAGTTCATTTCATTTTGCTGATTGCTGTTCTGTACTACCTACAATCTACGGACATCAAGTCTTAAAAGGTTTGTTTGGATTATTTCGTTAGGGCGGGGTAATTCCCAGAAGTGGCTTCCATACATGGCTAATCCTCCAATTAGGTAGAGAAAATAACATTTTTACTGGTCACATCCACACATTTCCCGAAAACGTGCTTCTGCTGTTAGGGCTGCACTAAATACCCTCAGACGGGGGAAAAGAATTCCCGATCTAATTCGAGACCGGATTGAGTTTTATTTTTCCACCACGAACCATCCCTTATGCCGTATACTCACTTGTAGTAGCTCCGCGAATGGTCAATATGATATTAAATTACAATTAAGAGTTTACCTAGGAAAGATCTACTCAATTAAGATCGAGTATTAGTTTTAACGTAAATTTCTTTTGATTGGTTTATTTTATACATGATGGTGAATGTTGGCGTCAATTCGAAATGTAAACAAATGGATCTTCATCGACAAGTCTTCGGTACACTCGGTTGAGGGGCGGTACTCTCAAGATAAAGTGGAATTGATATCGACACGTGACCAAAAATTGATCATGTAATATTACCAACAAACACGTTCGTATAAACTGTTCGCTTTTTCTCGCCATATTTCACACATCGACCGACGCAATTTGCATGGCAGCGGGGGGGAATCAATTATGTCGTTCAACCGCTGTCCTCAAATTATTTCGGAGCTCATTATGAACTCTGTAATGCGGGGAAGGTAATTACGGTATGCAATTTGAGCGAAATTAATGTCACCATTTTGTTCGGGCCGCTTCCCAGATAATGACGCGGCGTATCTAAATGACGGTCCTTGCATTATTGTGTGTACATATTCGAATTGTTTATATGTTTATCTCGAATTTCATCGGGTTTGCGACGCCATTTTGCAATTGTAGTTGTATAATTGAATGGCGTGCCGTGAAATCGGTAACGACGTACGTTTCGTTGCCTTGTTTACGGCCGCCTTTTGCTGGGTGTGATGGGATATTTCGATATCTGATTCCAAGTCCACAAAAAAATTACGTTTAAATTTGAGAAAAGAACACTGGATAGTACACCAGATACCTATGAAACTATTCCATTTAGATTCGCATTCTTCAATACCTACATTTAAAGTTGGTATACTGAAAAATACGACCGCGTAGCGGTCGTAATTTTCAGAAATGGCCAAAATCGATTAAAGATGCCCGAAAACGATATGAGGTGTCCTTTAGGAATGGTATTGAATTTTTTCAGTCCCATTTCGAGAGGTGAATCAAGTTGGGGTCGATTCTCGAAGAACCGCAGGTTTATAGCAGCTCTGTGGCGTTTTCACACCTTCGCAAGATTTGCTTTTGAATATCGTACATTTCATGAACAAAGGACTTCAAACGTCAAACTTCATGATAGGCACGCCTCTTGGTCGGTACGCGGCTCCTGTGATCCATCCGCATCGGTCATCTGTCAATTCTGGTATCGGTCAGTCACATTCATACAATTGCAAATATCACAAAATAGGTGCGAACTAAGCGATTCATGCAAAAATCCATGGTGAGTAACGATTTCTATCGAATTCCCAATTTCACGACACAAATTTTTTTTAGTTTCAGCAATTTCAGGAAGGTATAACGATATTTGTGAAATTGACAGATTTTCCGAGTTGCAACGGAAATCAATAGAACTCTCATTATTTTATATTCGTCAGCATAACAAACACCTCTTCAAGACGCCTTATATGCACCACTATAATGAAAATTTAAATAATAAAAATTCTGAACCATTTTTTGTGCTAGCTCAGTCAAGTAACAGGGCATGAAACTATTCCTATTCCTGGCAGAAAAACACATGGATCAGATCAAACATATATTCAATGATGTACCTTCGAGTCCCCGTGAAGGCAGGAGCTTTTGAGCGCTCGTACATGCACCTTGTAGGTAGATTCGCATTTTCCAGTTTTAGAAATAAATTGAAGGAATTTTCGACAGCTGTCACTTAAATTCTGAAACTTAGGCGAAACTCCAGACTTCATGTCAGTGCTTAAGGTGACCAATTTTTTCTCGATATTTCGCTATAATTTTCTACGGTATCTATGGTCTTGGTGGTGCGATCTGGACAAAATTTGGCACGTAGTTTGAATTGATTATGCAAAATTTCATTCCAATCCAATCAGTAGTTTCGAAATAATCAGAAAAAAAATATTTTGAGCAGCCATATTTACGGAACCCCTAGTCTAATTTTGCTCATTGATGGCCACGATATTCGCGATCCTAACCCACCCTGAAAATTTCAAGTTCCTAGGCCTTTCCGTTCAAAAGTTACAATTTTCTATGGTTTCTATGGTTCTGGTCATGCAATCTGGACAAAATATTTCTTTAATATATCATTCTCGATTAAAATACAAAATTTCATCTCGATCGAATCCGTAGTTTCGGAATTTTCGAAAAAACAAAATTTCAAACGACCGTATTTACGGAACCCCTAGTATAATTCTGCTCATTGATAAACGTGAACGCGACATTTCAGATCCACACCTATCCTGAAAATTTCAAGTCCCTAGGCCTTTCCATTCGAAAGTAGTGATTTTCTATGGTTATGGTCCTGTGATCTGGAGGAATGTAGCTTGAATATAAATTTCTCCATTAGAATACAAAATTTCGTCACGATCGAATCTGTAGTTTTGAAATTATCAAGAAAACTAAATATCAAACGACCATATTTACGGAACCCCTAGAATAATTTTGCTCATAGATGAACGTGATCACGACATTCGAGATCCACACCTATCCTGAAAATTTCAAGTCCCTAGGCGTTTCCGTTCAAAAGTTACAATTTTCTATGGTTTCTATGGTTCTGGTCATGCGATCTGGACAAAATTCCACATGTAGCTTGAACACCTCATTTTCCATTTGAGTGCAAAATTTCATCTCGATCAAATCTATAGTTTTCAAGTAATCAGGGGAACAAAACTTTAATTAACTAACTCAACCGAGGCATTCGGGAACTGAACCCACACTGAAAATTTCAAGTCTCTAGGTTGTTCCGTTCGAGAGTTATCGTGCTTACGGACGGCCGGACGGACAGACTCGAATTTTCCGACGGATTCGTGATCAGTGAGTCGAACATAGTCGATTGATTCCATTTTCGGCTCGAAATTCGAAAAATACAGACATCGTGACGAAATGATATAGCCCTCGTGTAAGTAGTACGAGCGCTCAAAAAAGAAAACATTTTACATTTTACATTTTTTACCCATTGCCATGGAGAAATCCCCTTTCATATTTTCCACCCAGAGTAAATAAGTGAATCTCCATTATTCTTACATTATCGTGGATTTGTTTTTTTAATAAGATGTCATTCCTCGGAGAATAACGCCTCTAACAATTTAAGTAAATTGTAAGGTGACTTCGGTCACAGGTGCGCTTCTCGCGATGGTAATCTCCTTTTTTACGGGCCCTAAGCGCGTGACAAAAAATCCCTTATTAAAATACTTTGCGAATGTCTCCTATGGGGTGGCTCCGCCGGTTGTTTCCCTCTCGCACCACCCGACATGAAGACTATTCGCTGGGGTGCCTGAGCAATTGGCTTTTCTTTGGATTATGTAGTCTGAGATTGGTTTATTTCTTTCTCGAGAGGGTGTAGGATAATGTTTTTCGAGAGGTTAGAGTTGGTATGGTTGTATAATTAAGTGTTCCATAATGCCAGTTAGAAAGTCCACGTTTAGCGGCAATTTTTATTGAGGATTATTTTTCTTTGGAAGTAAGGATATTGGGGGGAATTGAAGAAATTAATTTGATTATGTTGCTTGTATTTTTTCGACTCATCAAAAGACAACAATAATAAAAAGTAAAGGCTTATCTTCCCGAAGTTTCGGGAGAATTATTTTTTTTATAACTATAAGAATGTTGGGGAGAATTGAAGCAGAAGATGAACACCTTGGTCTTCTATGTACATACTATGATAACAAAAATGCAAGATTCAACACAATTTAAAAAGAGGTGAAAAAAATAATAGAACTCCAAATCACAAAATCAAATTTGTTCGTTGAGACTTTCTTGTTCATTTTCGTTTCATTTTTTCTTTAACTTTTTTTGCATTCCTAAGCCAAAATTCTCACAATTCAACACTCTTCCTACCAACTAGTACAGAGCTGTCAAGTGACAACTTGAATTACTAGACCATCAGAGGCGGATCGACGATTCCCGGGGCCCTACGCTTGAAAACTTTCGGGGCCCCCACTCAACTTTTTCTTTCAGAAATATTTTTTAATCGGAATTCGGTTTTTTCAAAACAAACATAAATTTTATCGATAATATATAAGAAACATCAATAAAAATAAAACAAATGAATTGAAATCAACACAATGTAAACAACTTAAAAAAGTATATCAGGTACATAATAGAAATCAATATTTCTTTTTACAAAAAAACAAATAAACATGAACATGAAAAATTATTGGAAATTGGAGAATAATATGAAATGCCGAAAAACTAATCAAGTAAACTTTTTTTCCTTATTTTCATGTCTGCAAATTCTTTTATTGCAGCATCATAATCCAGACTCTTCGTTATATCACTTTCAATCGAAACTATTCCCAAGAACTGCAGTTTGTTTTCCTTCATAACTGTTCTATATTTATTTTTTATTATGGATAACTTGGAAAATGAACGCTCTGCTTCGCAACTCGTTATTGGCAATGTTAAAAATAACTTCAGAGCTATATATAGGTTCGAAAAAACTTCTATCATTCCCTTATCATAGATTATTATCTTAAACATCTGCGAACAACTCGTTTTTTTTTTCATGTTTTAAGACTTTTAGATATTCTTTGAACTGAGATGCTTCACTGATAATTTCTTCATCAAGATCGTCTGCATAATTCTCCAAGAGCGCTTTGAAACTGTCCGTTTCAATGTCTTGCGAAAGATCCCCTATATCGAATATACATTTAAATTGCACAGGGAGGGAGTATTCTTGTTCAATATTATTACTTATTTCTTCAGCTTGTGCCTCTATCTGGTCCGTTTGTGAATCAGTTTTTGTCCGCATTTCCTCTAAAAATAATTTTAAAAATTCCAATAAATGGTATCCACATTTCAAATACAAATGAGGGGTTTGAAGTTTGGAGGAAACTTTCTCAAAGCGTTCTAGAATTGTTTCCCAAATAACTGTAGACATAGCGTATTCTAACTTTATTAGCTTTTTGAATATATTTTCGTCTTCTCTGTTTCATCCATGTAAATATGCTTCAAAGCCTTTAAAATATCCATATACCCAAAATTCAATGCTTTAACAGCTTCATAATGGGCACACCATCTCGTAACGCTCAAAGATTTCAAGGTATATTTAAATTTGGCAATATGCGGTGATGCAGAGAAAAAAAAATTAAAACACTGTAAGATACCGAAATAATCTAAGACTTCTGGAATCAACTTAACAGCTTCAGCTCCCACAAGGTTCAATGAATGTGCCGAACAAGAAATGAAATCAGCAAATCTATTGATGCACTTGAAACGAGCTTGCACTCCACTATATCGGCCACTCATTTTGGGTGCGTTGTCATAAGACTGTCCTCGGATGTTTTCTAAGGGAGGGCCAGTACTAGTCAAAAAAGTAGATATTGTATTATATTTTATTGTATTGTATATTGTTTATATCCCGACTCTCCTAGGTCTCTGTGAGACCCCTCAGGAGCTCAGAGTTTCAGAAGCTCAGAGCTTGTGCGAGTTAGGAGACCCGGTTGTGTTCTGTGTAGGCTTTGTTACTGTGTCCTTACGCCACCTGAGGCACAGCACTGTTAATTGTTTCCCAACAGTGAATATTTGTTCAAACAAATATTCAGAGGTATGTCTTTCAATTGGAAGGAATGTCAAAAACCTTTCATAAGACAATCTTTGATAGCAATATCTCAAAACTATAGCTAGTTGATCAATGTGTGCCAAATCTGGTGAAGAATCAACAATTATTGAATAATACTGAATCGTCTTCATTTATTTGATTGACCATTGTACTCGGTACTTGCTTTCCCACTATTGCAACTATTTCTTCATAGATAGTTTTAGACAAATAGGAAATTGATATTTTTGAATCAGATTGGCATTTTTCCAAATGTTCCTGGAGGAACGGATCGAATTCTGAAATTAACTCGATAATTCCCATAAAATTGCCATTGTTGGGTGAGCCCCGTTTTTCTTCATGCCCTCTTAATGCCAAGCCTCTCAAACACAAAAATGTTAAAACTGCTACAACCCTTTGCAATACTTTGTAAAAGTAGGCGACTTCCTCTTTGGTTTGCTGCTCAATTTGTTTGTCAATGGTGTTCTTATTTTCCTTTCTAGCAAACGATGTTAACATTAACTGCTTGTGATTTTTACTTTCATGGTGCAGATCTGATAATCGTGTAATGTTAGACCAATCGTTCACTCCGGTTTTAAATTTTGATTCTACTGAGGAAAACAGTTTACAAGCAATACAATAAACCATTCCACTACTTGGTGAGTAGCAAAGCCAATGCCTTTTTAGATTTGGCCGTTTCTAAGGGTTCTATGAAACAGGAATTATTGAAATATCTTTTTTGCTTCTTGCTTCCCGAATAGTATTTCAAATCGAGAATAATTGTTATCATGGTTGCAATTTTGTAAATACCAGGGGCGGATCGACGATTTCCGGGGCCCTACGCTTGAAAAATTTCGGGGCCCCCACCATTTTTGACCTGAATTCGGTTTTTTCAAAATAAACATAAATTTCATTGATAAAATATAGGATACATCAATTCAAATAAAACAAATGAATTGAAATCAACACAATGTAAACGACTTAAAAAAGTATATCAGGTACATAATAGAAATCAATATTTCTTTTTCCAAAAAAACAAATTAACATAAACAAATTATTGGAAAATGAAAAATAATATGAAATGCCGAAAAACTAAGTAAGTAAAATTTTTTCCTTATTTTCATGTCTGCAAATTCTTTTATTGCAGCCTCATAATCCAGACTCTTCGTTATATCACTTTAAATCGAAAGTATTCCTAAGAACTGCGGTCTGTTTTCCTTCATAATTGCTCTATATTTATTTTTTATTATGGATAAATTGGAAAATGAACCCTCTGCTTCGCAACTCGTTATTGGCAATGTTAAAAATAACTTCAAAACTATATATAAGTTCGAAAAAACTTCTATCATTCCCTTATCATAGATTATTTCCAACATCTGCGAACAACTCGTTTTTTTCCAAGTTTTAAGAGTTTTAGATATTCTTTGAACTGAGATGCTTCACTGATAATTCCTTCATCAAGATCGTCTTCATAATTCTCCAAGAGCGCTTTGAAACTGTAGGTTCAGTTCAAGCTACATGTGAAATTTTGTCCAGATCGCATGACCAGAACCATAGAAAATTGTTTCTTTTGAACGGAAACGCCTAGGGACTTGAAGTTTTCAGGATAGGTGTGGATCTCGAATGTCGTGATGACGTTTATCTATGAGCAAAATTATACTAGGGATTCCGTAAATAAGGTCGTTTGAAATCTAGTTTTCTTGATAATTTCAAAACTACAGATTCGATCGTGACGAAATTTTGTATACTAATGAAGAATAATATATTCAAGCTACATTTCTCCAAGCCACATGACCAGAACCATAGAAAACATAGAAAATCATAACTTTCGAACGGAAAGGGCTAGGGACTTGAAATTTTCAGAATAGGTGTGGATCTGAAATGTCGCGTTCACGTTTATCAATGAGCAGAATTATTCTAGGGGTTCCGTGAATTCGGTCGTTTGAAATTTTGTTTTCTCGATCATTTCTAAACTACGGATTCGATCGAGATAAAATTCTGTATTTTAATCGAAAATGACATATTAAAGCAACATTTTGTCCAGATCGCATGACCAGAACAATAGTAACCATAGAAAATTATAACTTCCGAATGGAAAGGCCTAGAAACTTGAAATTTTCAGGGTGGGTTTGGATCGCGAATATCGCGGTCACAGTAAAATTGGACTAGGGGTTCCGTGAATATGGCGTTCAAAATATTTTGTTCCTGATAGTTTCGAAAGTATTGATTGGATTGGAATGACATTTTGCACCTAGCTGAGGAATGATGTATTCAAACTACGTGCGAAATTTTGTCCAGATCGCATCACCAAGACCATAGATACCGTGGAAAATTCTAGCGAATTATCGAAAAAAAAATTGGTTAGCTGAAGCACTGACATGAAGTCTGGTGTTTCGCCTAAGTTTCAGAATTTTTGTGACAGCTGTCGAAAATTCCTCCAATTGATTTTTAAAACTGGAAAATGCGAATCTACCTACAAGGTAGATGTACGAGCGCACAAAAGCTCCTGACTTCACGGCAGTGCTTTTCGTAATTTTTTTTCTAATGCGTTTATTGGACGCACTCTGGGAGTATTCTTGTTCAATATCATTATTACTTATTTCTTTAGCTTGTGCCTCTATCTGGCCAGTTTGTGAATCAGTTTTTGTCCGTATTTCCTCTAAAAATGACTAAAGATTCCAATGAATAGTATCGACATTGCAAATCCAAATAAGGTGTTTGAAGTTTGGAAGAAACTTTCTCGAAGCGTTCTAGAATTGTTTCCCAAATAACTGTAAGCATAGCGTATTCTAAGTTGATTGGCTTTTTGAATATATTTTTGGCTTCATTTCTACAATCTGTCTTCTCTGTTTCATCCATGTAAATATGCTTCAAAGCCTTTAAATTCAAAATATCATTATACCCAAACTTCAAAACTAAGAAATGCAAAACAAGTGTCTTGGATCCCTCCAATATCGACGGTGGCATGTACCTATATTTCAAAGGGATGCCGACAACTTTGCTGGCACCGTTGCGGGAATTTATTGCAGGGCGATAAGAATAATTGGAGAAAACATGCTGATGCTGAACCTTTGATTTGATGTTATTTTTTTACTGGCCGCTGAATTTTGCTCTAGGTCTGGTTGCGTTTCGTGTGACTGAAAATTTACACGTTATTCTTCATTATTATTCATAATCACTTGCAGGACGAATTTTCATTCTGAAGAAATTTCGATTCCGATCGGGGGCCCTGTTGACCTCGGGGCCCTACGCTTAAGCGTACTAAGCGTACCGGTTAATCCGCCACTGGTAAATACGAAAAATCTTCTGTAAGAAATGCAAAACATGTGTCCTGCATCCTTCAATATCGACGGTGGCATGTACCTATATTTCTAAGGGATGCCGACAACTTTACTGCCACCGTTGCGGGAATTTATTGCAGGCCGATAAGAATAATTGGAGAAAACATGCGGATGCTGAACCTTTGATTTGATGTTATTTTTTTACTGACAGCTGAATTTTGCTCTAGGTCTGGTTGCGTTTCGTGTGACTGAAAATTTACACGTTATTCTTCATTATTATTCATATTCACTTGCAAGACGAATTTTCATTCTGAAGAAATTTTGATTCCGATCGGGGGCCCCTGTGGACCTCGAGGCCCTACGCTTAAGCGTACTAAGCGTACCGGTTAATCCGCCACTGTAGACCATCAAAAACTTCAGTGCACTCTATACAAAATGATGCTCATTTTTCCTTCTCGCCCTGGAGAACTATAAAATGGATTAAACACAAACATATTTCAAATCAGCTCTTCCAGACTGTAGGAACGAACAAATTCACAACTCAGCTTCTAGCTTTGCTCCTTTTTCTCTAGATTGCCGACTGGAGAAATATTCCGAATCGTTTTTCATCCTTAAGCCCGGAGATCTTTCCAACGACGAAGCTTTTCCGTGATTTTTCCCCTCTTATCCCAACTTTGTGGCGGTTCTTATCTAGTCGGCAATGCTAAATAACAAACTTGGTCGCCATTTATTATGTCCCAGAGCACCAGTCCCGCCAAAGTTTCTGTGGATCTTAGGGAGTGGGTCCGACGAAAATATATTTACGAGCGTTCGGAAAATGACGACAATCGGGTTTCGTGGAGATTCGCAAAAATTTCGAGATTCAGATAAAAATCCATTAAGCAAGAGGTCGATCATCAGTTGCGTGTGATGACGATAATGTTAATGGTTTATCCCGATTTCTCTCTTGAGGACCCGTTACCTTCATGATATTGAGAACATTCTGGAAGATCGGAGTGATCCCTTTTTTTTTGACACGAATTATAGTCCAACCTTCCAAACACTTCCGAATGGTTGGACGTAACATCCTCGAGTACTTGGGAGCCATCCCAGATGAAGGACTCACATTCAACAAGCATCAGGACAACCCAGCTCAGTAGGTGCCTGCAAAATTGACACAGCTGCTCTGCCATCGCAGCAAAATGTCCATGCCGAACAAAATTATTTGCAAGTCAATCGTAAGACAGGGTAAATCTCATACTCCGACGTTCTGGGCGAACCAGCGACCAAATTCCAAATAATGACTAGTTCAATTAGGTACAGAAACATCAGCGATAGTGGCTCGTTCAGATGTTTAAAGTATGTTCGTCAACATTTCTTCTGATAAATCACTGGCAGTAGTCAAAGGAAGTATCTCCAGAGGTTCAACAAAAAGAAAAGGAACTCCTTACCATATGTTTGAGCTCAACTTAGTACCAAGTAGAAGAACAATTCTACAAACAAGAATTCGTCATGGCGATTGAATCCTCATGGAAGAATTTGATAATAAGGCAATTCAACAAACCCAAACCAACTCGAAGGGTTCCTAGAACATATATCAACATAAAAGAAACGATTAAATTTAAGATAGAGGTCTCAGAAGATAATACAATACCCTTGCTAGGCGGAAGGATACGGAAGTATGCAGAAAGCCCACCAAAATAGGATAGAATCCTATCTTCGAATTGAATCATCTACGTCACACGAAAGTAGGTGTAGCAAGGTTGTCCTAAAGGGAATCTTGACTCGGCTAGGTGGAGAACTAAAAGGCCTAGAGAGAGAAAAATGATCTCCAGAAAAGCCTTCAAGATAAACTAAGAATTGTCAACGCATATGGAATTAAGATGGCAGTCAAATCCTCCAACCCCACGAAGTCGAGAAACGAGATAAGAAAAATAGAATCTAGACAGGAGGAACTTTTTGTGGTAGAAAATAAACAGCATAGACCTATCGTCCTTTCAACTCCAGAGTCAAAAAACACCAAATATTGACAAGACTACGAGAGAGGGAGAAATCAAGGATGACTCAGCCGGCCTTGGACGAAAACCTTCCCCAGAGTGAATGGGAAAGAGCTTTCATATTAGACAGGATAACGAGATAACGTAAAGAAGGAACCTGTGGAAGCAGACCATTGGAAGATTACTAGAAAGGAATCATCAAACCTAACCGGCAAAAACCTACCGAAATTTCGTTGTGCAGATACTATGAGAAAAAACCTTGAAAAAAATTCAAACTTTAACACCCTTATCTCGAAAACAAAATGTTTGCGATCCCATGTTTATGGGACTTTTTTTTCTTGAAATTACTTAAGGAATTTCCCCTCTTCGTTTGTACCTCCAATTTAGGAACACCGTGTATAAGCGACAGCAGGAAAATTTGTTGATTTCACGTCGTTTAATTCGTCTAGAAATAGTTTCACATTAGTTGATGCAACCAAACTGCAGTTTGTCATTTCAACAGGATAATAATTCTGTGATGAAAACCGGAATATGCGTGACTATTTCCAGGAATTTCCTGTTTAATAAACAAACTAGATAGTTTTATTCCTAGCTTCAAACGTCCGTTTCTACAAGAATTTACAGTTATGAACACAAAAAAAAAACAAGAATTACTTTACTAATAACGGAACTATAATATCGATTTGAGAAGAATTTTCTGTTGAACTAATGAACTATCGTTCAAATATTACAATACTAGTTAGTTGTATTCGAAGCTTATAACCTGAGATTTTACAGGAATTTTCTGTAGTAATGCCTTCTATCTAAAGATAAATAGTGACTTCGCCAATAGGTGTCTGGAATGGGGAGAATTCATATTATATTATATTCATTATTGAGTTGGTTTTCATTATTCTAACGAATTAGAGAGATATTCGTTGAAAACGAGTAATGAGAGACTCCATAATATACAGGGTGTCCGGGAAAATGTGGGAAATCTCTCGGATTCAGATAATACATAAAAGAATAAGATGACAAGTTCCCATAATTTTTTTTCCTAGCGGCCCTCCCTACGGAGATACGGCCTCCTGAATGACGCCACTGGAAATTCATTTTACTGGAATAAATTTCAATAAGAAACAAATCTTGTCGGATTCAATAACATAAACTTAAACTCTTTTGTTCCTTGAATAACTTTCGTATCAAACTTTGTTGCAGACAAAAGAAATAGAATTCATGGTTCTTTTCAAAAGAAATAAAAAAGTAAATTTTTTTATTATTTTGTTTTTCGACAACGGTTCATTTTATCGACAATGAACAAGAGTACCTTCTCTTTAGCCTAATGTTCAAGGTATCCAAATTTGTTTTTTTAACTCCTTATTATACAGGGTGTGGAAAATGTAGGCATTAAAATGTACAACCTAGTCCACCCCTGGTAAACTAAACGAGCTAATTTAAATTTAAGGGCAGTATTTTAAGAGGTCCTTACTACTGTTTATCATATCAAATTTTCATTAAATTATATCAAGTAGTTTAAAATTTATTCCAGTAAAATGAATTTCCAGTGGCGTCATTTAGGAGGCCGTATCTCCGTAAAGAGGGCCGCTAGGAAAAAAATGATGGAAACTTGTCATCTGATTTTTCTATGTTTTATCTGAATCCGATAGATTTCCCACATTTTCCCGGACACCCTCTATATAAAGAAATCTTTTTTCCTGATTCCGGACTCATATTAGCGAATTTAATTAAAGAAATACTGTCTTCAAATGCTCACACCTTTTCTGTCGCTTTTCAATCCTCGGGTAGTATCTTTTGAGTTTTGTCTATCTGATGGCGCCCTCTGTTGAGCAGTACGGTAAATGTTTGGCCGTCGGTGTAGATCGCTACAGATCTATTCTTTCTTCCTTCTTCTTAACTGATCTAACCTGACTTTAACCTCTGTTTTACCGTCAAACCCCTATTTTCCTGTTCCTTCTTAAACTATGTTTCTGAATCGTTTTCTTTTTGAGCGCTCGTACTAATGACACGAGGGCTATATCATTTCGTCACGATGTCTGTATTTTTCGAATTTTGAGCCGAAAATGGTCTCAAACGACTATGTTCGACTCACTCATGACGAATCCGTCGAAAAGTTCGAATCTGTCCGTCCGGCAGTCCCTCCGTATACACGATAACTTTCAAACGGAATGCCTAGAAACTTGAAATTTTCAGGGAAGGTTCGAATCTCGAATGCCGCGGTTGAGTTCGTTTTTGGGCAAAATTCGCCCAGGGGTTCCGTAAATATGACCGCTCGAAATTTTCTTTTTCTGATTGCTTCGAAACTACATATTCGATCGAGGTGAAATTTTGCACTCAGATGGAGAATTACGTGTTCCAGCTACATGCAAAATTTTGTCCAGCTCACATGACCAGAACCATAGAAACCATAGAAAATTATAACTTTGTAATGGAAAGGCCTAGGGACTTGAAATTTTCAGGATAGGTGTGGATCTCGAATGTGGTGGTCGCGTCTATAAATGAGCAAAATTAAACTAGGGGTTCCGTAAATATGGTCGTTTGAAATTCAGTTTTCTTGATAATTCCAAAACTACGGATTCGATCGTGACGAAATTTTGTATTTTGATGGAGAATGATATATTCAAGCTACATTTTTTCCATATCGCATGACTAGAACCATAGAAACCATAGGAAATTATAACTTTCGAACGGAAAGGCCTAGGGACTTGAAATTTTCAGGATAGGTTCGGATCGCGAATTTCGCGGTCACTTTCATCAATGAGCAAAATTAGACTAGGGGTTCCGTAAATATAGCCGTTGAAACAATTTTTTTCCTGTTAATTTCAAAACTACTTATTGGATTGGAATGAAATTTCGCACATAAATGAAGAATAATGTATTCAAACTACGTGGGAAATTTGGTCCAGATCGCATTACCAAGACCATAGATACCGTAGAAAATTCTACCGAATGATCGAAAAAAAAATGGTCACCTATAGCACTGACTTGAAGTCTGGATTTTTCCCTTAGTTTGAAATTTTCTTCGACAGCTGTCGAAATCTTTCCAATTGTTTTCTAGAACTGGAGAATGCGAATCTACCTACAAGGTGGATAAACGAGCGCTCAAAAGCTCCTGACTTCACGGCAGTGCTTTTCGTATTTTTTTTTGTATTTCCTAGGAAAAGATATTCAAGAGTTAGTATCAATCGTAGATCGAAAATATTCAATTCCACTCAGGAGGCCAAAAAAAGCTGAAAACATGCAATATGCTAAACTCGAATTTTACATGCTGACTCAGACGAAATATGCTAGATTTAGCTTTGAAAATGCCAAATCGGCAACAGTGCGTTCGATATCATCGAGATGATTATCGAATCGCTGTTTCATCATGTTCGTTCCTTCGTCGGAAACCGATATTTTATTCCAAACAACTTCAACCATATGGTACAACATGGATTGAAAAACGGTTAGCTGAACGAGATTTATTCCGGTAGAATAATCTTATTTCCGTGAGAAATACGAAACATTCCTGTTGAATTTAATGTGTCCATTCTGTTAGTCGTACAAATATTGTTGGGTTTTACTCACAAAATTATTATATTTCACTAGATATTCCTGTAACATCTACAGAAATATTCCTTTTGAAAGAGAAGTATCTAATCACTGCTATTCTTTCCCCTTTTTCCTGTTCATAGGACTCAAGTCACTTGAACCGAAATAGGTATGTTAGATTGCAAGTACAGATTGCTCTTAGAACAGTCTTTTTTTGTTGTGATAAAAATAAATAGTTGCGTTTGAACACCGGAATTCATTTAATCGGGTTTCGTTCTTCAATCAAGTTGACATAACTAAGTATCAATAATTTTCATTTTGTAATAAAATCAATCCAGTTTATCTCAGAGCTACCCTGTAGACGGTCTGAGTTATCAAGATGAAACGTTGGAACAGAGAAATTCCATGAAAATGCAAAAATATCTCGCATAGCTCCCCATTGAACAAACCCTCGTCAATAACTTTGAAAGAATATGGCTCATAATTTGTAGATTGGATGGATTCCTTTGGTCAATATATAGAAACCACGGAAACGGAACGCTTTCACCTCAGCCTTAGCTCCCCCCGAAATCTCCTCCTCCTCCTCCTCCTCCTCCTCCTCCAGACCCGACACCACATTCGCACATTCGCCCTCTCTCAAATTCCGGCGTCGCAGTCGCAGCAGCGTCTCGCTAATGTGATCTCGGCCTCATCGCCTCCACACCCCGACGATCCTACCACCGCTTCCGGGCGCCCTACAACGGCATATTTCACCCTGAAACGAGCCCCGGTCCAATTTGAAGATTATTCAACACAAAGTAGAGTTTTATGGGGACCATAAAGCGCCAGGTTATATTCCCCATATTTATGCGAACACTCCGTCGAGGTGTAAAATAATGATTCGAGGCTGCAGGGCGACGCTTGACGTCGATTTTTCCGCCGCGGTGACAAACGACGCCCGCGTCCTGGCGGACGACTTTTTGAATTGTAAATTATTGCCTGTTCCAGGTTCCTTCGCGCCAATATGAATGGTGATAAAATTGTTTACTCCTCTTCCTTTTATCTGTTGCGACGTGGATGCTCGCTTTTATGGCGTCATATTTTTTGGGGACGAATTAGTCTTTCCTGGCAATCTACAGATAGCTTTTTTCCATTTATGTTATGGGCGTGGAATGTTTTTCGCGTTATTATCCAGGAGGAAGTGCTGGGTCGGACATAAGTGGCAGGTTATGGTGCATACACCAGGCAGACGACGGGCAACCAAAGGGGTGTGCTTACAAACATAACATTATTTCCAAAAAGAACAGAAATAAAACCAAAGTATGAAAATTTTGATGAATTGTTTCGAAGAAAAATTGTGCTTGACAATATAATGTCAAAGATAATACGGAAAGAAATTAATCCATGTAAACCTCAGAGAACATCAAATTCATCATTCGCAACCAGTTTCGGCTTTTTGAGCCTCATCAGTACAGAGTAGTAAAGAGACCTATCTCCAGCAGTGGAGAAAATACGGTTTATGAAGAAGAAGAAGACAGGATGTCCCAAGTTCGAGTGCCTACTAGACGTTTCTTGAGAACCGGACCTATTTGAAATTAGAAAATTGGGATTATGATATTGTTCGACTTTATCTACTGAGCTAAAATATTCTTGAAACCTGAACACTTTCAGTTATACAGGGAGTGAAAATAAATTTCTCGAATTTTTGTTTGCATTTTTTCGTATCTTATATTATCGAATCGTAGCATTCGTCGAAATAGTTTTCAAAATATCGAAAAAACCGAAAAAAAAAGAGATATGTTTAGTAAGCATTATGTTCGTTTTTCCTATTCTCAATATTTCAAGCATAAACTTTTTATATTCTTGAAGTAGAAGAATGGCGGAATATTGTGCATCTCCTGAATTTTGGAAAACTTGTCACAGAGTGTTTCAAATATTTCGTCAAAAATTGTGCTCAGAATTTTCCCATAACTTTCGTTTTTTAAATTAGAACCCAATTTTTTTATGATTGCGTTGAATTCTGCGAAGAAAAATAATGATAGTATTCAGAAATGTTAATGCTTCCAAATTTAATAATTTCTGAGGGATTTTCTGAATTTATATCGTACGTAGAAATAAATACAAGAAATCCTTAATAATTATTTAATTTGGGAGCATAAACATTTCTGAACACGATCATTATTTTTCTCCGCAAAATCTAACGCAATTATAAAAAAATAGGGTTCTAATTAAAAAAATTAAGAAAAGCCCTGCCGTGAAGGCAGGAGCTTTTGAGCGCTCGTACATGCACCTTGTAGGTAGATTCGCATTTTACAGTTTTAGAAATCAATTGAAGGAATTTTCGACAGCTGTCACAAAAAATCTGAAACTTAAGCGAAACTCCAGTGCTTTAGGTGACCAATTTTTCTTCGATAATTCGCTAGAATTTTCTACGGTATCTATGGTCTTGGTGGTGCGATCTGGACAAAATTTGGCACGTAGTTTGAATTCATTATTCCTAAGCTAGGTGCAGAATTTCATCCCAATCCAATCAGTAGTTTCGAAATTATCAGGAAAAGAATATTTTGCACAGCCATATTTACGGAACCCCTAGTATAATTTAGCTCATTGAACGTGGCCGCGATATTCGCGATCCAAACCCACCCTGAAAATTTCAAGTTCCTAGGCCTTTCCGTTCAAAAGTTACAATTTTTTATGGTTTCTATGGTTCTGGTCATGCGATCTGGACAAAATATTGTTTTAATATATCATTCTCGATTAAAATACAAAATTTCATCTCGATCGAATCCGTAGTTTCGAAATTATCGAGAAACCAAAATTTCAAACGACCGTATTTACGGAACCCCTAGTATAATTCTGCTCATTGATAAACGTGAACTGAAAATTTCAAGTCCCTAGGCCTTTCCGTTCGAAAGTTATGATTTTCTATGGTTTCTATGGTTCTGGTCATGTGATCTGGAGAAATGTAGCTTGAATATATCATTCTCCATTAGTATACAAAATTTCGTCACGATCGAATCTGTAGTTTCGAAATTATCAAGAAAACTAAATTTCAAACGACCATATTTACGGAACCCCTAGTATAGTTCTGCTCATAGATGAATGTGATCAAGACATTCGAGATCCACACCTACCCTGAAAATTTCAAGTCCCTAGGCGTTTCCGTTCAAAAGTTACAATTTTCTATGGTTTCTATGGTTCCGGTCATGCGATCTGGACAAAATTTCACATGTAGCTTGAACACCTCATTTCCCATTTGAGTGCAAAATTTCATCTCAATCAAATCTGTAGTTTTCAAGTCATCAGGGGAACAAAACTTTGAACGGCCATATTTACGGAACCCCTGGTGGAATTTGGCCCATTAACGAACTCAACCGAGGCATTTGGGAACTGAACCCACACTGAAAATTTCAAGTCTCTAGGTTGTTCCGTTCGAGAGTTATTGTGCTTACGGACGTCCGGCCGGCCGGACGGACAGAATCAAATTTTCCGACGGATTCGTCATCAGTGAGTCGAACATAGTCGATTGAGACCATTTTCGGCTCAAAATTCGAAAAATACAGACATCGTGCCGAAATGATATAGCTTTCGCGTAAGTAGTACGAGCGCTCAAAAACAAAAAATTATGGGACAAGTCTGATCAAAATTTTTGGCAAAATATTTGAAAATTTAGGAGATGCACAATTTTCCGCCATTTTTTTACTTCGAAAATGTAAAAACAGTGTATGCTTATATGACTTTTTTATCAGTTTTTTTCCATATTTAAAAAAATATTTCGACGAATGCAACGATTCGAGTAGAAATATATTTAAAATCGAATAATCGATCATACAAGAAAAGAAAAAATGAAAAAAAAAGTTTTCGAGTAATTAATTTTCACTCTCTGTATGACTGAAAGTGTTCAGACTTCGGGTTTCGGTCTCAAGTAACGCCTAGTAGGCACCCGAACTTGGGACACCCTGTATATTCGTCTATCAGAGTTATTTAATGAATGAACGTGGCACAAAAATTGACAAAATTGATTCACATTGCAGCAGCAATTGAAACCATTTACAACTATCGATCACGCCGAAAATTCCCATACGAAATTCTATTCCATGATAAAGCTCATTTAGTTCAATAAACAAGCAGAATTGTTGCGTTCGGAATGAAGATAATCCTCTAGCCATTGTTGAAAAACCTGGTCCGGCCAACATCCGCGAGAAAGTTGCAAATTCCATTGAAATTTTCCAATTCCCTTTCACTGAAAAAATCGGTGATTGCAACGATATATCAATATTCAGTCGCTCCGATCTGTCGAAAATAATACGCTTGCATTTGACGACCCTGTATAAAACATCTCGAATATAAATGGGAAATTAGAATTTTTCCTCGGCTGAAATAACAGTGTGGTCCGACAAGCCGACTTCCTTTATTGCTCCATCAACGCAGTACTTCATCAATATAATACCATTTTTCACGTAAAACTGGTATAAACCATTCGCCAACACCGTCGTTATAAATAATTCTACACGCATATTATCGAGCGTATTCAGAAATCGCCATAAAAAGCCCAGATGAACGTTAATTCATGCAGATTATAGAAGTACATACAGAAGCTACTTCTTAATTCAAAAGTACGGGTACTAATAAAAGACGACTGCCTTAATTCGACATAAATATTGTTATTAAATTCGTCAAGTTGAACGCCAGACGTAATTGAAGACAAATTATTGAGTCAATAGCTAATTAGAGTTCGATATTTTAAGCTAAATAATAAAATCGTGTAATTAACATTGAAAATGAGAGATTATGCATATAATTTTCGGAATTCAGTGTCCGTGCAGATGTGTGTTTTAATTCATATGAATAAAATATTATCAGATAGAGGAGTTAAAGACCAAGGTTGATCGTACAATATTAATGTAATTAATATTGGAACAAAGGGTTCTCGCATGCATCCGTATAATGGGTAATGATATGGGATAGCACGTCACGTGGTAATTGTTCTCACCACTTCTTCGGTAGCGGTGAGATCCATTCAGCAATGAGATTCTTACATAACCATTCAATTTCTTGAAAAGATCTTCAGAACTATCTACAGGATCTGCCTGGACAAAGCATTTATTTATGGGATGTCCAATCCACAATATCGGATTGGATTGGAATATTTCTTTTCGAGCGCTCGTTCTACTTACATGAGGGCTATATCATTTCGTCACGATGTCTGTATTTTTCGAATCTTGAGCCGAAAATGGTCTCAATCGATAAGGTTCGGCTAACTGTTGATGATTCTGTCGAAAAATTCAAATCTGTCCGTCCGTCCGGCCGTAAATACGATAACTCTCGAACGGAACGACATAGAAATATGAAAATTTCAGGGTAGGTTCCCATCTCGAATGCCGCGGTTTAGATTGTTATTGGGCAGAATTCGACCAAGGGTTCCGTAAATATGGCCGTTCGAAATTTTGTTTTCCTGATTACTTAGAAACAACTAATTCGATCGAGATGAAAGTTTGCGCTCAGATGGAGAATGACGTGTTCAAGCTACATGCGAATTTTGTTCAGATCGCTTGACCAGAACTATAAAAACCATAGAAAATTATAACTTTCGAACGGAAGACCTAGAGACTTGAAATTTTCAGGGTATATTCGAATCTCGAATGCCGCGTATACCTAAGTTTGTTATTTGGCAAAATTTGACCAGGGGTTCCGTAAATATGGACGTTTGAAGTTTTATCTTCTTGATAATTTCAAAACTACAGATTCGATCGTGACGGAATTTTGTATTCCAATGGAGAATGATATATTCAAGCTACAATTCTTCCAGATCGCATAAAAAAAAATTTTCAAATTCCAACGAACTATTGAATTAAAACTCCTCATATTTCTTTAATAGCTGATTCGGCATAATTGACAAAGAGCTACTTTCATTTTTTCAACAGCTGTCGAAAATTTCTTGAATTGGTTTCTAAAACTGGAAAATGTGAATCTACCTAGAAGTTGGATTAACGGAAGCTCCTGACTTCACAGCAGTGCTTTTTATAATTTTTCTGCTGAACTTTTGTGTCTACATAAGAGGAATCGATTAAATGAGTTGTTGATGTGGAAACTCAGCTGTTCAAAAGTCCGCAGATCCAAGATATTCTCTGACGACTCCCTCGCAAGTATTTCAAACTTTAACGGAGTCATGATTCCTCTCGAAACTCGAGTGGTGTTTGGAAAAAATAGACCGATCGGAGGTCCGAAAGGAACAAAAAATCTCGAATTTTGGGAATATCTATAGAATGCTGAATTATCCGGATTGAAATTGATTGATGTACCACTCGCTTGTTTGTTTGAATTCATCGCGAGAGCTGACCCATCCAGGTACTGAACCCCAAAACACTGCTTGGCTTCAAGTCTTATAAAACTAAGTTTTATAAACAATGTTATTTCATAAAATCCACACTTCAAGAGATGGAATCGCAGAATTATAGGGATAATAATTTTTCATACATACTGAAGTTTTCTAAATATTTTCTTTTATTTTTCTAAATCGGTTTATTTCACGATATTTCCATCCAAAATTCAAGATGAAAGATTTGGGCAAGTTTCGCGAAAAAATTCTAAAAATCTGAAAAAGTGTGGCTGTGAAATCTTCGAAAATAGTCACCTACCCCCATTTCCGACAATAACTCTATTGATATATTGAATATATAATGAATGAAAATTATCAAATATTGAATTCATGATTCTTCCAAATCGGTATATTTCACGGTATTTTCATCCAAAATTCAAGATTTCAGATTTTGACAAGTTCCGGAAAAAAATTCTGGAAATCTGAAAAAGTGTGGCTGTGAAATTCTCGATAATCATCACCTACCCTCATTTTCAACAATTGCGGTATTTTCCTTCAAATCCGTTCCACTTGCTAGGATGAATGAAAATTATCAAAAAATAAACTTCATGACAGGTTGATGAAATTACGTTCACAACCTCCTCAAGATCGTTGAAAACCTCAGAAGTGGGGTGGTTAAGTTGAAAGATAATGAATTCAATCGTATTTACCTCATTTCAGAGCTTATCAGGGCATTTTCTTCGTATTATGAACGTATGATTCCAGCAGTTCCCGGTAGCTGTCAAATTTTGACGAACTATAAAATTAAATCTTAAATCCCTGAATGTGTGAAAAACAAATATCAGCACCCCAGAGGTAAGAACTCCCTAGTTACTAGGGAGTTTGATCTGTTTTCCACTAGATAGAATTTGATAATATAAATCCAATAGTATAGATAACTCGTTTCTGGAAAAAATGTGGCTTAACACACCTTACCTCTGAGGTGCTGATATAATGAGCCTCGTAATCGTAAGGAATCGTTAGTTATCTCTACTTCTTCAACAAATCAACTTGTTCCCACGAATTATGAACGTATGTTTCTATTCATCTTATAACTGACGTAGAATGAGGTAGAACTTTGCTCATAACTTCCTTAAAAACGCCGAAAACCTATGAGAGTAGTGTGTAAAAGTTGCTAGAAGATCTATTAAACCGTGAGTCCTTGGAAATCAATACTTTTTATAATACCCCAAATCATTTATTTCGGCCATTTTTAACCCAATCAATTTCGACTGCATTCTCCTTCGGAATGAAATCGAATGCCCTGTGATGTCGGTGGGATTATGTTCACAACTTACGAAAATCGATCGGAAATTCCAGAAAACTGCACGCGGATTCATTTTTCATTCTTTTGAACCCTCGGACCGGTATATTTTTTTCAAAATACACTCCGAGTACCGGAAAAAATCAGGACCCCGTCGAAATAATTTTTCTAGAGGAACGTCAGATGGAATCACAGAATTATATGGTCAAATTCCTCAATGAAGTGTAGTTTTTGAATCAACTCAGAAAACTGAAAAATTTCAATTTCTTTTCACATGGATGAGCTAAAGTACTAAATTTCTACATGATCATAATCATTTAATCTACTCCTATTGAATTATTGAATTATATATTCATTATTCAACAACTTTTGAGCAATTAATAGTATCTGTAAACAAACACTGTGAGTTATAATAACTCACTGCTATAACTCCCTGGCTCTGTGCTTCTGAACAAGCTGATTGGCCGAAAGGGAACAGTCCATTGTTGGGGAGGTCAAATCAAGTTGATACCTAATTATTGTTGTGAATGTTTTGCTGAAAAAGATCCATTCAGATAGTGAAGATGAATTATTATGTACACCTTCAGAAATAAGACAATCAGCCAATGTTATCATACAAAATTTATTGCGAGAAAAATCCCAAAACAAATATAAAGGTGTATACAACAATTTTCAAGATTGGTGTAGCAGTTAGAATATCAAGTCATCGTTTACAGAGAATGTTCTTTAGGCATATTTTATATTTTAGTGAACTTAGCACTAAATATAGAGCATCGACCCTATGGATTCTCAACTCCATGCTAAGAAGCACAATCAACATAAATAATGCATTGTTATAGGTAACTTTATATTAAGATTTATGGATAAAGTTCTTTCTCTGTTTGTTTGTTTGTTTATTGTTTATATCCCGACTCTCCTAGGTCTCTGTATCTTAGTATTTATTGTTATAGTCGTAGATAAAATATAGTATTCAACTTGCGGTATTGGTCATATCTCAACTTCATCTTATATGTAGATACAAAATTTGTTTTAAGAAAGTTTCGGTTCAATGGTGTCAGAAAAAAATCACTTTTTCCAATTTTCAAGAAAATAACTATTTCCATAATGAAAACGAGATTTTATGATATTTTAGTCAAGGTACCCCAAACGTAAATTGTGAGAATTCCAGGTGGGGTTAGAAACTTTTTTCCCATACGATTCCAAAGGTTAATTACCTATTGAAAATAATATAACAAAAAAGGATGAGGGTGGTTTGATCTTATGCGGGATATTGGAGCACAACAACCTCTGGTTGTACTCATCAGATGCAGCCACTCAAAAACTCCTCCAACCCATTAAAACTGATCTATCCATTTTGACACATTCCAGTGATTACTCCTCCTGTCAAGAAGTGAGGTATTCATGAACAACCACCGCATGATAGAACAGACCACAGATGCGCCAAGATAGCCAACACAATCGCCTATTATTCTCTCCGATTACCAAAGTGACACATGAAGTATCAACTCTGTGGGTGGCAGAACTGGTACGGGGCGTTTTGTTTTTGTCACAAATAGCTTACCGGTATTTCACCCCGAGATTATTGCCCATGAAAGGAAATGTATTACATAATGGCCTTTCGAGGGCTCACGAAATGTTGGTACACCGGTTAGGTGGTCGGGGTTAACCAACCACTCTTGTCTTGGCACTTATCAGTTGGTGACGGGGATGTGCAGATGGGTCAGAGGCGTAGAAACGGTCAAAAATGAAATTGCAGTCATTCATCCCTACAAGGGAATGCTAGATAGGAACATTTTTATCTTAAATAGATCAAAGTAATTTGAGTAATCATAGATAAGTACTGCGGCTCAAAAAAAATCATCAATTCGTTTACTCTGTCGCAATTTATTCAGAAGAAACTTTGAGTTATCTTAGTCTTAAGATATATATACGTAGAACATTTTCCATTCTTATAGCGAAAAAAATCCATTCCCAAATTCTAACTCGAAGATAAAAAATGCATTTCGCACATCGATAAAAAGCAATTTGAATTTCTTCTAGACGTCAATGTTCTTTGTTTTTGTTAAAGAAATACGGGAAATAGAAAGAAGTAGAATTCCTTTGATGTATAAATGAACTTTGTCAACCCTTTTCCGCCAAAATTTTTTTCTGCACGAGCCGCCCCTGTGCCACAGGCGGAGCTTCCAGGACGGCCAAACACACCAGATGCGAAGTCACAACAAGATCGATTACAGAAACCGCAGGACGTCTTTCAAGCTGACCACTGGCCATTTGGGGCTTTGTCTAGCGGTTATCTGACTGACTCATCGGCATCAGCTGCCTCCGATAGAACGTGGAGGACCGGGCTGGACCGTCTCCGAGGAGTAGCTATCGGTGTGCCCCCGATAATTTATTATATCGCCTTTGTGTTTAACACAATCACTCCTGATAGATACATTATTAAACAACTCAATTATTGGATGACCGCACTAGGTGATGCTAGGTCCAGCTGAAGGGAGGCTGGCAGGGTGGAATAATTGAAATTCCGAGATGGATTAGTTCGTTCAGATGGGGGTGGTGGTCAGAGAGTGCATTCGAATTGGTAATTGATTATTTGAGAGTGATGCATTTTCAGTATTGAAAATATTTTCATCGGGGTATTGTACGCTCTCGAGAAAACAATGTGATGTGAAATAATAAACCTTTTCGTAGATTCCGCAGCGTTTTCTTACTTCAAGTCATTTTTTGAGCCATTCAAATATATTCGTAGTCGAAAGAATCTGGTAAAATTACCGTTTATGTCAAATGAATTTGATAATTTTTTGTCTGTATTTTTTCGAATTTGTCGAAAAATTCAAGTCTGTCTGTCCGGCCGTCTGTCCGTATACACGATAACTCTCGGACGGAACGACCTAGAAACTTGAAATTTTCAGGGTAGGTTCGAATCTCGAATGCTGCGGTTAAGTTCGTTATTTGACAAAATTCGACCAGGACTCCGTAAATATGGTGATTTGAAATTTAGTTTTCTTGATAATTTCAAAACTATGGATTCCATCGTGACGAAATTTTGTGTTTTAATGGAGAATGATATATTCAAGCCATATTTTTTCCAGATCTCAGAACCTTATATCCTCATATTTCTGTAACAGCTGATTCGGCATAATTGACAAAAAGCTGCTGTCATTTTTTTGACAGCTGTCAAAAATTTTTTCAATGAGTTTCTCAACAGGAAAATGCAAATCTACCTACTTCGCGGCAGTGCTATTTATAATTTTTTCATGGGAAATCGACTGGTTTCAACAAGTTCCACGTTTGAATCTTAGGAAACTTATAGTTTAGCCAGGTATAATATTTTGAAATCGCAATGAAAATCTCATTTTTAGTGTCAGATTCAATATAAACTTTAATTTCAAACAGAACTAATAACAAACATATTTCCTAGCTGTTAAGCTGTTTTATGTTCCATCCAAGAACAAACTTTGACGGAATCATGATTACTCTCGAAACGCAAGCAGATTTTGAAGAAAAAACGAATCCTTTTACGTATTTCCAACACTCTTGCAGTTTTCAGGGATTTTCGATCAATTTTGGTTCTCAAAGTTTTTCCAATGAAAGTGCATTCATTTTTCCCGAAATTGATGAAATCGCAATGCGAAGAAGTGAATTGGAGTAAGAAATAGGGTTGAGTAATGATTTCCAACGATTTTCTTGCCTAATAATATTTTTTGTTTTACATTTTCAGAATAATATACATCTGTTTATCTGAAACTATCGAATTCAGGAATGAATATTATGAAAATTCTACTAGATGAACCAAAAGCCAACAAAACAATTCATATATCCCAGAGATCAACGAAGCCATTATTTGCAGTCGTGGACCGGTTGGGAAATTTTCTCACATCGAATTTGTCATTTTGCTAATCGTACTGACGGGATCTGATATGGATCGAAACCGGTCTACTATTGCCAATGATGGATTTGTTGTTCTCTGGGATACATGAATTGTTTTGTTGGCTTGCTATCAGTTTATCTAGTATAATTTTTCAATTTTCATTCCTGTATTCGATCACATTTTCAGGTACTCACAATCGAAATTTCCAGGCCGATACTATAGAGGTTATGGATGAATACTTCATTCTGGCCAATGAAACAGATTAGATAGAAAAATTGAAATATTCACACTTGAAAATGGAAGAAAGTGATGATTTTTGAAAAATTTCCCAGCCCTACGATACGTTCTTTTCTGGTTTTCGAAAGAAATTTCTCATTATTTTATGTCGATGTTGCCATGTCATTACTTGAATAAATTGAATTGTAAATTGAGGCGCCAACAAAAAAATAACTTTTTCTGATTATTCAACATAATTTGGTGATTCTATCTACTGAAGTTTTCAGAAATAATCGACAGTACTTGTCATACTGACAATGGTTCATAGTGAAAAAATCGAGTTTTTCTGATATATTCAATATCATTCAGTGATTCTTTGAAGTTTATGAAAATAAAATGACAGTATTTGCAATTATAAAATTGATCTGTTTATTGAGGTTCATAAATTACCTAACCTAACTCAAGAGAAATAATCGATTTTTAAGAATAATGTTTTTATCAATTCGAAAAAAATTCTGTTTTTGAGCCCTCGTACTACTTGCACGAGGGCTATATAATTTCGTCACAATGTCTGTATTTTTCGAATTTTGAGCCGAAAATGGTCTCAAACGACTATGTTCGACTCACTGATGACGAATCCGTCGAAAAATTCGCGTCTGTCCGTCCGGCCGGCCGGCCGTATACACGATAACTCTCGAACGAAATGTCCTAGAAACTTGAAATTTTTAGGATAGGTTTGAATCTCGAATGCCGCGGTTGGGTTTGTTATTGGGCAAAATTCGCCAAGGGGTTCCGTAAATATGGCCGCTCGAAATTTTGTTTTCCTGATTACTTTGAAACTACAAATTCGATCGAAGTGAAATTTTGCACTCAGATGGAGAATTACGTGTTCAAGCTACATGCAAAATTTGGTCTAGCTCGCATGACCAGAACCATAGAAACCATAGAAAATTATAACTTTGTAATGGAAAGGCCTAGGACTTGAAATTTTCAGGATAGGTTTGGATTTTTAATGTCGCGGTTACGTTCATCAATGAGCAAAATCAGACTAGGGGTTCCGTTAATACGGTCGTTCTAAATTTTGTTTTCACGATAATTTCGAAACTACAGATTCGATCGTGACGAAATTTTGTATATTAATGGAGAATGATATATTCAAGCTACATTTCTCCAGATCACAAGATCAGAACCATAGAAACCATAGAAAATCATAACTTTCGAACGGAGAGGCCTAGGGACTTGAAATTTTCAGGATTGGTGTGGATCTGAAATGTCGCGTTCACGTTCATCAATGAGCAGAATTATACTAGGGGTTCCGTGAATACGGTCGTTTGAAATTTTGTCTTCTCGATAATTTCGAAACTACGGATTCCATCGAGATGAAATTGTGTATTTTAATGGAGAATTATATATTGAAGCAATATTTTATCCAGATCGCATCACCAAGACCATAGGTACCGTAGAAAATTCTAGCGAAGTATCGAAAAAAAATTGGTCAGCTGAAGCATTGACATGAAGTCTGGAGTTTCGCCTAAGTTTCAGAATTTTTTTGATAGCTGTCGAAAATTCCTTCAATTGATTTCTAAAACTGGAGAATGCGAATCTACCTACAAGGTGCATGTACGAGCGCTCAAAAGCTCCTGCCTTCACGGCAGTGCTTTTCGTAATTTTTATTCACTCCATATCATTTTTGCGAAATAAACCGACTCTGGTTTTTTGGAGGTAGTGTTGTTAAAATATTATCCAATGCTCAAAAATGTCAGACAGGCAAAAAATATTTTATACAGTGGAAAATTTGTTCAGGTGAACGAAGCCCAAAATCCTGTGGGATATTGAAGACAACAATCTGCTGAACATACACAAAAGAATTTGGAGTTTTATCAAATACGAGACAAAAAGAAACATGAAGTAGAAACTTGAAAAAATAGTCCAAAAGATCTAGTTTTCACTCATTTCTGATCTCATAATCCATATAAAGTTGAAAAATGATAAATGATAATGATAAATTGAAGTATGTAGTGAACACATTGAAAAAAAAATTGAAAATACATTCAGTATTCGCAAAGTTATCAAGTTTAAACGAGTCAATTTCCGGCACAAAAGCTAACCTAACCAAAGCTGAATCAACAATGTTCTCGGAAAGACAGAAAGTTCCACTTTCTGGTCATAGCTGCAGATGAAATAGAAAGTTGAATAAATATGGCAATATGTACAAAGCGCACTCGCAAATCGAAAATTATAAATGCACTGTCGTGAAGTCAGGAGCTTTTGAGCGCTCGTTCATCCACCTTGTAGGTAGATTCGCATTTTCCAGTTTTAGAAACCAATCGAAGAAATTTTTGACACCTGTCAAAAAAAAGACAGCAGCTCTTTGTCAATTATGCCGAATCAGCTGTTACTGAAATATAAGGATTTTGTATTCAATAATTCGATGTAATTTAAAATGTTTCTGGTTATGCGATTTGGAAAAAATGTAGCTTGAATATATCATTCTCATTAAAATACAGAATGATTTTTTCGACGGATTCTTCAACAGTGAGCCGAACCTTGTCGATTTAGACCATTTTCGGAATTCGAAAAATAAAGACATCGTGACGAAATGATATAGCCCCCGTGTAAGACGGTGTAAGTAGAACGAGCACTCAAAAAGACTACCTATTGAATTGACCCGTTTTGATTTTGATAATTTAGGTGCAGGAATGACAATGATCTTTCAATGTTGAACAAACTTGAAAACCCAATATTGATAATGAATGCTGAAATAATGAACCTTCGGAAAATGAGTGGAACTATCTTGTGAAATATCAATAAGATCAAGGAAAAAAGTTTATCATGATTATATTGTTCATGTCGTCATAACCCATGATGAAGGAATTCTTAAAATCATTACGATTATTACCGAATACTCTCCATTACCTCCAATCACCCTTGTCATAATAGCCTGCGATGTATGCCCCCCCATGCCATCCAATCCGAGTCCAAAATCACGATATTATTCAAATGAGGATAAGATATAAGGAACCATAATCACAGAAGAAGGCACTTCAGTCTACGATTCTTGAATGGTAAGCGGTCAGAAATGGGGATTCATAAAGCTCTTAAATGCGTTCAGATAACATCTAGATCCCTGGGGCGGTCACAATGACCATTTTCCATACAGGAATTGTTATAACTCTCTCTCGGCAATCGCTTGTAGGACATCTAAAGAGATCTTTGGTTTGAGTGGAGGGGCCATTCACGAAATTGAATAAGAATGTGATGGAATGCTGGCTGGAATCGATGGTTGATTCAACCAATTTTTCGTGGAGTTTTTCCAATAAGGATGACGATACAGTGATTTGTTTTGATGAAGAATACTTAGTGGCCTTGATACCAATATTCCTAATTATTTCATGAAAGGTGTTCCACAATTCGACTCATAAACTCTCAGCATATTTTATTTATTTGGGATTATTAGGCTATGAAAGAATGTCATCAGCAAATCATGAAAAAAAAATGTTTCTGCAAAATTACTAAGTCCATCGGTTTTATTCCAAAATGATTAATAGCTCAACAGTTCGAAATAATCAATTGTGGTCAAACGAATGGGTTTCAGAGTGGCCAACACTTAAATTTCTCCTAAAAGGGCACTTTCGATAAACGGCCCTCCAATTAAGTTTTGAATGACAAGAAATCAGAGTAGGCTCTAACTTATAATTGATTTGCAATGGCCATATTTACGGAAACCCTATGTCTAATTTTGCTCATTGATGAACGTGACCGTGGAATTCGCGATCCAAACCCACCCTGAGAATTTCAAGTTCCTAGGCCTTTCTGTTCAAAAGTTACAATTTTCTATGCTTTCTATAGTATTGGTATGCGATCTGGACAAAATATTGCTTTAATATATCATTCTCGATTAAAATACAGAATTTTATCTCGATCGAATCCGTAGTTTCGAAATTATCGAGAAAACAAAATTTCAAACGACCGTATTTACGGAACCCCTAGTATAATTCTGCTCATTGATAAACGTAAACGCGACATTTCAGATCCACACCTATCCTGAAAATTTCAAGTCCCTAGGCCTTTCCGTTCAAAAGTTATGATTTTCTATGGTTTCTATGGTTCTGGTCATGTGATCTGGAAAAATGTAGCTTGAATATATCATTCTCTATTAGTATACAAAATTTCGTCTCGATCGAATCTGTAGTTTTGAAATTATCAAGAAAACTAAATTTCAAACGACCATATTTACGGAACCCCTAGTATAATTTTTCTCATAGATGAACGTGATCACGACATTCGAGATCCACATCTGTCCTGAAAATTTCAAGTCCCTAGACGTTTCCGTTCAAAAGTTACAACTTTCTATGGTTTCTATGGTTCTGGTCATGCGATCTGGACAAAATTTCACATGTTGCTTGAACACCTCATTTTCCATTTGAGTGCAAAATTTCATCTCGATCAAATCTGTTTTCGAGTAATCAGGGAAACAAAACTTCGAACGGCCATATTTACGGAACCCCTGGTGGAATTTGGCCCATTAACGAACTCAACAAAGGCATTCGGGAACTGAACCCACACTGAAAATTTCAAGTCTCTAGGTTGTTCCGTTCGAGAGTTACCGTGCTTACGGACGGACGGACAGACTCGAATTTTCCGACGGATTCGTCATCAGTGAGTCGAACATAGTCGATTGAGACCATTTTCGGCTCAAAATTCGAAAAATACAGACATCGTGACGAAATGATATAGCCCTCGTGTAAGTAGTACGAGCGCTCAAAAACCTGTACGTCAAGTGGTGACGTTTTTGGTTTCCCCTTTTTTCGAAACGTCAATAAGAAAATTCCAGTAAGATTGAAAATTCATCAATTTTCAATTTTCCCCTTCTATATTCCCGGGATCCTGTTCATTTGTCAGATCCTGCGTTAATTCAATCACTGAACTATTCATGAAAAAACGTCACACGCACGAATAAAACAAATCGCTGTTGCATCCGGCATTATTAAAATCCGGTCAGCATCCGCGTACGACGATAAAATTGACACCGGACATTCCATCAAAACGCTCTGCGGCCTCCGGAGCCGCCGGGGAGCGCGAAACGGCGCGATAAAAATTCACAACTGGGGCCGCGAAACCGCGTCCGAATTTGTCGCCGGATAATGATTGACAAAAATCAGTAGAGCGATCGCAGATGGACACGCGGCCGCCGGGTTTAATAGAATTAAAGCAACGAGATTGCCGGTCTAGCATGTAATTCCCTCAATTACAATCAATCGCAGTTGCCCGCGCTCCTGCTCCTATAAAAACGAACACTCGCATCCGAACCAGTGGCGCGCGGAAGCCGCCATCTTCGCAGCCCATCGTAACGAGAATGATATGCATCGTTCTCTCATGTAGTGAAAAAAGGAGGTGTATCACACGGGACTATTTCTGGGCCTATAATATTCGTAGTACCTGCACTAGTCAACGCAAATATTGAATTAGACTTGAGCGGCCTTTTACATGGTAGAAAATCGTAAGTTTATTCCTTGGAGAATTCCTAATAGAAAAATTTTTCATAATACAATAAATTCGTGCAAATTTGAATGACAAAAATTTTTAATATTCTCCCGATGCAGGAAATCGGCCGTTTCACGAGAAATGGAGTAACTTTTTCTTCAACTTCCAATATCTCCGATTTGCCTGATTCGATCGATTCAAGTGTAGTAAAAAAGTTGCTATATCTCAACTCAATGAATTCTTCAATATTCACCTGATGCATGAAATCGGCCGTTTCACGAGAAATGGAGTAACTTTTTCTTCAACTTCCAATATCTCCGATTTGCCTGATTCGATCGATTCAAGTGTAGTAAAAAAGTTGCTATATCTCAACTTAATGAATTCTTCAATATTCACCTGATGCATGAAATCGGCCGTTTCACGAGAAATGGAGTAACTTTTTCTTCAACTTCCAATATCTCCGATTTGCCTGATTCGATCGATTCAAGTGTAGTAAAAAAGTTGCTATATCTCAACTTAATGAATTCTTCAATATTCACCTGATGCATGAAATCGGCCGTTTCACGAGAAATGGAGTAACTTTTTCTTCAACTTCCAATATCTCCGATTTGCCTGATTCGATCGATTCAAGTGTAGTAAAAACGTTGCTATATCTCAACTTAATGAATTTTTCAATATTCATCTGATGCATGAATTCGACCGTTTCACGAGAAATGGAGTAGCTTTTTCTTCAACTTCCAATATTTCCGATTTGCCTGATTCGATCGATTCAAGTGTAGTAAAAAAGTTGCTATATCTCAACTTAATGAATTCTTCAATATTCACCTGATGCATGAAATCGGCCGTTTCACGAGAAATGGAGTAACTTTTTCTTCAACTTCTAATAACTCCGATTTGCCTGATTCGATCGATTAAAGTGTAGTAAAAAAGTTGCTATATCTCAACTTAATGAATTTTTCAATATTCATCTGATGCATGAAATCGACCGTTTCACGAGAAATGGAGTAACTTTTTCTTCAACTTCCAATATCTCCGATTTGCCTGATTCGATCGATTCAAGTGTAGTGAAAAAGTTGCTATATCTCAACTTAATGAATTTTTCAATATTCACCTGATGCATGAAATCGACCGTTTCACGAGAAATGGAGTAACTTTTTCTTCAACTTCCAATACCTCCGATTTGCCTGATTCGATCGATTCAAGTGTAGTAAAAAAGTTGCTATATCTCGATTTAATGAATTTTTCAATATTCACCTGATGCATGAAATCGGCCGTTTCACGAGAAATGGAGTAACTTTTTCTTCAACTTCCAATATCTCCGATTTGCCTGATTCGATCGATTCAAGTGTAGTAAAAACGTTGCTATATCTCAACTTAATGAATTTTTCAAGATTCATCTGATGCATGAAATCGACCGTTTCACGAGAAATGGAGTTACTTTTTCTTCAACTTCCAATATCTCCGATTTGACTGATTCGATCGATTCAATAGTAGTGAAAAAGTTGATACATCTCAACTAAATGAAGTTTTCAATATCAACCTAATGCACGAAATCATCCGTTTCACGAGAAATGGAGTCACTTTTTTTTTCAACTTTCAATATCTTCGATTTGCCCATATCGATCGATTCAAGTGTAGTGAAAAAATCAGTGCATCTCAACTAAATGAAGTTTTCAATATTAAGCTGATGAATGAAATCGGCCGTTTCACCAGAAATGGAGTAGGTACCTCTTTTTCCCCTTCCAATATCTTCGATTTGCCCGAATCGATCGATTCGAGTGTAGTGACAAAGTCGATACATCTCAACTAAATGAAGTTTTCAATATTTGGCTCATGCATGAAATCGACCGTTTCTCCAGGAACGGAGTAACTTTTTTTCAACTGCATTCGAAGCCACATCTTGTGCTACAACTGAAGGCTACTAAAATATTCGAATCTAAGATGCAGTTCCGAACTTCCATAGCGACCGGAATTGGATCTTCTTCCTCGCTGACTCCACATTGAAAACGATGAACCTGAACGTCGCGCCACTGGCCTCTCGGGTGAAACAATTGAATATTCCATCAGGCCGCTCTCCCCCATGGCGCACTCAATCCCATCTATACATACAGGATATTATCCTAACACGGGCAACGATAATGGATATCGAAATTGTCGGGATTCTGATTTATGATGCGGAAAACAAATCTTGGGGTTCGCGGGCAAATTGAATCAGGTCAGCTGTCACGTCCGGTCTCGACAGCGCTGTAATTTTTTTAGACGCCGACGTCGCTGCGGCGGCGGCTGCGATGCTGCCCGGGCTTACTGACAGGTCCCGCAATCTGTCAAACGCCGTCGGAGTTTGCCGCTCCAATATGAATCTCATTTGGTCCATCGGGCGGCTGAGACGTCAAGTTTGAAGGGCTCCGGTCGAGATTGCACTTTATTTTTGCCGGTAGCGGCGTTGCACACGTGACAGTCAAATGAGAGGAGTTCTTCTATTGCTCTGGCGTGGTCTGGCGCATTTTACTGTGGATTCGACGGGTCATAGATACACGGGATGCTGTGATAAACCGTATTATCCTCCGATATGTCCAGAAGGATTTAAATAGAGACTACTGAGGCCAGAAGATCAATGAATCTGGTAAATCCGCAGAAGAACCATTTTTTTGCGAAATTGTATAATTTAGAGACTGATCCGGAACCCGTTCGTTTCCAAACGCACCACCGACCAAACGTCAAACTCTGTGACTGGGTGGATCAAAGATAAGCTATCGTAAGACATTTTCGGTTTCTCCCGCGAACGGTTCCATTTCGCGTGAAAGAAAGGGGTCCTTCAATAATTCGAGTTTTCAGACTGGCCTAAGGCAAGTCAAACGTTTCCAGAATCCACTGTGATGTCAATCTCAGGATCTACCATCTACCTCAGGATCCATACAAAAACCCATTTCATTTAATTTTGTATCAATGACCTTCAATGACTGATCTTTCCTCAACATTGGTAAGAATACAGAGGATCTGGATCTTAAACAACATTGAAACAGGCTGAGATATGATCTTAAGATGAAGAAGGAGAAGATACAGTAGTACCTCACCTTTGAAACCCACCCAACCGCAAATACTGAGATGAAGTTTCTGGGAATAAGGTTTCAGCCATGTTTGAACCCTGAGCTCCAGGATATGAGCACAGAACTACCTAGTTTAACCTGCTCTATCAGGTTGTAGCAGCTTGACGGCGAAGTTTATGCTACCTCGCATATTTCCAGTGCCTGATTTCCTTTTTGTGAAAGAAAGAGAGAAGATTCTCATTCTGCAAAATTAGAAGGCGAACAGAGACAATCTAACACTCACCTTTTTGTATACAGGTTTGGCAAGGATACATCTTGGTATAGCAAATATCAATGCGAGGAACTGAGAAGAAGTTGGAGGCAAACTCTATAGTTCCAGCTTTAAGTGTGCCAATGTTATCTACAACTGCAAGGAAGAAGAAGTGAGATACTGATCTGAGAATCCAGAATATCATTTCAGTTTAGAACCCATGCATCAAGTTCCCGAACCTGATGGCCCCCAGAATATCCCACGAATTTTCCCACCAGATACCCATAAATCCATCCCCAACAAAGACCGCTCAAGGTGATTACGCCGATTTCACGGCGCAGCACTGCGACCATTCGGACCGAAGAAGAAGAATTTCACGCTCATGCTAATGGGATCACATTCGGGGAGATTATCATTTTAATCGACCGCACTGATGACGACGAATGATAATAAAAAGGGAGAAGGTCGGCAAATTTACAACAGGGGCGTACGGATGGTACAGGGGCCTCGCGACGAAACAAATGTGCAGCACGTGTTGGAGTCTTAACTAGGGAGGCGGGATGTATCACCGGAAAATCAGGGGAGGATGGCACCTTATAGATATATCATGTCCGGGGGTAGGAAGGAAATTATTTGTGGATTAATGGATTTATTTTTATCGAGGGATGCGGCGCTTTTGAGTGTTCGGATTGGGTGTAGATTAGAGGTCGCTTGGTGCTTCTGCACCTTAACCATCTACTACTGAGCTTCTTCTTCAATTAATAATACAGTTTCCCATCTTGCATCCAAAGAAATTTTCCAGGATATTCAACAGGAATTCGGTAACTTCTACAGGAAATTCCCCCTATATCAGCGACAGGGGGAATATTTGTTGATTTTACGTGACAATTCAGGTCCTTTAATGCCTCTAGGATTACAACCAAACTGCAGTTTGTCATTTGAAGAAAAATAATACTGTGACGAAAATCGGTATATGCGTGACTATTCACAGGAATTTCCTGTTTAATAAACAAACTAGATAGTTGTATTCCCAACTTCAAACTCCAGTTTCTACAAGAATGAAAAATAAACTAAAACAGGAATTGCTTTACTTACAACGGAACTGTAGTATCGATTTAACAGGAATTTTCTGTTGAATTAAAGAACTATCGTTCATATATAACAGTACTAGTTAGTTGTATCGCTTATAACCTGAAATTTCACAGGAATTTTCTGTAGTAATGCTTCCTGTCTAAAGATAAAGAGTGACTTCCCGCATAGGTGTCTGGAATGGGAAGAATTTATATTATATACATTATAGAGTATATTTACATTATTCTGACGAATTAGAGAGACATTCGTTGAAAACTAGTGATGAGAGACTCCATAATGAATATAAAGAAATTTTTTCCCTGATTCCGGCCTCATATTAGCGAATTTGATTACAGAATTACTGCCTTTAAATGCTCACACTTTTTCTGTCGCTTTTCAAACCTTCGGGTAGTATCTTTTGGGTTTTGTCTATTCGATGGCGCCCTCTGTTCAGCGGTACGGTAAGGTAAATGTTGGGCCGTTGGTGCAGAACGCTACAGATCTAATCTTTCTCTCGTATTTCCTAGGAAAATGTATTCAAGATGTAGTATCAATCGTAGATCGAAAATATTCAATTCTAGGTAGGAGGCCAAAAAATGCTAACAACATGCAATATGCTGAACACGAAATTTACATGCTGACTGAGATGAAAATATGCTAGATTCAGTATTAAAAATGCCATCACGGTTTCATCATGTTCGTTCCTTCGTCGGAAACCGATATTATATTCCAAACATGAATAGAAATACTGTCAGCTTAACAAGATCAATCCGGTAGAATAATCTGAATTTTTGTGAGAAACACCAATCATTCCTATTGCATTCAATTTGCCCATACTTTAAGTCGTACAAATATTGTTGGGTTATACTTACAGAATTATTATATTTTTCTAGATATTCCTTCAACATTTACGGTGTTTTATTCCGGTTATACCTATGGCTTGTAAATATAGCAAAATATTATTATATATACACAGGAACTATTCCTTTTAAAATAAAAGTACCTGATCACTGCTATACTTACCGTTTTTCCTGTTCGTAGAACTCAAGTTACTTGAACCGGAATCGGCATGTTAGATTACAAGTACAGATTGTTCTTAGAACGGTTTTTTTTGTGATAATAATAGTTGCGTTTAAACAACAGGAATTCCTTTAACTGGAAATTACGGTTTTTGAGCGCTCGTACTACTTACACGAGGGCTATATCATTTCGTCACGATGTCTGTATTTTCGAATTTTGAGCCGAAAATGGTATCAAACGACTATGTTCGACTCACTGATAACGAGTCCGTCAAAAAATTCGAGTCTGTCCGTCCGGCCCTCCGTATACACGATAACTCTCGAACGGAATGTCCTAGGAACTTGAAATTTTCAGGGTAGGTTCGAATCTCAAATGCCGCGGTTGAGTTCGTTATTGGGCAAAATTCGCCCAGGGGTTCCGTAAATATGGCCGCTCGAAGTTTTGTTTTTCTGATTACTTCGAAACTATTGATTCGATCAAAGTGAAAATTTGCACTATGATGGAGAATTACGTGTTCAAGCTACTTGCAAAATTTTGTCCAGCTCGCATAACTAGAACCATAGAAACCATAGAAAATTATAACTTTGTAATGGAAAGGCCTAGGGACTTGAAAATTTCAGGATAGGTGTGGATCTCGAATGTTGCGGTCACGTTCATCAATAAGCAAAATTAGACTAGGGGTTCCGTAAATATGGCCGTTTGAGTTTCAGTTTTCTTGATAATTTCAAAACTATGGATTTGATCGTGACGAAATTTTGTATTTAAATTGAGAATGATATATTCGAGCTACATTTCTTCCAGAGTGCATGATCAGAACCATAGAAACCATAGAAAATAATAACTTTCGAACGGAAAGACCTAGGGACTTGAAATTTTCAGGATAGGTTCGGATCGCGAATTTCGTGGTTACGTTCATCAATGAGCAAAATTAGGCTAGGGGTTCCGTAAATATAGCCGTTCAAACTTTTTTTTTCCTGATAATTTCGAATCTACCTATTGGATTGGAATGAAACTTCGCACATGGATGGAGAATAATGTATTCAAACTACGTGGGAAATTTTGTCCAGATCGCTCTACCAAGACCATAGATACCATAGAAAATTTTAGCGAATTATCTAAAAAAAATTGGTGACCTAAAGCACTGACGTGAAGTCTGGATTTTCGCCTTAGTTTGAAATTTTCTTCGACAGCTGTCAAAATCTTTCGAATTCGTTTCTAAAACTGGAGAATGCGAATCTACCTACAAGGTGGATGAACGAGCGCTCAAAAGCTCCTGACTTCACGGCAGTGCTTTTCTGAATTTTTTACTGTCAATTCATTTCTATAAACTTCAATAGATGGAATCACCGAATTTTTTCGGATATATAGTCCATTTAAGAATTATTGACATCGAAGCAGGCCATGAACGTCTAGTCGAGGCTTTATTTCTGGTTACAAAAAGTAACTTAATTTCATCATAGATATAAAACATAAATATAACCTAGAAAAGTGTTGAGTATACGCATTATCGGAATTATCGAATAATTAAGCCGGAATATTTCGATTGCAGTTTCTACATGAGAGATCAGGTTTGAAAGCGCAAAAATATCGTGGAATGCTTTCATATGAAATTATCTCATTTAAAAGTCAACCATGGAAAATTGAAGATCATTCAAATAAATATTTATTTTCACTCAGGACCATGCAATATTTATTGGTTTTGGAAATCTTGCAAAATTCTAACCATATAAGAGTACCATTTTATGTCAGGATTCAAGAAGGATAATTAATGGATCTCTAGCAGGTAGCTAGTGGTGCAACAGAAAAAAAATTTTGGATACTTCACAAGCACGGGGCCAAAAGAATAGATTGGAAAAAACGTTATAATGTATTAAGAAATAAGAGAGAAACATAAACTAAGAATCTTTGTAGTACATGAAGAATTTTGACATGAAATTTGTACCGAACTATCAATATATGAACCAATTTGTGAATTATTTATTGCTCGGTGTTGAATACTTCAAGAAAGTCCATTTTTATTTTCATTCATTAAAACTGTCCATGAATTATTGAAAATATTATAATTGATGAGCAATTTTACAATTATTCAGTATACTTTTGAATTGGGAAAAATATAGCATGTGTATTAGCAGAGGAAATGTGAACAGGGTACCATACAGTATATGTATAATAAATAAACTTAAAATATCTATGAATGATACAAGAGCAAAGATAAAAATATTGAAAACTTTGTTTCCACGTAGTGTAATGATTTGGATGTGTTTATTGAATAAGCTGACCTAATCCTATTGATGGGCATCCTTTTGCAGGGAAGGTTTCAATAACCCATTTATGAAATAATTCACCATTTATAGTAATCCTTATCATTAATACCACTGTCAAGAATCAGATCACATCCAGGTAAAAATCCATCAATTGTTCCAGCATTCAAAATAGTGCACCTTCTGCCTTTACCCTTGAATATACTCGGCATACCTTTTGGATTATTTTCTAGTGTCCACTGACAAATTTGAATACCGTTTTTGAATATCCAAATTTCATCTTTTGTTATATGTATTCTGGGTATTTATCACAATATCGTACTATTTTTATTATATTTTTCTGTTCATCAGTAAGAATTTTCCTCCGATCAACTTTTTTGAATTTGTATCCAATTTTTTTTATGATATAATATTATGTTGACTTCGATCAATTGAAATCTAGGTGCTCTTTGGCCAGTTCGAAAAGGATATCTAAACTGATATATTCATTGTTTTTAATTCTAGCAAAAACAAAGTCATTCAATGTCTCTTTGAAGGAATAATCGTATCGCACAGGTTTTCTTCCACTGCTTAATTCCACTCCCTTAATAACAATAGAATAGAGATAAATAATATCCCCAAACTCAAAAGTTAGTCACCAACAATTCGATCTCGAACATAAATTCTCCAACGAATAAAATATTCATTAGGCAGATAGACAAGATTCTCCATCATTGATGTAGCAGGTTTATAAATGGAACTGTAAAATATCTAACGAAAAGCAATTATTTCTCGAATTTTATAATATCGGTAAATCATATTGTTATATTCCTGCTGCTCCGCTAGGGTTATGGCCGAACAGGTCGATATTTTTTACGAGGATGGGACATGCCATCGGAATGGCTACTGTAACAGGATTCTCAGATCACTTCATAAAGGAACTACATAGTTTTCAATGCAACCAGAGTAACTTGACGAAGAATTTATGGAGTTAGAGTAGGCGATTTTGGATTCATGTGTATAATTTAGTTGGAAGTCCTTAGCTTTCCCGAAGGAAACGGACTCATGTTATGTCTTTCAGAATAGATAAAACAACATAGGAATATTGTTGGTTGTTTCAATTTTGGTACCAGGAGGATTGGGACCGCATACACAAGATGAATATGCATTCGTATGCATAACTGATAGGTGATGATTTTTCGAGTTACTGGAGTGAACATCAAGAAAAATTGAACTAATAGTCCTAAAAAAGTCAAGCAATTAGAGAAGAAAATTTTTCTGAGCCCATTTAATCAAGATTCGAAATATTAGATCGAATGCAAATAGGGAAGATTCATTCACATAGATCATATCAAATTCCCTTTTTCAGAAAGACCATCATGCAGCGACGCTGGAAACGAGTAACCGCAGCTACCTCACTTATAGTTGAAACCAGCAACAACAAACATTCCATTCGATAAAAAGAAGAAGAGTGTCCATACAAGTCGTAAAATTTATTTATCTGGTAATCCGAATAGTGTCCAGCTATAATTTCAACACTTTACAGCTACTACAGAAAATCAATTAAGTTGAAATGGAAACTGGTATTCCATTCAAGAGTGTCGAGGTGATCCTTGCCAGTTCTTCAAGAATGTGGTCATCGTTATGAATGAATTAAAGTTGTCTGATTGGAGTTGACGCTATGGGCGAGGTTTTAATGTACTCATACCTGCTACAAATAGCTCATTCGAATTCGTTCATTCAATATTGTTAGAAATTCTTGTGAAGTTGAACCATAATTCTTTGAATGTTTACATAAGACATATGTAGAGGAATTGATATGTGAGTCTCCCTAAAATTTTAGGTAGGTATATCCTAACCTTCAGCTTGCCATCCATGACGAATATTTTCGTGGCAAAGCATTTTTTGCGTTGGTTTCCAGTGGCTACTCTCTACGTTATACTAGGTGTTCAGGAGTTTCTTCCTTTTCCCCACTTTATTCGACATTTTCTGCAAAACCTAATTTTAATAGATGCTTTCTGAGGAAACTGTCTTCTACTTTTATATTTTAATGCAGAATGATATATTCAAGCTACATTTTTGCCAGATCGCATAACCAGAACCATTTTGAATCCCAACGAATTATTGAATAAAAAATCCTTATATTTCTGTAACAGCTGATTCGGCATAATGGAAAAAGAGCTGCTGTCATTTTTTTGACAGCTGTCGAATATGTCTTCAATTGGTTTCTAAAACTGGAAAATCCGAATCTTTCTACAAGGTGGATGAACGAGCGCTGAAAAGCTGGTGACTTCACGGCATTGCTTTTTATAATTTTTCCTGCTGAAATTTTGCATCTACATAATGAGGCATCGATTAAGTCCACAGATTACAGAAATTCTCTGACGTCTCCCTGGATAAGTATTTCAAAATTTGACGGAGTCATTATTCCTTTCGAAAATCGAATGGTGTTTGGAAAGAATAGACCGATCAGAGAGCTGAAACGAATAAAGAAAGAATTCTTATACGTTTCTTCAACACCCGCACGGTCAGAAGATTTTCCGATCAATTTTGGTGAGCTGTGCACGATATTCCAATGAATCCAAGGACACGTCTAGAAGGTAGTTTTATATCGAAAATCCAGTGAATTGGTTAGAAAGAGGGGAACCTCATAATATTTTTGAGCGCTCGTACCACTTACACGAGGGCTATATCATTTCGTCACGATGTCTGTATTTTTCGAGTTTTGAGCTGAAAATGGTCTCAATCGATAGAGTTTGACTCACTGATGACGAATCCGTCGAAAAATTCGAGTCTGTCCGTCCGTCCGTATACACGATAACTCTCGAACAGAATGTCCTAGAAACTTGAAATTTTTAGGGTAGGTTCGAATCTCAAATGCCGTGGTTAAGTTTGTTATTGGGCAAAATTCGCCTAGGGGTTCCGTAAATATGGCCGCTCGAAATTTTGTTTTTCTGATTACTTCGAAACTACTGATTCGATCGAGGTGAAATTTTGCACTCAGATGGATATATTAAAGCAACATTTTGTCCAGATCACATGCCCAGAACCATAGAAGATTATAACTTCCGAAGGAAAAGGCCTAGGAATTTGAAATTTTCAGGGTAGGTTTGGATCGCGAATGTCGCGGTCACGTTTATCAATGAGCAAAATTAGACTAGGGGTTCCGTAAATATGGCCGTTCAAAATAGTTTCTTCCTGATAATTTCGAAACAACTTATTGGATTGGAATGAAATGTTACACCTAGCTGAAGAATAATGTATTCAAACTACGTGCGAAACTTTGTCCAGATCGCATCACCAAGACCATAGATACCGTAGAAAGTTCTAGCGAATTATCGAAAAAAAATTGGTCAGCTGAAGCACTGACATGAAGTCTTGAGTTTCGCCTAGGTTTGAGAATTTGTTTGACAGCTGTCGAAAATTCCTTCACTTGATTTCTAAAACTGGAAAATGCGAATCTACCTACAAGGTGGATGTACGAGCGCTCGAAAGCACCTGACTTCACGACAGTGCTTTCATAATTTTTGTTTTACAATTTCAGGTTTTTGGAACCAAAATGTCAACACCAATACCATAGAGGTTATAAATTATTAATATTTTCGTTCATTCTGGCCAGTGAAACGGATTTGAAGGAAAAGTAGGGATGATTTTTCAATAATTTCCCAGCCCTACGAAAGGTTTTTCCAATTTTCGAAAAATTATATTTGACATAACGATATACCCCTGCCATATCAATAATCAAAAAGTTACTATTTAGACTTTACGTTTCTCGATTTGTCGATGTTGCCATTTCATTACTCAAATAGTGGGGTACCAATAAAAATAAATTATGTTTATCTGATATATTCAATATAATTCGGGGATTCCATTCATTGAAGGTTATAAAAATGAATGTGCTCTTGAAATTTTTTCTTTACATCTTGCAATTGCACGGAAAATACAAGGGTAAGTCCCCCCCAAAATACTGCGTTGGTGGTTTTCTATCATTTCAAGTCGTACTTTTCGGCCACATATTGATTGATAGATTTTGGCTACCGTCAATTCGTGAAACCGTATCGATTCCTAATCAATATTCCTTGCAAACTTCAGTTAACCGAACAAATCTACATAACATTCTTTGTGTCCCTCTTTTTCTCTCTGTTTCTGGCGAACAGATTCAAATCCCCTTTCAGGCAATAAAAAACGATATCGAAGTGTTCTCGGTGTCGATACACAAGCTGCCATTCAATTACACGCTCCAACGACTGATTCCACTCCACGACAGTTTCGCACCGGAGAAGACGTGGGCTTGCCACGTCACACACCCACTTATAGCCCAATATTTATCACGCTGGCGCCCCCAGCCTCCTCGTATGTCGAAGCAGAGCGACACCCCGTTCTTCACGGGTAGATAGACTCGAGAGGATATCGAATGAGTTGTGGAAAGAGAAAATAGTCACTATATCTGTTTTCTTTCTTTTTGTATACGAGAACTCAAAAATAATTAAGAGTATATGAGAATGCCTTGTCAAGCTAGATATACTTTTTCTTTAGGTTTCTTTACTTTTGTATATTCTTCTGATCTTTACGAGACATTTTTTTTAGTCCATTTTTTGTGTCGATCTCATGCGAGGATTCAAGAGGGGCACTGGCTATCTTAGTTTTAGCACTCAACTTAACCGAAATCAGAATCTTCAGTTCCATCTGCTTCATCCTTGAGTCATGTCTCAAAAATTGTGCGAAATCCGAAAGAAAATAATTAATAGACCAAGAAAAGATTCATCTTTCACCAAGATCAATTCATGTCTTAATAAGGAACTATTTATGGTGAAATATCAATGTCAGTTTTAGTGCTCTGCTGCTCCCAAAGATTCAACTAAACTCGTTAGAAATCAACCCCTATCCGGAGGCAAATCCCTCCTTAACGGCGATACGAAATCGGAGGAGAGGCTCCATGAAGTGAGCGAGAAATGCGAGAGACGCATCTCAGGTCGCGTAATCCCATGATTGATGGCGCGGACTACGGGGGTCATAAGTCGATCCGACACACTCCATTTAACCTGATGAACTGCACCAGATTCGCACTGCGAATTATCGAAATGGCCACATCAGAAGGGCGATAAGCTCGGATGGGTTTCACTCTTGTGGACTTGGAACGACTCTCGTATGATTTACACGGTGGATTTTCGGAAGACAAGACGAGTTATTTGGACGAAATTCCTTAGAACAATATAAGAAGTTTTTTTTTCTTATTCCTTACCTCTGCTTCTTCTCATGTTGAATAGAATCCTTCACGATTCAATTTTTGTCAAGTTGACAATTTGAGTAGCAGCCGGAATAGTTCATTTGGAAAAACTAGCAGACCCGGCCACGCCTTGCTGTGGCTAAAGTATTCGCTGAATTAAATTGTAGTGAAATATTCAATGAAGTGGAATTATTATTATTATTAACCCTAACCTACTCCTTTTTTTCGGGTTGTGAAAAGGAATCTATTGCCATATTCATCCACGACCGGTTTGGCTTGATGTTGTTGCCGGCCTACTAAAAAAAAAAATTACGAAAAGCACTGCCGTGAAGGCAGGAGCTTTTGAGCGCTCGTACATGCACCTTGTAGGTAGATTCGCATTTTCCAGTTTTGGAAACAGGAAATTTTTTGACAGCTGTCAAACAAATTTTCAAACTGAGGCGATAATCCAGACGTCAAGTCAGTGCTTTAGGTGACCAATTTTTTTTCGATAATTCGCTAAAATTTTCTACAGTATCTATTGTCTTGGTGATGCGATCTAGACAAAATTTCGCACGTAGTTTGAATACATTATTCCTCACCTAGGTGCAAAATTTCATTCCAATCAAATCGGTAGTTTCGAAATTATCAGGAACAAAATATTTTGAACGGCCGTATTTACGGAACCCCTAGTATAATTTTGCTCATAGATGAACGTGATCACGACATTCGAAATCCACACCTATCCTGAAAATTTCAAGTCCCTAGGCCTTTTCGTTCGAAAGTTATGATTTTCTATGGTTTCTATGGTTCTGATCATGCGATCTAGAGAAATGTAGCTTGAATATAGCATTCTCGATTAGTATACAGAATTTCGTCACGATCGAATCTGTAGTTTGAAAATTATCAAGAAAACTAAATTTCAAACGACCATATTTACGGAACCCCTAGTATAATTTTGCTCATAGATGAAAGTTATCACGACGATCAAGATCCACACCTATCCTGAAAATTTCAAGTCCCTAGGCGTTTCCGTTCAAAGGTTACAATTTTCTATGGTTTCTATGGTTCTGGTGATGCGAACTGAACAAAATTTTGCATGTAGCTTGAACACCTAATTTTCCATTTGAGTGCAAAATTTCATCTCGATCGAATCTGTAGTTTCAAAGTAATCAGGAAAACAAAATTTCTAGCGGCCATATTTACGGAACCCCTCGGCGAATTTTGCCCAATAACGAACTTAACCGCGGCATTCGAGATTCGAACCTACCCTGAAAATTTCAAGTTTCTAGGACATTCCGTTCGAGAGTTATCATGTATACGGACGGACAGCCGGACGGACAGACTCGAATTTTTCAACGGATTCGTCATCAGTGAGTCGAACATAGTCGTTTGAGACCATTTTCGGCTGAAAATTCGAAAAATACAGACATCGTGACGAAATGATATAGCCCTCGTGTAAGTAGTACGAGCGCTCAAAATCACAACTTGGGAAAATGCGAGGACCACCGGAAAAGACATCCGGTCCGCATTTCGATGATACCCGATGCATAGCGGTCCTGTCCCTTTTCTCCTCATGTCTCCTGTCACAAACGCCTTCCAGTATCCTTCATGCTGTATCATTTTCTCTATTATATACTCAACTGGTGGTAATCCGCCTATCTTTCCATCCGTTCCTTTCCTCCTTCCATCTGATCTGAGGCAGTGTTTCGGGTCGTCTACAACGTGGCATGCATGACAGATCATCCCGTCCTATCCTCTTAGTAAAGGTACCATAAGATCCATGCCCTGTCAAAAATTGAGTAAAATAGTACCCGGTCGTTTTATTCCCACATTGGATCCACTAATTCAAATTCCTGATCAGCCTGCGCGCCAAGCGGCATTTTGCCCTCCACCATCTCATCTCTCCTGCCATTTTCTCAGTGACCTCCCTCCTGCCATACGTCGATTGCCTGGTAATGCTCCTCCTATGGTATAAAGGAAGCACCATTAGGTGAGCCAGCAATCACTGAGACAGCCTCCGCCGACACAGTTCCGTATGCCGAAGCTATCCTTATCTCTAAAGTTGAATCAAACTGCACACAGTTCGCAAAATAAAATCAATCGCATAAATATTTGACAACCAATATACAGGGTATCCGAGAAAATGGGGGAAATCTCTCGGATTCAGATAAACCATAAAAAAATAAGATGACAAGTTCCCATAATTTTTTTTCCTAGAGGCCCTCCCTACGGAGATAAGGCCTCCTGAATGACGTCACTGGAAATTCATTTTACTGGAAAAAATTTTAAACTATGTACTTGATATAATTTGATGAAAATTTGATATAATAAATAATAGTAAGGACTGCCCTTAAATTTGAATTAGCTTGTTTAGTTTACCAGGGGCGGACTAGGTTGTAAGTTTTAATGCTTACATTTTTAACACCCTGTGTGATAAGGAGTTTGAAAAAACAAATTTGGATACCTTGAACATTAAGCTAAATAAAAGGTACTCTTGTTCATTGTCGATAAAATGAACCGTTTTCGAAAAAGTAACTTTTTTATTTATATTAAAAAGAACTATGAATTCTAATTTTTTTTGTCTGCAACAAAGTGTGATCAAAAAGTTATTCAAGGAAGAAAAAAATTAGTTTACGTTAGTGAATCCGACAAATTACAAAGATTCCCAACAATGCAGTTTTGGCCCAGAAAGGCACCTTAACAAAAATACATACATTTCATTGGATGTGATAAGAAACAAATTTTGTCGGATTCAATAACATAAACTAAAACTTTTTTGTTCCTTGAATAACTTTCGTATCACACTTTGTTGCAGACAAAAAAAATTAGAATTCATGATTCTTTTTAAAAGAAATAAAGAAGTTACTTCTTTCATTATTTTGTTTTTCGAAAACGGTTCATTTTATCGACTATGAACAAGAGTACCTTTTCTTCAGCTCAATGTTTGAGGTATTCAAATTCGTTTTTTTAACTCCTCATCATACAGGGTGTTGAAAATGCTACTACTGTTCATCATATCAAATTTTCATCAAATTATATTAAGTAGTTTAAAATTTATTCCAGTAAAATGAATTTCCAGTGGCGTCATTCAGGAGGCCGTATCTCCGTAGGGAGGGCCGCTAGGAAAAAAATTATGGAAACTTGTCATCTTATTCTTTTGTGTTTTATCTGAATCCGAGAGACTTCCCACATTTTTCCGGACACCTGTATATGTCAATCATTCTTTATCACTGACATTATTCTTCATTCTTGACAGTTACGAATTTCATTAAAATTCTGTAATATTCCCCAGTTCTCAAACAGTTTCAAATTTCTTCAGTTTGAGGAAAGACCCAGAAACTTGGCATCACTCCTCGCACGATATCGCCAGGGTCGACAGATCTGTGTAGTGGGGACGCGATCTCCTGTCGTCGATTTGAGCCCCATGTTGCCGCGTAGATAAATATCAGTCTTTGTCATGAATAATTGCAACTATAAATTGAGTTATGAACTATCCTATCTCGTAAGTTGGATCAAACTGCACACAGTGTGCACAAATTTGATTGAAATCGGTTCAGTATTTTAGGAGACCATCCGGACAAACAACGTGACACGTAATTTTTGAGCGCTCGTACTACTTTCACGAGGGCTAAATCATTTCGTCACGATGCCTGTTTTTTTCGAATTTTGAGCCGAAAATGATCTCAATCGATAGAGTTCGACTCCCTGATGACGAATCCGTCGAGTCTGTCCGTCCGGCCGTAAGCACGATAACTCTCGAACGGAACAAGCTAGAGACATGAAATTTTCAGTGTGGGTTCAGTTCCCGAATGCCTCGGTTGAGTTCGTTAATGGGCCAAATTCCACTAGGGGTTCCGTAAATATGGCCGTTCAAAGTTTTGTTCTCCTGATAACTTGAAAACTACAGATTTGGTCGAGATGAAATTGTGCACTCAAATGGAGAATGAGGTGTTCAAGCTACATGTAAAATTTTGTCCAGATCACATGACCAGAACCATAGAAACCATAGAAAATTGTAACTTTTGAACGGAAACGCCTAGGGACTTGAAATTTTCAGGAAAGGTGTGGATCTCGAATGTCGTGATCACGTTCATCTATGAGCAAAATTATACTAGGGGTTCCGTATATATGGTCGTTTGAAATTTAGTTTTCTTGATAATTTCAAAACTACGGATTCGATCGAGATGAAATTTTGTATTTTAATCGAGAAAAATATATTAAAACAACATTTTGTCCAGATCGCATGACCAGAACCATAGAAACCATAGAAAATTGTAACTTTTGAACGGAAAGGCCGAGGAACTTGAAATTTTCAGGGTGGGTTTGGATCGTGAGTATCGCAGCCACGTTCATCAATGAGCAAAATTAGACTAGGGGTTCCGTAAACATGGCTGTTCAAAATATTTTTTTCCTGATAATTTCGAAACTACTGATTGGATTGAGATGAAATTTTGCACCTAGCTGAGGAATAATGTATTCAAACTACGTGCCAAATTTTGTCCAGATCGCGTTACCAAGACCATAGATACCGTAGAAAATTCTAGCGAATTATCGAAAAAAAATTGATCAGCTGAAGCACTGACATGAATTCTGGAGTTTCGCCCAAGTTTCAGAGTTTTTTTGACAGCTGTCGAAAATTCCTTCAATTGATTTCTGAAACTGGAAAATGCGAATCTACCTACAAGGTGCATGTACGCGCGCTCAAAAGCTCCTGCCTTCACGGTAGTGCTCTTCGTAATTTTTTTATATATCAAGATGTTCTTAAATTTATTTGAAACTGAAGTTTCTGATTCATCTATGGGAAATGAAGTGTTCCACTGAGGTAAGGTACTTTTGTGGTCTTCGAGCATCTGAAGCGAAAACATATTCCACTTATATCTGCTTTGGAAATGACTATCCACAAATCAATTGAGCATTCATACTTTGCAAAAAGAATGTAGAGGGTAGTCCATTCCTGCAATTTACAATAATCAAAACGTAAGGTGGGTAAATTTTCATTTTGAATGATCCCATCAATTATCATTGAGGATCAAAGAGCCAGAAGCACATTTCATTTCGAAAATTCAACCATAAATGTAACATTTAACGGCATACAAAACCAGAAATTTCGAGTTGATATCCGCACACATTGTTATATGCAATTCCTTCATGTTATTCATCGCGGTCCATGGCTAATGAGTACACACGCTCCGTTAACCCCTCTTGTACTTTGGCAAACCGCGTATAATTTTCAGTCGATTTATAACCCTTAAACCATATAATCATCCCTGATAATTCGGACAGCACTTGCTACCGACCTCTCTTTCCGAGGAGGATGCACCAACGAACCCAAAATTGTACATTTTACATACAAAATACGGAAAAAATCCGAATGGTAGTATTACAGCCTCCACACCCATCATTCAAAATGGTTCGTGTTTCACGGCCGCGGGCGCAGGTGTCGTGTTCGCGCCACGTATAAATTTATATCGAAAATTAAAAATCGGCACCTCAACGGGCACAAGAAGACGTGTTCTCGATGCATGTTCGAGCGGTGTGTTATTATGATGGGATGATTATTGTGATGCGATGGGTAAAGAGCGAGGGAATATTGAAATTAAGACAGGAAATAAGTCGATTACCGGTGGATTAGAGTTATTTGAGAGCGGTGAGTGTAAGGCTGCTAATTAACTCTAATCAATATCTACGAATCTCGTGAGATTTGTTTTTCCGAACGGAGATCCAGCTACGCAAACTCTCCAGTGGATTGGCAATTCTATTAGGTAGCATAGGTAGGTACTCTTATGGAAATTAAAACATGACCATATTCCTCAAAATTTCAAAAATTCAGATCAAAATTAAAATCAAATATATCATCGAAAATTCAAGAACCTTCGTCCATTTTAGTCAATTCAGTAAATTCGAAAAATTTATAAATTATTGTAATGATATATTTTCAAAGAGGGGTTCATTTTATTCGATAAGATAAAAATGAATTTGTTAAAATGATTAATTTTGAATAGTTTAGTTTGTTATGTACATGAAACGAAGAAGTGGAAAGAATATACCAAGAATGTTGGAATAGGTAACCATGGAAATAAGGAAATATTATTAAATTAGAAAGGAAGCAAGCCGGTGGTGACAATTGATAGGAAGACGTCAGAGTAAATATTGATATTTCAGAAAACTTGGAGAAAAATTGGTTTCACCGGATATAAGTATCATTATTTGTATTTGGACCTTTGTCAAGAGAAGGTGTATGTGAGGAGAATGAACTGCTAGAGTTGAATTGCGTGAGTGTAGGAGTATCAAAGCAGAGTGCCGGTGCTAAGAAGGAAAATTGAAATTGTACATCGTTGGGCATAGTGAGTGCACTCATCAATTGATCGTTGGTTTAGATATTATATTGGTTTTAGTTTCTTTTGATAGTTGGGGTTATTTTCTAGAATTAGATAATTGATTATATGTTGTTGTGAAAAAATTTCTTCTGTGTTTTTACCTTCAGAACCCTCTTTGAAAACAGAGACACGGGAAAAATAAAAATTGAAATAAAAATTATTTGGATATTGTTAATGTTTTTTCGTAAATTCCAAAATTCAATATTTATATCCTGAACGAACTTTAACAATACCTACTTTGTAGAGCTTTCACGCAAAATAAAGACATCTGGAGTTCGGCCATGTCAAAAAATAAAAAACCAATGAAAATCTGCTCAGTCCCCGCAGAAATATCGCTTCCAGAAATAGGCAATAAAGTATTTTGTTAAATAAAATGGATGAAAATATCATAAAAATTACTGAAAAGAGAAAAATTCCTGAAACAAATAAAGAATAAAGCAAATCGCCATGTTCTTTGCTGGCCTCAAGAAGAAGAACGCGTGATTCTAGATCTAGAGAATCGCGATCGGCGCATATCTTCCCACCTCGAATCTGGCGATCAGTAATGTCGAAATCATACCATGAATTCGCGATTTTCGGAATTCTGAAGGGGTTCATAAGCAACGGGTTTTAAAAACCGTTAAATGTTACATGTATAGTTGACTTTTCGAAAGGAAATGTGGCTTTGGCATTTTGATCCTCAATAATAGTTGATTGGATCGTTCAAAAGTTCATCCATCTTACGTTTTGATTATTGTAAAATTTAAGAATGAATAAAAGAAATCCGTCTGTTCACCCTCTACAAGTGGAATATGTTTCCGTTTCGCTATTTTCGTTTTATTGGAGGATATCTAGAAAACACTTATTATATACCTAACAATAATTCATTATTATGTTCTAATGATGAAATTGAATGATATTAGTTTGTGAATTATCATTTTGCAAAAAATAACAAAATAAATGATTCACTTCGGACAATTTAAACCAATGTAGAATAATTTTGAGGATATATGGTTATTATGAAATATTATACTTCTCAACTAGGAATGTATTTCAACTTGCTAGAAATATTGCATGATGTAGGTATTGCAGAGATACGATATTGAGAACTGAATATTGATAACAATATTGGAAGTATTCGAGAATAAATACTTTGTTTTTATTATATTTTTTTACATGAAAATATAAGCATGAGAGTTCATTCCGTGAGAGACGTTTCCAAGGTACCCGAAAATCATATCAGAAATAGAAAAAGGCGGAAAGAGGAAAAATGGACTAAAACAAAAATTATTCAAAAGGTTAAATCTATCAAAAATTCATCACATATTTCATTCATTTCAAAATTGAATCAGGAATAGAACATAACCTTTTAAAACACCTCTTTCGCGTCTCTTCAAGGAGAATCACCTCTACACCATGCTAGTTTGCTAATTTTAAAACGTCTTTTCTCTTTCGAAGACTTGTTGCTCTTTTGCCGGGGGTTTTTCCAACCAGATTCAACCATTCATGCGATGATTTTTGGAACTTTAGATGTTCGAAGACCCCTACAGGACCTTAATTGAAGGCAATCATCTCCCATAGATCAATCAGAAACCTTCAGTCAATTACTTGACATAATTCAAAAAATGCACAGTGTAAACAAACGAATTTTTTGACGTGTAGGTATTTAATTTTTGAGACCATTCCGGACAAACAACGTGACACGAAATTTTTGAGCGCTCGTACACGAGGGCTATATCATTTCGTCAAGATGTCTGTATTTTTCGAATTTTGAGCCGAAAATGGTCTCAAACGATAGAGTTCGACTCACTGATGACGAATCCGTCGGAAAATTTGAGTCTGTCCGTCTGGCCGTCCGTAAGCACGCTAACTCTTGAACGGAACAACCTAGAGACTTGAACATTTCAGTGTATGTTCAGATCTCAAATGCCTCGGTTAAGTTCGTTAATGGGCAGAATTCCACGAGGGGTTCCGTAAATATGGCTGTTCAAAGTTTTGTTCCGCTGATTACTTGAAACCTACAGATTTGATCGAGATGAAATTTCGCACTCAAATAGAGAATAAGGTGTTCCAGCGACATGTGAAATTTTGTCCAGATCGCATGAACAGAACCATAGAAACCATAGAAAATTGTAACTTTTAAACCGGATATGTGTGGATATCGAATGTCGTGATCACGTTCATCTATGAGCAAAATTATACAAGGAGTTCCGTAAATATGGTCGTTTGAAATTTTGTTTTCTCGATAATTTCGGAACTACGGATTCGATCGAGATGAAATTCTGTATTTTAATCGAGAATGATATATTAAAGCAATATTTTATCCAGATCGCACGACCAGAACCATAGAAACCATAGGAAATTGTAACTTTTGAACAGAAAGGCCTAGGAACTTGAAATTTTCAGGGTGGGGTTGGATCCGAATATCGCGGTCACGTTCATCAATGAGCAAAATTAGACTAGGGGTTCCGTAAAAATGGCCGTTCAAAATATTTTTTTCCTGATAGTTTCGAAACTACTGATTGGATTGGAATGAAATTTTGCACCCAGCTGAGGAATAATGTATTCAGACTACGTGCGAAATTTTGTCCAGATCGCATTACCAAGACCATAGATACCGTAGAAAATTCTAGCGAATTATCGAAAAAAAATTGGTCAGCTGAAGCACTGACATGAAGTCTGGAGCTTCGCCTAAGTTTCAGAATTTTTTTGACAGCTGTCGAAAATTCCTTCAATTGATTTCAAAAACTGGAAAATGCGAATCTACCTACAAGGTGGATGTACGAGCGCTCAAAAGCTCCTGACTTCACGGCAGTGCTTTTCGTAATTTTTTTTCGGGATTTGTTTAAATTCGTATAGTAGCTATACGATCATACTTTTGAAATTTCTAATTGGCATAGGCCCCTTGAGCATTTCGATGACGAGGAATCTAAATTTTTCTCCATGCCGAAAATCGTTCAACATGGCTATAGAGGTTTTCACTCCAACAAGAAAACTTACGATAGATGAAGGATTCACCAAGGATAATAACTCCAAATTACCTATAATAGGTTTGAAGCTTATTGCTTGAAACAAAGAGAGTTGTTCAAGTGAGTTTCGAAATGTCGAAACGTCCATGTAAGTATGTATATCAATCTTCATTCTTCAAATATCATCTTTCTTCGTTTCTTGCCAATGTATAATCGTTCTACGTGTTAGATGTTAGTTTTATTCGATTTGGTTGACATTCAAATCTTGAGGGCACTCTCGATACCAACCCATGGTACGATTTTTATATAATTCTCCATATCAATCGGCATCTGGAACAAAAATAAATTACCCATTTTATGTGGATTATTACCATGAATAAATGAAATCTAACCTCAAAAGGCAACGACTTCTATCAACAGTGCTTCGAGTCGCATTCGCTGGGTCTTGTCGTGCAAGATTCAGCCAATTATTCCGAATTGTTTCTCCGCAGATCAAATAACGAAATAACTATTCGAATGATCTCTCAATGTTGTAAAGCCTTTTGACGTCATAGGCTCTTCCATAACACTGCGAGCATTTTGGCGCGAAATTCAAAATCAGTTTGAAAAAGGCCGATATTTAGTAATAAATATTTGTTTGAGAGGTATTTCATTTCCAAAATTGGAAACTGCCCGGTCGAATAAAAAATTTCGAAACTCCCTATTCAATTTTCAAGTTTTATGATGGTTTTTTACCAAAATATTTTCCCTCTGAGCTATTTCCCAAAATATTTCTGAACCTGAAACGACCTCTGCTCCCTTTTAGATTTCAATGTGTTACACTGTATTTTATTTCATTCATTTTTCAGTGTAACATGAAACGCTCCTATAATTTCACCAAATTAGTGACCGAATGAAACTATCAATTTGCTCTTTAGCAATTCCTACTCAAATTACAGAGACAATTAAATACGATGCGAAAAAAAGAATTCTTTCATTAGCGAACTCAATCCAACGAATCGCCTCCATGCATGTCTCAATTAGAGAATCACACACGTGAAGACTTGTTTACTTAGAAATCATAAACGAATTAGGAAAGCACATAATCGATACATATCCGGCCTACGGACCCATTAAAATGAAATACAACGAATTCCATCTACTATAATTAAACAGTTGATGAAATTAACAACTGAGCCTTTCGTTAGTGACTTTATTGATTCTAATCTAATAGTTGTTCGTAATTAACTTTGAATTACAAACGGTAATCGGTAAACAGATAAGTCGGTATAAACCTGTTTTATGTTTTAATATTGGTGGATGGCACACGAGCGACCAGTGTCGGGCTGTAAATTTCCTATAATCGTTTTAACATGATCGGGTGCAAAATTACGATGTTCGGTCTCCTTCAGATGCCTCTGATAGCTTTATAATTTTGTTAGACTATTAGCTTCCAGGAAAATTGATCTAATGACGAAGTCTGTCCCAGGCAGCCTGCTCGAGTGTTGTTTGTTGGGCAGAAAATCAGTGTGAGCCATCATTCCTAATAATTATTAATTAGCCTTTGGGAGCGTTCGGGGAATTTCTAACCTTCACTGAAATTTTCACAGTACAAAAAAATCCGTATGTCCGAGGTCTATCCTCAATTGGAATTATTGTAGTTGTCTTAATCTAATTGATGAACCGAGAATTGAAAGACCAAAAAAACATTGCTGCTTTAGGTGCAAGGGTTGAAAATAGTGAAATGTAGTGAAGATCGTTTCAATGAAGAAACTAAAAGAAAATATTTTCAAACATGTACATATTGAGCATCGATGAAATTTAGCTTCTGATCTGGTGTTGGGAAGTTTGATATATTATCCCATATAATTCCGTGATATCATCTCTTCAAGGAGAGTTTTTTTCCATGATGCCGGACTCATATTAGCTAATTTGTTTATAGAATTACTGTCTACAAAGGCTCACACCTTTTTTGTCGCTTTTCAATCCTTTGGGTATTATCTGTTGAGTTTTGTCTATTCGGTGGCGCCCTCTGTTGAGCGGTACGGTAAATGTTGGGCCGTCAATGCAGATCGCTATCAGAAATACTGTTAGCTGAACAAGATTAATCCGGTGGAATAATATGAATTTTTGTGAGAAATACCAAACAATCCTATTGAATTTAGGTGTCCATACTGTTAGTCGTACAAATATTGTTGAGTTATACTTGTAAAAGTATTGTATCCTTATATATAAAAATTACGTGTCACGTTGTTTGTCCGGGATGACTCCTGAAATACTGAACCGATTTAAATCAAATTTTGCACACTGCGTGCAGTTTGATACAACTTAAAAGATAGGATAGTTTATAATATAAACTATCTCAATTTACATTTGCAATATTATTTTAATCTCAAATTATTTGTCTATTATATATGACAAAGAGTGATAACTATCTACGCGGCAACGCAGGTCTCAAATCGACTTCAGGTCATAGCGTCTCCACTACATCCGATCACTCGACAAGAGCGATAACGTGCGAGGAGTGATGCCAAGTTTGTGGGTCTTTCCCAAAACTGAAGAAATTTGGAACTGTTTGAGAAGTAGGTTTTAACTTTTAGAAAACAAGGATAGGGTTAGGATTAGGGAAGGGAAAGGTTAGGTAAGGGTCAATAATAATAATAATTCCACTGGTTCGAATATTTTACCACAATATAATTGTTTGTTTGTTTGTTCATTATTTTTTTTTTAATTAGACGTATACCTTAGCCACGGCAACGCGTGGCCGAGTCTGCTAGTTTTACTATATTTATTCCTGTAACATTCACGGTGGCTTGTGAATATAGCAAAATATTATTGTATATACACAGGAAATATTCCTTTTAGAAGAAAATTACCTGATCACTGCTATACCTACTTAACGTTTTTCCTGTTCATAGGACTCAAGTTACTCAAATCGGAATCGGCATGTTAGATTGCAACTACAGATTGTTCTCAGAACGGTCTTCTTTTGTTGTGGTAACAATAGTTGCGTTCAAACAACAGGAATTCATTCAACCTCAAGTTCCCGGGATTCATTTCTGAGCGCTCGTACTACTTACACGAGGGCTATATCATTTCGTCACAATGTCTGTATTTTTCGAATTTTAAGCCGAAAATGGTCTCAAACGACTATGTTCGACTCACTAATGACGAATCCGTTGTAAAATTCGAGTCTGTCCTACCGTATACACGAAAACTTTCGAACGGAATGTCCTAGGAACTTGAAATTTCCAGGGCAGGTTCGAATCTCGAATGCCGAGGTTAAGTTCGTTATTGGGCAAAATTCGCCCTAAGGTTCCGTAAATATGGCCGCTCGAAATTTTGTTTTCCTGATTACTTCGAAACTACAGATTTGATCGGGATGAAATTTTGCACTTAGATGGAGAATTACGTGTTTAAGCTACATGCAAAATTTTGCCCAGCTCGCATGACCAGAACCATAGAAACCATAGAAAATTATAACTTTGTAATGGAAAGGCCTAGGGACTTGAAATTTTCAGGATAGGTGTGGATCTCGAATGTTGCGATCACATCCATCAATGAGCGAAATTAGACTAGGGTTTCCGTAAATATGGTCGTTTGAAATTCTGTTTTCTTGATAATTTCAAAACTATGGATTTGATCGTGACGAAATTTTGTATTTAAATTGAGAATGAAATATTCGAGCTACATTTTTTCCAGATCGCATGATCAGGACCATAGAAACCATAGAAAATTGTAACTTTCGAACGGAAAGGCCTAGGGACTCGAAATTTTCAGGATAGGTTCGGATCGCGAATTTCGCGCTCACGTTAATTAATGAGCAAAATTAGACTAGGGGTTCCGTGAATATGGCCGTTCGAAATTCGGTTTTCTTGATAATTTCAAAACTATGGATTCGATCCTGACGAAATTCTGTATTTAAATTGAGAATGATATATTCGAGCTACATTTTTTCTAGATCGTATGATCAGAACCATAGAAACCATAGAAAATCATAACTTTCGAACGAAAAGGCCTAGGGACTTGAAATATTCAGGATAGGTTCGGATCGCGAATTTCGCGATCACTTTTATCAATGGGCAAAATTAGACTAGGGGTTCCGTAAATATTGCCGTTCAAACTATATTTTTTCTGATAATTTCGAAAATACTTTTTGGATTGAAATGAAATTTCGCACATATATGAAGAATTTTGTATAATTTTGTCCAGATCGCATTAACAAGACCATAGATACCGTAGAAAATTCTAGCGAATTATCGAAAAAGAAAATGGTCACCAAAGCACTGACGTGAAGTCTGGATTTTCGCGTAGGTTTGAAATTTTCTTTGACAGCTGTCAAAATCTTTCCAATTGGTTTCTAAAACTGAAGAATGTGAATCTACCTACAAGGTGCATGTACGAGCGCTCAAAAGCTCCTGCCTTCACGGCAGTGCTTTTCGTAATTTTTTTCAGTGTTCCCGTCGGAGCTTTCCTCGAATCGAAACGTTCTTCATTTCAGAAAATATTTCTGAAAAATGAATATCATAAATTCCATCTCGATTTGATAACCGTCATGATGAATTTACAGTAATTCCTTCTCGAATAAAGACCACTGGACGTGAAATCACCCAAATATATTTCATAAATCCCCCATAAAGCGGCCATCCATCATAATAGGGAACAGAATCGTTGCTGCCAACAGATTTCATTTAGATAAGCGGGTGACAAGCTCAGGTAATGGAACTGATCGATTGGCATCATTGTCCAGACCACAGATCTTCGTGCTTTGTGTTCTCATCGAGACGATGACATTTACGTAACAAATGGACACTCTTGAGTGATGTCCCTCTGTGGTATAATAGGTTTTTCGATTGGACATGTGTTGCGTTTTGAGGAGCGTATATTGACTTTATGGTTTCAGGTCGTAGTATCATAGAATTGATTTTAGGGTTAAGATTTGGGAAATAATTATTTAATGGTTTTTCTCGGAACTCGATGCGAATGGAATTTGATTTTCTCCTCCACGCAGTTTCGGAAATTGTAACAATCCCAGAAGGATCGTGGCCGGAGGATCTGCGACAAGGCGAAGGCCGATTATCTAGCCGGTAATCCCCCGACACTCGCCACGTGTGCCGTTTGATTGGGCCGTAAGTTGTGTTCGTCAGTGCGGATTACAGACGGTTTCACGCGTCACTAGCACGTAATCTGCTTAGCTCTGACATTGATAAGGATGAATAGAACGCCCCAGCAAGTCATCCCGGCGAGATCTGACCGGACGATCGAGAAGGCCATGACGGTGTCAGGTCTACCGCGTAGAGATTGAATTGATTGCGAAGTGATTGAGAAGAAGGGTGGGGATGTTGGTTCTGATTTTTCCGAGTTGAATTTTAATGTTGAGAATAGTTGAAGAATCATGTTGAATTCGTAGTCGACTTTGGCGTTTTGATGTTGGCAACGGAGAATCTGCAGCACAGATCCTGGTGACGTGCTCAGAAAATTTTAAATACCACTTCTTTTCGATTCTTCATGTGAAAATATACAGGGTGTCCTGGCACTACGTGACTCCTTCATAGGTGAGAATAAGGTTCATGAAGACAAGTCAGGAATGCTCTGAATTTTTTTCCCGACGTCCCCCCTGCGATATGTGCCTCCAAATGGTACTCAGGGCCGTATCTAGGGCGTGGCAAGGGTGGCACTTGCCACGGGCGCAAGGTCAGAAGGGGCGCCAAAAAATATCGAAAATAAAAAAAATAGAAGCGCCAAGCAAAAAAAATTGATTTGAAAGATGACAACACGGTAAGTAAGTAATTCGATCACAACATTTCGAAACATTGATATTCAAAGTACAGAATGAGAATGCAATTAAGTCAGAAATACGAGAAATATGGTCCAATTGTTTTGAAAAATTTTCAAAGATGCCGTACTCTGATCATAAATATTGCAATCCGCAATATCGTCATGCGATTCCAAGCACATCCCATTTATGAGTTGTTTAAACTACATCCCTAATCGCATCCAGCTTGTTTTGAAGGGTGACTTCTTTGATGATGATGGTTCATAATGATCGATTTGTTTAGATTTTTAGGCCACATCTATGGTAATTTTAAAACGATTTGTATTGCCAAAAATTCACCAAACACAGTTTTGAGCTCAAGAAGTGGAAGAAAAAAGGGGGAATCTTATTCTATTCTACTTAAATATTGATTTCTTTCAATTGTGAAGAGAAGAGCAAAAAATTTAAATTTTAATGTTCGTTTATCGGTTATCCAGATTTGAAGTGTTATAAGTTTTGAGTTTTTATTATATTCTGACTTTTTTGTGCCATTTTGCTTTTGGATTCGAGCATTATAAATTGTGCTATTGAAGGTGAGTTGTACTAAGTATTTTTTATGACATTATTCTGGCATCGGATATATGTATTTAATTATTCGTTTTTAACATAATAATACATATTGTTCCTTTCAATTCAAGAAGAAATATGTTTGGTTCATTGCGGAAAATATGGATTTTCAAACTTGAGTTCTCACTTCTAAGAGCTTCTTTTTTTGAATGAAATCTAATAAACCACTAATTTAAGTGTTACTTTTCAGTTTTCATTGAATCTTCAATCTCTTCTGGCAAAGATTATTATTTTTTTATACTTAACGTATGGCCCTGTACGAAACTATTAGTACTTGTTTCAAAGGATTATAAAATGGTATTTGTATGCTAAGTTTGCGGTTTTTTTTGCAGAGATTGTGATTATCGATTATTGTTTTCTAGTCAACTTAGCAAAAAAATTGTATTTTACGTTTGCAGTATGTATTTTTAAATTTTAAGTTGAAGAATTTATATTTTTTAAGATAAATTTTCGTATTCATTACATAAATATGAATATTTCATTTTGTTTTTTCAGAATTTGTTTTATTTTTATGCATTTCATTTAAAATGTGTATTTCAATGTTTTTAATGAAAACATTTTTCCATAAAAATGTGTATTATTTTGAAACTTTCACGGAAATATATGACTAGCATTATGAAAAAAAATACTATAAGAAAATATGATTGATGAAAAAAAATCTACGCAAATGGGGGGGCGCTGTCTAATATATTGCCACAGGCGCAATGGTACCTAGATACGGCCCTGATGGTGCTTCCATAATTCCATAAATGGTACGTTTCTCGTAATTTTTTGAATTTTAGGCAATACATAAATCAGTGATGATTTGTTTCTCCATAAGTCTTCCAAATCGCCAAGAACGGACTGACCCTAGCACTAAACGGTCAAAAACTTTTTTTTGGTTGAAGATATCGGCAAAATTTCTCCATTTATGTATTTCATCATTAATTCTGCCAAAAAAAGGTATACCGTTGCAATATCAAAAGCTACATACAAAATTTTGTCCGGCTCACATCACCAGAACCATAGAAACCATAGAATATTATAACTTTGTAATGGAGAGGCCTAGGGACTTGAATTTTTCAGGATAGGTGTGGATCTCGAATGTGGTGGTCGCGTTTATAAATGAGCAAAATTAGACTAGGGGTTCTGTAAATATGGTCGTTTGAAATTCAGTTTTCTTGATAATTTCAAAATTACGGATTCGATCGACACGAAATTTGGTATTTTGATAGAGAATGATATATTCAAGCTACATTTTTCCCATATCGCATGACTAGAACCATAGAAACCATAGAAAATTATAACTTTCGAAGGTAAAGGCCTAGGGACTTGAAATTTTCAGGATAGGTTCGGATCGCAAATTTCGCGTTCACGTTCATCAATGAGCAAAATTAGACAAGGGGTTCCGTAAATATAGCCGTTCAAACAATTTTTTTCCTGTTAATTTCGAAACTACTTATTGGATTGGAATGAAATCTCGCACATAGATGAAGAATAATGTATTCAAACTATTTTAGTCATTACCAAGACCATAGATACCGTAGAAATTTCCAGCGAATAATCGAAAAAAAAATTGGTCACCTATAGCACTGACTTGAAGTCTGGATTTTTCCTTCAGTTTGAAATTTTCTTTGACAGCTGTCGAAATCTTTCCAATTGGTTTCTATAACTGGAGAATGCGAATCTACTTACAAGGTGGATACACGAGCGCTCAAAAGCTCCTGACTTCACGGCAGTGCTTTTCGTAATTTTTATCGTAAATATGTTTTATAATGTCTAGTTAAAAAGCTTATCCATGAAATCATTCTCTATAACAATTTATTATACAGGGTGTTTCCAAATAACTCATTTGCTGATGCTTAAGCTATATTTATTGATAACAAAAAATCAACAGTTTTCGAGATATTTGAGTTCTTGTGTTTTTTTGGAAATTTCTCAACTTACTTCATTTTCATCAATTTTTTCTACGTTGACCAAGTTTGATTACAATTTTGGATCATTTTCATTAGAAAATGTATGAAAAAAGCAAAACTATGCTAAAATAGATGTTGAAAAAGAATTGGTATGATTTAAGAATTGGTTCCTATATGACTAAAAGAATAGCCAATTTCTAATATCAATTTGCCTGCAACTTTCTAATTCCACAATTTATGTATAACAGAATTATTTCGAAAACTTCCAAATACCTCCTTTATTTCCTAAAAAAGTTTTCGTGGGAATGCAGGCACTAGTTTCGTTTCAGCAGATTTTGATTTGAGTAACGAATTGAATATTTTTGTATTGCAATTGAACTCAAAATTTCATTAGAAAATTTATTCATTAATTATGTTCGAAATGTCCTCCATCATTCCTTATACAATCACGTGCCCTCTTTCTAATTTCTTCAGTCCTTAAATTTACTCTCAACCTTCTCACTGCTCCGTCTATTGTCTCCACAAGTTGTGCACGTGTACGTATTTCCCTTTCATATACTATTTCTTTTGAACTGACCCAAACATGAAAATGTAACGGTGTTAGATCCGGACTTCTCGCTCCCCTACCTAACCACCCTTTAGGAAAAACTTCGTTCAAAAACATATGAACTTTTAGCCTATAGTGTGCGGGACAACCATCCTGTTGGAAAATGATTTCACGCTTGTCAATCAAGGGAACCTCATCCAAAAAACTGTCCATATTTGTTCTCAGAAATTCTTCATAATTATCTCCGTTTCAGTTATCAGGTAGATAGTAAGCACCTATCAAAAGATTAGCTATTGCTCCCATACAAACATTAACGCTGAATCATTATTTCTTATGCCGGACATTCAAAAGGTTGTCTACTCTTTATTAGGGAATGAAGGAGGAATTTGGCAAGTTTTTGGAATAATTTAATTATACGTGAATTGTGGAATTCAATGCATGCAAATTGATATTAGAAATTGATTTTCATTTTGTTCATATACCAACCTTTCAAACCATACTAATTCTTTTTCAAAACATCTTATACAGGATAGTTTTGCTTTTTTCATACATATCATATCCTTTTCTGATGAAAATAATTCAAAATTATAATCAAATTTGGTCGACGTAGAAAAAATTGACGAGAAACGAGGTGAGAAATTTTTGAAAATCACAAGAACTCAAATAACTCGTAAACTGTTGATTTTTGGTTATCAATGGGTAAATTTCACGTCTAATTTGGAAATACCCTGAATATATATTTATAAATTAGGCTCGAATAAGCTGTGCAAAATATGAGTAACTGTCAACAGTGAAATTCAAATTTCACAAAATATTCTCATTCTCCAAGACAGATTGTCCCTTATTCACTGAAAAAAGTAGATATCGAATTTCATATTGTCCACCTTTTTCTATTGAAGTTTACCATTCTTTCATAGTTCTCCCCATTTTCGTGGAGCCGAAATTAATAAAAGAAAAAAACCGATGGTTAATTCTTTCGAACTCTTGGATGGAAAAATTCACAAAACTGAGCACTGTCGTGAGAATCTCAAGGATGGTTGTCATTGATCGAGTGACAATATCAATCTACCGCATATTCGTGTGCTCTTCAGGTCTCCGACATCGAATAAAACACGAAATCATTGTCTGTTCCTCATTATTCCGCCATCTGTCAGAGTGCAGAGTGATCGGTCATCACAGTAAGACCTCCGCATAGAGCCATGTAAACATAAAAAGTGGTCCTTCTTCTTCCCTTGTCACCTTTAAATCTCACCCTTTAAACCGAAGCCTTGAGGTTGGATGAATTACGCCTATCAGAGGAACTACCAGGCAATGATGGATCGGGAAATATTAAGATGATTTACATAAAGTGATCTCTTCTTTTATTAAGCATCGAGAATTGAGATTGCTCAAGGATAAGATATTCACTTTGAAAATGAATTATATCCCATATTGAATAGGTACCAATATGTCTTTTTCTTCAGTTCACAAACATGAAACATAAGACTTGTAAGTATGATGAAGCTAATTATATGTATGATTTTGAAGTACTGGCTTTTTCATTTCATTCATTTCTATTGCCCTTTATTGTCATTTGGATAACGTTATCATGTTCGTATATTATTGACAAGATTATTGAAAATATACACGTAGGTTTTTGTTGGGCGCACATTTGATTCGAAAAAAAATTACCTACCAGAAATTGTCACAATATGTTTTGGGTAGTGTAGAATTTCTAATTAATCAATCCTAAATAATTCATTCATTTCTCAATTAATTAATCCCCAATTAATGAATATCTAATTGAATATTTTCCAAGTAAGCAATTTTTAATTCATTAATTTCTAATCGATAAATTTTTCATTAATTAATTCCTGATTGATTAATATCGGATTGATTAATTTTCCTCACGTTGCCCACGTCGGATAGAAATATACAAATATTTTATTAATCTTCTGACATATTTCGCGAAATCTTGAGAGGAATCCAGGGGATATGGAAATTATTTACTATTATATAAAATTTGCAGTGTTTTTTCCATATTTTCCTCATGCCGTGGACGTCTTCTTCAGCAGCCAGGCGTCGACCCAGGTGAGTAGCCCGAAGCAGTCCGAAGAGCGGCTCTCTCGCATAGTTACTTGCCACCACACGGATATGGTAATTGGTTGCTGATGGTAATTTTATTCGAGTCTTCACAACTACTCCTTATATTTTGGATGCCGCCCTGTAATTGTGGAGCCGCGTCCACTTTGCTCCTCTAATAACTTCCCCCTCGACACGTTCTCGAGAACGGATTCTAATGCGTTATTGCCCCTCCCGACTAGAGATGTTGTGCTGTGCGGAACGTTAGAATTTGGCACCGGGTTTCTTGCTCCTGTTCTCTTCTTGCAACAGTTCCTCATATCTCGTCCATTGGAACTGTTCTTGAGCTTACTTTCTATTGACTTATTTCAACCCATTATTCGTTTGTCTTTCGAGAAACTTCCAGAGGCACCATCGCACAATCAGCTCCACCAGACTGATAAGAAATAGAGTCGCCGAAGGCGACTTGGTGATCTTAGAAATACGACCGCGTAGCGGTAATGGCGGGCGCGAAGCGCCCTCCATGTCAAAAGTAGAAGAAACGAGCTTTCTCTCGATGTACTAGACGTCGCCTGTTCCCAGTGCAGCTGAGCCGAAAATCACTAATTTTCGTCACAAATGAAAACAAACCCCGAGAAATGCCAAAACATCGTTGAAGGTCAGCAGAAGTCATTTTCACACATTCCTTCAAGAATGCGATCGAAAATCATCCGAAAACAAGTAAGAAATCACTACCTTTCAAAGTTTTCAAAAAAGGTTGTGAAAGGTGGATATTGAATTTTTTTATACAATTCAGGATTCTACATTCTCTAAAATATTAACTGTGAAAATGCCATTCAGTTTGGAAATAAACCAAATCCGATAGTCCAGTTCCGTTCCCCCGTTCCCAACTCTACTCGCCACAGAGTCGGGTGGTCGATGTATTTGGAAATATCACAGATTCCCTTCTTATTTGAATTGGGTGGTCCAAGCTTTATGGAATTGAATGGTGGAATAGTTCTCAATTTGATATTGTTTTAGAAAGCCTGACGGCGATGATGTAAAATGGGCGAGATGGAATAAGTTTATAGGGGGAACTGAAGCTCATTTTTATTCTCAATGAACTTTTTCTAAATTTCGAAGAAAGATATGGTGAACATCCAGGCTAAGAGTGTTGCAATGGATTCGACAAATTTTAAATTTGGATTCAGAGATTTTAAAAGTAATGTAATTACTGAGCCGATTTCATTTGAAATATTCAGGGGGTAACCAAATATTCATTCGAAATTACTTTCTATTTTATTTCTTTTTCATTTATTATCAGAAACAACTTTTTGTTTCAAATGTGGAAAGTCGAAAGTTTGTTATTATAATAATTGTTATTATAAAGACATTGAGTACCTTCTTTTAGTTAGAATGAAAACTTTCAAGGCAATAATCCATGTACAATGTACTTTATATCAGGAAAAAATTCAAAAGATGTATGAAATACGATGCTAAAAGTTAAAAATCCTGAATATGAACAAATTTCCTTAGTATTCACTAAAACTTAGCCCATGATTACCACTAATTGAGTGTTTTACAATACCACTACGAGTTTCGCCATACCATGGTATGGGGGAACACGTGTATTGGAATACTTCGGAAATTATCGAGAATACAGAAAAAAGCTTCGAAATTATCGAAAAGATAGATTTTATTGTATTCGCCCAGTTTTCTCCTGTTGATCAGTTTATTTCAAGATATTTCCGAAATTCGAGATGTCAGATTTTGACAAATTTCACGAATTTCGGAAACAGATTCTGTGAACCAAACCCACTGTCAGTGTGACAAATAATGTCATTCTATTTCACAAACTTCAAGAGGTCAAATCACAGAATTTTTATCGAATTTCTCAGCACCAGATCAGAAACAATCAATTTTCTTTTCGCGCGGAACAGCTGAAGAGCTTAATTCCTACATAAATCATTTTATCGATACCCTATGTGCATGTGGACAGACAATTACGGCAGAATGTGGCCAATAGTTTCTGAGACCATTCTCAACACAAAATTCTGAAATTACAGACATTTGGGCAAAATGGTAACGCTCATGTTCGTAGAAACAAGCGCGCAAAAATGTTGCCCATAATCTGTAGTTTCATCGAATGCATTTAAACTCGATTTATAATTGGAGAGTGCGCCAACGCTACTGGGATATTTATGGACAATTCATATCTTCTTTATAATCTCTACATACATTTAATTCATCTAAAATGTACATATAAGATTAACAACAATTGTTCGACCATAATTTAATTACCAAAATATATTTCGTGTTTTCAATCTCTTAATTTGGAAAAACAATTGTTACTTACCTCACCCAATTTTTTTCTTATTTTCATTTTTTTATTGATATGAATTCGAATTAGGCAAATCAACCATTTATCTATGAGCTGAAGGGGGTAATAACACTCTTGCCTTCACCCATGAGTTGCTTTTGGCTGGAAGAATTCGACCCAAACTTCCTCAAAACACGTTGCGTAAAACATAGTACAAACATTTTTATCTACTCCAATGGAATTATTTATTCCTTATTCAACGGCTTTTGAGCAATTTATAGTATCTGTAAACAAAGACAGTGAGTTATAATAACTTACTGATATAACTTCTTGTCTCTGTGCTTCTGAACAAGCCGATTGGCCGAAAGGGAACAGTCCATTATATTGGTATTGAGGGGAAGTCACTTGAATAATTCCGACGTTTTCTCAAATTAAGTTGATACCTAATTATTATTGTGAATGGTTTGCTGAAAAAGATTAATTCAGATAGTGAAGATGAATTATTATGTACACCTTCAGAAATAAGACAATCAGCCAATGTTACCATAATCAATTTATTGCCCGAAAATCTCAAAACAAATATAAAGGTGTATACAACAATTTTCAAGTTTAGTGTAGCAGTAAGAATATTAAGTCATCGTTTACAGAGAATATTCTTTTGGCATATTTTAGTTAACTTAGCACAAAATATGAAGCATCGCCCCTTTCTTTCTCCATGCAACAAAGTACAATCAAAATAAATAATGCATTGTTATAGGAAATTATTGAGATTTGTAAATAAAGTTCTTTCTCTGCACTTGTAGTATTTATTGTTTTAGTCATAGATAAAGTATAGTATTCAACTTGCGGTAATGGTCATAACTCACTTGATGAATTACAGCACTCGTCTTCGGCTCGTGCTACAAATTTCATCTGCGTGAACCTACATTACCGCTCGTTAAATAATATACTATTTTCCTTGAACGATTCCAAAGAATACAACGAAAGTAACGAGATTTTCTCATGATCGAGTCAGAGACGCATGTCCGGTCCTGTGCTTCGACCGTCAATTATGACACTCCTTACCGCATTTTTCCGGCAACTGTAACATATCCGAAGGTGTCGTTTTCCCGAGGACGATTACCTTCATTATTCGATCATTGTTATTAAATGCGCACCTTTTTCTACCCCGAAATTGCAGATGCTGCACGCATTTTTTGCGATTGGTCCGGCTAATTCTTAAATAGCCATTGCGTGGAGATTTTCGGGTAATGGCAGTTATTTGGTTTTTGTAGTGCCTCGAGGAAATTCGATGGAATTGCTCGAAGCAATTACTGAATTAGACCTAATGTAATTTGCGATGGGCTACCGACATGGAAGATTGGGTTTATGCAGCGGACGTCGACTGAAAAACAGAGGGAAGACACCAAGTGTCTCCGGTAAATATTTGGAGCTCAAAAATATGTAACTCAAAAATGAAATAGTTTTTTTTCCGAAATTGAGATTCTTTTTGAAAAACCTTTTCAGTCAGATGAATATTGTTAAACAACAATATCGTGACACTCTCCAATGCCTTATTCAATTCAAGGCACTTGGCAATAAAAAGCCCAATTTAAATAATTTCTGGTCTGATCAAAATTTTTACCTTCAAATTTAATTCAGTGAATTAAGTGAATGTAGAGTAAGTTTTCAACGGTGGGAACTTCAAGAATTCTTCGTAACCCTGAAACAGAATGTGTGTTACTGAGTGAAGCAGACTCATATAATTGAAGCTTTCAACAACAATCACCATAACAGGGGACAGCGTGTCCAATTGCGCAAAAACTAAACGTGCAAAACAACAATTCCGACTTCCACATTACCCACTCTGAACAAATTCGGTCTGCAATTTTTTCTGAGGAATACGCATAATCGGGAAGACGATTAATGTAATTAACTACATCACGATAATCTAAATTACAGCCAGCGTTTCCCGTTTATCAGACATTCTGCATTTTTAAAATCGGGCTGCAACTAAAGGTTATAATAAAATTCAACACTATCTCTTTCCTGAAATTAAAATAATATCATGTTTCGTTGCAACCGGCATAAAAACGCTTGTTGTTCAACAGAAGTATATTCAATTATGAATTTGCTGCATAATCTACGCCGTATTTTCAGTTATGGTTGCTACTGGAAAAATAATGCTTCGGGCTTCTTGTCCCAACAGCGAAGGCGTGGTAAAAATTCAACGGATACTGCAATAATTCAAGGGAGATGTTTTTTCGAGGTCCCCCAAATTTGTTTTCGAAGAAATGAAATGGGATCGTTCTGAAAGTTTTAATTATCGCGAAATTTCACCTCAGAAGTCAGCTTGACTTCACGTTGAGTAAAAAAAAATTACGAAAAGCACTGCCGTGAAGGCAGGAGCTTTTGAGCGCTCGTACATGCACCTTGTAGGTATATTCGCATTTTCCAGTTTTAGAAACCAATTGAAGGAATTTTTGACAGCTGTCAAAAAATTCTGAAACTTAGGCGAAACTCCAGACTTCATGTCAGTGCTTCAGCTGATCAATTTTGTTTCGATAATTCGCTGGAATTTTCTACGGTATCTATGGTCTTGGTGATGCGGTCTGGACAAAATTTTGCACGTAGTTTGAATACATTATTCCTCAGCTAGGTGCATAATTTCATTCCAATCCGATCAGTAGTTCCGAAACTATCTGGAAAAAAATATTTTGAACGGCCATATTTACGGAACCCCTAGTCTCATTTTGCTCATTGATGAACGTGACCGTGATATTCGCGATCCAAACCCACCCTGAAAATTTCAAGTTCCTAGGCCTTTCCGTTCAAAAGTTACAATTTTCTATGGTTTCTATGGTTCTGGTCATGCGATCTGGACGAAATATTGCTTCAATAATTCATTCTCGATTAAAATACAAAATTTCATCTCGATCGAATCCGTAGTTTCGAATTTATCGAGAAAAAAAAACTTCAAACGACCGTATTTACGGAACCCCTTGTATAATGTTGCTCATAGGTGAACGTGATCACGACATTCGAAATCCACACCTATCCTGAAAATTTCAAGTCCCTAGGCATTTCCGTTCAAAAGTTACAATTTTCTATGGTTTCTATGGTTCTGGTCATGCGATCTGGACAAAATTTCGCATGTAGCTAAAACACCTCATTTTCCATTTGAGTGCGAAATTTCATCTTGATCGAATCTGTAGTTTTCAAGTAACCAGGGAAACAAAACTTTGAACGGCCATATTTACGGAACCCCTGGTGGAATTTGGCCCATTAACGAACTCAACCGAGGCATTTGGGATCTGAACCTACACTGAAAATTTCAAGTCTTTAGGTTGATCCGTTCGAGAGTTATCGTGCTTACGGCCGGACGGACAGACTCGAATTTTCCGACGGATTCGTCATCAGTGAGTCGAACATAGTCGATTGAGACCATTTTCGGCTCAAAATTCGAAAAATACAGACATCGTGACGAAATGATATAGCCCTCGTGTAAGTAGTACGAGCGCTCAAAAAGCTTAGGATTATCATTTCAACTCCGTTCCTATTTTTCTCACGAAGTATTTCAACTAAATAATTGTCGACAATAGTTTTGTACTTATTTTCCAAAGAAAAATTTGAAGACCACTGATGAGAAGTGAGGAGCTTTTGTGCGCCTATTTAAATTGATCGCCAGATGGATCACCCATCCAGGTACTCCGAAAATAGAGACACATGCTTCAAAATTAAAAAAATTAAGGTCTAAGTCCTGACACTTTTAGTATGTCTTGCTAACTCTAACTCTAAATATATTCCCGAAGAAAAATTTCTCCCTTTGGAAATGTTCTTTATACCCCCCAACAATTGCAGTGACAGATTTCGAAAATGAATGAAATTTTCATTCACAATTCCGACTGAGCATTCACTTCGATGTCCCAGACTGCACAACTCTTTTTCAACACACAAATCACTCCTTATAAAACAACATTTTGCCACCAGGCACAACCAGACTTCCGACAATATTTCTGTCGCTACTTCGCGGTAGTGTTCCATAAACTTTATGGATAAACGTTCAAAAGTTGAAATAAAAATTGAAATGATAATTATAAATCCGACCCACCGGCTTCTATATTTTGCTCCATGCTGTCTGGCAGACACATATAAAAGCCCACGTTTGAGGCAGAAAAAGGCTCCTAGTTTCTCGCTGCGAGATCAAATTGAATCAGGATCGGATCGGATAATTTCGAGCTGCTGTCCTCCAGGATAATTTTTCCATCTTTTAATGCAGAGAACTGAAATCTGGCTGAATAAGATCGACAACAATCATTTGTCGGAGGTTTGCTTAATTCGAAGAAGATACTACAGACATGATTGATCTGGTCAACCAAATTAGTCTGCTACATTGAAAAAAGCCAAAATAATTCACAAAATTATTTTGAATTTTAGGGATGCTAACATTAACAGAATCTGCTCCTTCGACAACATTAATTTTTCGGTGGTTTGATGAATTCATAGGAGTTCCTACAGACACGATTGATCCGGTCTTCCAAATAAGTCTGCTACGTTGGTATAGGCCAAAAAAATCAAAAAATTATTTTGGATTTTACAGATGGTAACATTAACAGAATCTGCTCCATCGACAATAGTCATTTGTCGGTTGTTTTCCGAATTCAAATGAGGGCTTACGGACATGATTGAGCTCGTCATCCAAATCAGTCTGCTACGCTGGAAAATGCCAAAAAAATCCACAAAATCGTTTTGAATTTCAGGGCTGATAACATTAACAGAATCTGCTCCTTCGACAACAATCATTCGTCGGTGGTTTGCTGAATTCAAAGGAGGTCCTACAGACATGATTGATCTGGTCATCCAGATTTGTCTGCTACGCTGGAAAATGCCAAAAAATCCACAAAATCGTTTTGAATTTCAGGGATGGTAACATTGACACAATTTGGTCTGATCCTTCGACAACAATCATTTGTCGGTTGTTTGCTGAATTCAAAGGAGTTCCCACAGACACGATTGATCTGGTCATCCAAATAAGACTGCTACGTTGGTAAACGCCAAAAAAATTCACAAAATAATTCTGAATTTTAGAGATGGTAACATTAACAGGATCAGCTCCATCGACAATAATCATTTGTCGGTTGTTTGCTGAATTCAAATGAGATCCTACAGACATGATTGATCTGGTCTTCCAATTTTGTCTGTGACGCTGGAAAACGCCAAAAAATTTACAAAATCGTTTTGAATTACAGGGATGGTAACATTAACAGAATCTGCTCTGCTCCTTCGACAACAATTATTTGTCGGTTGTTTGCTGAATTCAAAGGAGGTCCTACAGACATTATTAATCGGTCATGCAAATTATTCTACTTTGCAGGAAAACGCCAAAAAAAATCCACAAAATCGTTATGAATTTCAGGGAAGGTAACATTAACAGAATCTGCTCCTTCGACAACAATCATTTGTTTTGGTGGTTTGCTGAATTCAAAGGAGTTCCTACAGACAGGATTGATCTGGTCATCCAAATTAGTCTGCTACGTTGGTAAACGCCAAGAAAATTCACAAAATTATTTTGAATTTTAGAGATGGTAACATTAACAGAATTTGCTTCATCGACAATGATCATTTGTCGGTTGTTTGCCGAATTCAAATGGGGTACTACAGACATGATTGATCTGGTCTTCCAAATCAGTCTGCTATGCTGGAAAACGCCAAAAAAATTCACATAATCGTTTTGAATTTCAGGGATGGTAACATTTACAGAAACTGCTCTTTCGACAATAATCATTTGTCGGTTGTTTGCTGAATTCAAATGAGGTCCTACAGACATGATTGATCTGGTCATCCAAATTTGTCTGCTACGCTGGAAAATGCCAAAAAAATCCACAAAATCGTTTTGAATGTCAGGGATGGTAACATTAACAGAATTTGGTCTGCTCCTTCGACAACAATCATTTGTCGGTTGTTTGCTGAATTCAAAGGAGGTCCTACAGCCTACAGACATTATCAATCTGGTCATCCAAATTATTCTACTATGCTGGAAAACCCCAAAAAAATCCACAAAATTGTTATGAAGTTCTGGGATGGTAACATTAACAGAATCTCCTCCTTCGACAACAATCATTTGTCGGTGGTTTGCTGAATTCAAAGGAGTTCCTACAGACACGATTGATCTGGTCATCCAAATAAGACTGCTACGTTGGTAAACGCCAAAAAAATTCACAAAATGATTCTGAATTTTAGAGATGGTAACATTGACAGGATCAGTTCCATCGACAATAATCATTTGTCGGTTGTTTGCTGAATCCAAATGAGATCCTACAGACATGATTGATCTGGTCATCCAAATTTGTCTGCCAAAAAAATCCACAAAATCGTTTTGAATTTCAGAGATGGTAACATTTACAGAAACTCGAAAATAACTCCTGAATTCCACGTTTTTCGTTGAATTTATTCCATAATCGCATTTGTTGGAGATAGAGTCCATCTCTGCCTTCGGGGGCTCATAAAGTATGTGAGACGCTGAAAGGCTCGAGCGTGACCAGTGCCCCGGGGGGGCCGTTGGGTGCTAGCTCCCCACGAACACCATGGAAATAAAATGACCAAAATTGTTGGAGACTGTCGAGATTTATCCGTATATTTTGACAATTCGGTTGTATACCTTCCATTCACGTTGACAAAAAAAGAATCGGGCTGAGTGGGTCATTCATTAGGATTTGAATATTTAATAAAATTGTGAACTGAGGACAGTAAGAGGTTGGTAAGTTTAGATTGAAAGGATTTCGAATGGTAATTCCAGCGTTTTGAGTGTCGGATGGACGTGAATTGATTCATAATTTCTGGAAACCGTTTTTTATTCCCAACAAGGGTCGTTGAATAATTCAACCAGAATTATGGAAAAGTTTATGGCTAACTGAAACGTTATTTCAGACTGAAATTTTAATTTCTGGTGTATCATTGAAGATAATAAAACAGGGTGAAAAGAAAATACCGGTGAATCAGGGTGACTAGGGACACCGGGGGGGATTATTATTTCGCCCCTAGTCCCCTACCGGTTGACGGTATACACTCTCCAAACATTTAACAAATTTTTTCACTATTTCTGAAGTTTCACTATCAACATGCCGAAATTACTCTTTAAAATCTACTAAACTTCTTGGTTGCCAGATGGCAAATGTTTCTAGAACGAGATAACTAAATAGCTTTAATGCTCTCCAGTAGGGGGTATGGCTATGTTACTAGATTACTACAAATCTCTCTTTGACATCATAAATTAACTGCGCCAGATAGTGCGCCTTGTTTGATCTCCCATATCATGGCGTTCAAAAGTATGTATATCATAAACGTCATTAATTTTTAATGTCTTTATTATGTCTGGAATGGTCTTGTAAACAAGAGAATTACGGTGTCAAATAATTCGTCTATTTTTCGACAACGGTTTACAGGCTGCATGTTTACTTCTTGCTATAATGATTTATAATAAAAACGATGCGGTTTGTTTGACTTCAAAGCAAGAAATTGATGTCAGGTCGTATGGGAAGCCATAACGTTTTATTGATTTATTCAATGGATGATTACCTGTGTGCTTTTTTATGACGTTCGAATGTTAGGGAAAGAGTTTCGATGGGTATTCGCGTTGGAGGAACTGAAATAGTGTTGCAATAACTGTTATTTGAACGAGAAAAACACTACGGTAATACAGAATAGAAACTTCATTTTCATTCAATATGTAAGCCAAAATTCCTAATACATGTGACAACGTCGCAATTTTTCCATAAGAAGTCTAAATTCCTATCTACGGAATGGAGTTAGTTCAATTCAAAAATCTCACAAAAAGAATGAACAGAAAAATACCAAAATAGAACCTGAAACATCGGAAAATGCAAATTCAGAAACCGCCAGTCGAATTTTCACTCATTTCAATAGGCTTCGTCAATTCAAAAGTCGAAATTTAATGACCTCACTTCGAATAACATAGATTCCACAGGGGGAAATTTTCACTAATTTTGGGAATTCCGTAATTTTCCATATTTCAAATACATGTGACAACATCGCAATTTTTTCCATAAGAAGTCTAAATTCCCATCTACGGAATGGAGTTCGAAAATCTCACAAAACGGAGGAACAGAAAATACCAAAATGGAACCTGAAACATCGGAAAATGTCGGCGAATTCAGAAACTGCCAGTCGAATTTTCACTCATTTCAATAGGCTTCGTGAATTCGAAAGTTGAAATTATTTAATGACCCCACTTCGAATAACATAGATTCCACAAGGGGAAATTTTCACGAATTTTGGGAATTCCGTAATTTTCCATATTTCAAATACATGTGACAACATCGCAATTTTTTCCATAAGAAGTCTAAATTCCCATCTACGGAATGGAGTAAGTTCAGTTCGAAAATCTCACAAAACAGATGAACAGAAAAATACCAAAATGGAACCTGAAACATCGGAAAATGTCTGCGAATACAGAAACTGCCAGTCGAATTTTCACTCATTTCAATAGGCTTCGTGAATTCGAAAGTTGAAATTATTTAATGACCCCACTTCGAATAACATAGATTCCACAAGGGAAAATTTCCAAAAATTTTGAGAATTCCGGAATTTTCCATATTTCTGATACATGTGACAACGTTGCAATTTTTCCATGGGAAGTCTAAATACCCATCTACGTAATAGAGTTAGTTCAGTTCGAAAATATCACGAAATGGGTGAACACAAAAATACCAAAATGGAACCTGAAACATCGGAAAATGTCTGCGAATTCAGAAACTGCCAATCGAATTTTCACTCATTTCAATAGGCTTTGTCGATTCAAAAGTCGAAATTTAATGACCCCACTTCGAATAACATAGATTCCCAAGGGGAAATTTCCACAAATTTTGGGAATTCTGTAATTTTTCATATTTCAAATACATGTGACAACGTCGCAATTTTTTCCATAAGAAGTCTAAATTCCCATCTACGGAATGGAGTAAGTTCAGTTCGAAAATCTCACAAAACGGAGGAACAGAAAATACCAAAATTGAACCTGAAACATCGGAAAATGTCTGCGAATTCAGAAACCGCCAGTCGAATTATCACTCATTTCAATAGGCTTCGTTAATTCAAAAGTCGAAATTTAATGACCCCACTTCGAATAACATAGATTCCACAAGGGAAAATTTCCACAAATTTTGGGAATTCCGTAATTTTCCATATTTCAAATACATGTGACAACGTCGCAATTTTTTCCATAAGAAGTCTAAATTCCCAAATACGGAATGGATTAAGTTCAGTTCGAAAATCTCACAAAACGGAGGAACAGAAAATACCAAAATGGAACCTGAAACATCGGAAAATGTCTGCGAATTCAGAAACTGCCAGTCGAATTTTCACTCATTTCAATAGGCTTCGTCGTTTCAAAAGTCTAAATTTAATGACCCTACTTCGAATAACATAGATTCCACAAGGGGAAATTTCCACAAATTTTGGGAATTCCGGAATTTTCCATATTCCCAATACATGTTACAACGTCGCAATTTTTTCCATAAGAAGTCTAAATTCCCATCTACGGAATGGAGTAAGTTCAGTTCGAAAATCTCACAAAACGGATGAACAGAAAAATACCAAAATGGAACCTGAAACATCGGAAAATGTCTGCGAATTCAGAAACTGCCAGTCGAATTTTCACTCATTTCAATAGGCTTCGTCAATTCAAAAGTCGAAATTTAATGACCCCACTTCGAATAACATAGATTCCACAAGGAGAAATTTCCCAAATTTTGGGAATTCCGGAATTTTTCATATTTCTGATACATGTGACAACATTGCAAATTTTCCATGGGGAGTCTAAATACCCATTTACGGAATGGAGTTAGTTCTGTTCGAAAATATCACGAAACGGGTGAAAACAAAAATACCAAAATGGAACGTGAAAAAATCGGAAAATGTCTGCAAATTCAGAAACAGCCAGTCGAATTTCCACTTATTTCAATAGACTTCGTCAATTCAAAAGTCAAAATTCAATGACCCACTTTGAATAACATAGATTCCACAAGGGAAAATTTCCACAAATTTTGGGAATTCCGTAATTTTCCATATTTCAAATACATGTGACAACGTCGCAATTTTTTCCATAAGAAGTCTAAATTCCCATCTACGGAATGGAGTAAGTTCAGTTCGAAAATCTCACAAAACAGATGAACAGAAAAATACCAAAATGGAACCTGAAACATCGGAAAATGTCTGCGAATACAGAAACTGCCAGTTGAATTTTCACTCATTTCAAGAGGCTTCGTCGATTCAAAAGTCGAAATTTAATGACCCCACTTCGAATAACATAGATTCCACAAGGGAAAATTTCCACAAATTTTGGGAATTCCGTAATTTTCCATATTTCAAATACATGTGACAACGTCGCAATTTTTTCCATAAGAAGTCTAATTTCCCAAATACGGAATGGAGTAAGTTCAGTTCGAAAATCTCACAAAACGGAGGAACAGAAAATACCAAAATGGAACCTGAAACATCGGAAAATGTCTGGAAATTCAGAAACCGCCAGTCGAATTTTCGTCAATTCCAATGGGATTTGTCAAGGCGAACGTTGAAATTGAACCCAATTCGAATCAGATATAGTTCCCACAAGGGAAAATTTTCAAAAATTCTGGGAATTCCAGAAATTTCCGGATTTCCAATACGTCGCAGTTTTTTCCAGAAAATACCACACTACCCATAGATAGAAGGGAGTGAGATCAGGTGCAAAATATCACATAACTGACGGACAAAAAATACCAAAAAGAACCTGACACTACAGTAAACTCAGAAACCACCAGAGGCCCGACACCCGCATATCAATTGCTCGAAAATCGCAACCTGTATCGTTTCGATAATCAATTAACCGAAAAAGGTCGGAAAATTGGGAAATTCGTAAACTCTTTTTCCGATTTCCACCGTTTTCAATAGATTCCTTCCATCGTCTATGGAATTTCTTTGTTCCAACGTTCCAACAGTATCTAGGGTAACTTTACCTTCGCAAGTTTTGGTGGTTTTTACCAGATAAGTTCTATGATTTATTTCGAGTGATCTCCTAATGACCGTCATTCGCCGGTCCCTCATTTACGAAAAAATACACACAGTGCTGAGTATTATGAATTCCTCGTGAAGAGTGTCAGTCACAAAACAAAGTCAGTGTCGAAGAACATCAAAAATTTACAAGAGAAAGAGAAGAGGCAAAATAGGATAAAGCCTCCATAATATCCAAGTAGGAACACAGGAAACAAGAAACTTACGGGCAAAAAGTACCAAAAATTGCGAAGTGGACGTAAGTAATCAGTCCTTTTGAATTTGTCATAAAATGAATCTGGAGAAAACCATCCCTTCTCAGGGCGGCCCTGAAGAAGGTCCGAGTTGAGGTTGGAACAAAGAAATTTCTTAGACGATGAGAATAGCTGTGTCAGGGAACATGAAATATCCACATAATAAAAGCTAAGGTATACGTTCTCGAACCCATGGGCTACGTTGACCTCTTATTTTTCTGGACGCTCGTTAGTAGTAAACCACAATGCGAATTTCTCCGTGTTTATCTTCACATCCCGCGTTAATCTGTCTGTTTCCTACCTTCACATCAAACTGCAAAAAAAGGGGCACCACATTTACAAATGACTGCCATAAAGTTGATAGAACCTCGCAACACGGTGTGTAGTTGTTAATTCTGGCGCAAAAGATTTAAAGCTGAGCACGTATCAGAGATAAGGTGGCGTCTGTTCGCTACCATGCACCACATCCGTAGCTTTCAACCTGTTATCTACGTTAGTAATGACTATTATAGCTTGCAGCAACTCTTTTGAACACTTCAAAGGATGTTTTTATCGCTGCCTTTCGGCTACCATGCACCGTACTCAACAAGCCGACTTTTAAAAACCTATAAAACTTCTGCACCTCTCACAATTCAAGAGCATTACCCTTAGGAAAGTTACAGTAGGAAATTAATTCCAACGATCTCAGATCTCAGACTCATGGTACACGAAGGATTCTACAGATAGGTACCATCATTGGTTCCTGATGACTTCAAATAGTGAATACTTGACATCCTAAGATATGATTATTTTATTTTCGTGAATGTCGTTAAGAAAAAAGGGGGCGGGATATATTTCGGAAAGAATTATTTATTTTTTGTATTATCCCTCTAATTGCAATTCACATTTCTCCTCCTCAGTCATCCTGAGAGTCCTTCCAGGATAGCCATTTCACTTCAGCGTCTCAATTATTCCAACACCCCAATTAACCTTTCCATTTATGTTTAATGTTGTTTATCAATTTTTCATCATAAAATATTGAGGCACGAAGAAATTTCGATTTTCCGTTGAAAAATACCTGTATTGCACTTTCCTTGTAGTCCACTTCTTTCATATATTGTTCCTTGACTGGCTAAAACTGTTTATTTATATCTATTCGTTCGTAAAATTTCGGGAGGATACGTACAACATATTGATCTTTTAATCTCCTGCTACTTCAAATCTGACACTCCACATCCACCCTCACATGTTCCAACAATCTCTTGAATTTAATTCCAGGTTATAAACCGTTAAATTAAAGAGTGTTCCGCTGAGTATCACCCCATGAAGCATAATTTATTTAACAAGTCAATTCTGAGTGCAGGGGTGGGTGGCAACAGAGCTGTGGAATTTTGTACGGTTTGAATCTGGCAAAATTTACATTTGTGCCACCCCAACAAGAGTATTGGTTTCGCAGAGCAGCAGATGCTAACCCTAAACTCGTGTAATTTCATTTTTCTCTCTTTGATGAAAGTAACTTCATACGTTAAAAAAACGGTTTTCACTGTGGTAGAACGTTTAGTAATGCTATCCAAACAACCCCGGTTTCAAATATGAACTTGACCGCTTCAAGTTAGGCGATCTCAAAGCTCATAGACATTTGTGGAAAAAATCGAAACGTCGCTTAAATTCTGATTAGTCTAATATTGTGGAGTGTTTCGAAATATCCAGCTCCCGAATTGACAAGCTGTTCCAAGTTATGTATTATCAAGTCTCCTCATCTTGTTCCCTTATCGCTCTACATAGATTTCCAGCTAATTCATAATGGAAAAAAATGAGATTAAGCCCCGTTTTCTTCCATTTGTTTACAGATCCATCTTCCTGTCATTTCTAACATTCCTACAATCGTTTTCGACCTCGTCTTCTCTGGCGGTTTATTTATAAATTCAATCCTTTCTGCTTGTTTCTTTTGTCAAGTGATACGAGAAGGTCTGCTTACAAAGCTGTTCGTTAATTGTTTATACTTTCACTGCCTATCTAACTCACGGAAATGTTCACTGTGTTTTTCGAGAATCGGTATAATTAGATGATCGTCGATTATATAATTTTTGGGTAGATTCGACTTTAGTTTCGGTGATATGAATTTTTCTGATGGGAATTTATTTTCGAAGAAGTTTGAAGAATGAACTACTGAATATTCCGTATTTCTAACAAATTTGGCAACATTGCAATTCTTCGCAACACCAAAAGATGATTTACATGAAAGAATGTTCAAAAATTACCCAAATTTAGGAAATTTCCGAAATTTATGCATTTCTCATACACGTGGCAACGTGTTCATCAATTTATTAATTATTCGCCTGTGGAAAGAAGTTTCGTTTAAAAATTTCACATAATGGATAAACAAAAAATTCCGAAAGAAGATCATGTCCTCTCGGGAAACATGGATTTTCATCAATTTCAAAAGTTTTCAAATGTTCGATATATGTGCTGAACTCAAATTTATTCTTCAACCATTAGGTTGAGTAAGAAAAATCTTATTCCAAAAAACTATTCATCAAAAACAAAGCGGGAATTTGTTCAAGTTTATTCACCTCTCATTGAACCAACCAAATGTTAGATTATCAGGATAAAATCATCAACTCTTTCAACGATAAACTTCTGGAAATATTACTATGTTGAATTACCTAAATCCAAAATCAATCTGATTTTTTCAGTTTCATTTATATTGTGATTTAATAGAATCAATAACCAAAATAAGATAAAAGTGCAAAAAAATGTTGCTCTATTTATTTGTGTTGATATTTTTGCCCGCTTGTCTCTATGAAATTCGTTGTCAAACTCAGATATGTTGCCCGTCCCGATATTCTCAGGCATGTTCGAGGTCTGAATGCGCCGGTCAAGTTCGTAAATAGGTCAAATCCGCCGAAGAATTCCGTAGATATAGCCATTTGAGTTTTTTCTTTTTCAATAATAATTGAAAAGAAAACAATGTAGTCGAATAGATGGTAGTTGTAAGTTGTAAAATAATGACACAAAAATGCATGCTTAAAGTTTCGTGAGGATTGTATCACAAGAAAAATTTTAAAAAATCATTTTTAAACTTCGATATTTCACCAAATATTCATCATATCCTGCTGAATAGGTTGTCTAAATAGAAGGATTCGTCAAAAATAGGTTCATTAAAATTCACTTTTACAGCTGTTCCACCTGAAAAAAAAATTTGTTTGTTCTGTTCTGGCGTTAAGAAATTTGATGAATTTTTTGAATCCATCTCTTGAAGTATAGAAATAAAATGACCTTATTTGTTAGTGATGGCCGGTTGAATTACAGAATCTGTTGTTCCAAGATTTTTGGTTTGATAGTCTCGCTACAGGCTCACCTCAAGTCGAATCAAAATGATTTGTGTGTTATTAAGACTTATTGACAGTTGAAAATGGGAGTAATTCATGATTTTCAAAGATTTTCCAGCCTTACAATATATTTTTTTCCAAGTTTTCCAGAATTTAACTTGAAATTTGACAACATCTGACATTTCGAGTTTCGGATTAAAATATCGTGCAATTCACCAATTAAGAGGGGAAACTGGGAACATTTTGCTGTATCTTCGACAATTTCGAAATATCTGGATGGGTTACCGCTTTGGCAATGAATAAGCGTGCCATTGCTCCTGACTTCCTCTTGACTCATTGAGCGCTCGTTCTACTTACACGTATGCATTACGAGACGATGTCTGTATTTTTCGAATTTTGAGCCGAAAATGGTCTCACTCGACAAGGTTCGGCTCGCTGATGACGAATCCGTCGAAAAATTCGAGTCTGTCCGTCCGTCCGCAAAGCAGGCAGTATACACGATATCTCTCGAACGGAACGACCTAGAAACTTGAAATTTTCAGGGTAGATTCGAATCTCGAATGCACCGGTTAAGTTTGTTATTGGGCGAAATTTGACCAGGGGTTCCGTAAATATGGTAGTTTGAAATTTAGTTTTCTCGATAATTTCAAAACTACGGATTCGATCGTGACGAAATTTTGTATTTTAATGGAGAATGATATATTCAAGCTTTGTTTCTTTCAGATCACATAACCAGAACACTTCAATTCCAACGAACTATTGAATTAAAAATCCTTATATTTCTTCAACAGCTGATTCGGCATAATTGACAAAGATTGGCTGTCATTTTTTCGACAGCTGTCAAAAATTTCTTTGATTGGTTTTTAAAACGGGAAAATGCGTTTCTTCCTACAAGGTGGATGAAAAAAGCTCCTGACCTTACGGCAGTGCTTTTTATATGTAATTCTTTTCATTTCAGACCACTTCAATAATGATACAATGCCATTTATCGATTTCTAGTGATTTTCAGAGAGTTGAAATATTGCATTTACATCCAGTCTTGAGCATTTCGTTTCAAATGTCATGACACCGGTCCATCAATTTAACTGTCAAAAATTTATATTCGTCGTGCGACATAAGTTCCTTATTACCATTGAAATCTACCTCGAAACCGCATCGGCCAATTTTAAACACCCTTCTGTCAACCGTGCGGCGATATACCTTCACAAAAGAAGACGCTTATTTTCGTATATTGCAGTAACAACCGTAGAAAACACCTAACCCCAAACAACCTCATTATTCTCACCCCAAACAGACCGCAAGTTGTGAATCCTCGGGTATTGTAACCGACCATGATCCGTCATACGATTATGACAGCTGTCATTGTGCGACAGGACGTATTTAGATTATGTAATGCTCTCATTGACACCGAGTTGTTAGGTATTTAGGCGGCTAAGTCAGCTGGGCCTTTGTCCAACAGACAAAACATGTCAAGTTTCGATGATATTGGCCGAAGAGATGATTTGGGGTGGTAATTTTTGATTTTTGCGTTGGTCTTTGTCGAGACGGAAATTTGGACGTTCTTGGTTTCGTCGTTGTAACGCAGCTGGGATCTGGGCCTTTTCCAGAAGATTTTGTAGATCAGACCTCATTACTGAAGCAATTATGTATGAAGAGACCGTTCAGAAAAAGATCAGGCCAAGGAGGCCAGGAACTTCTGAAAATACCTATATAGCTTAGCTTTTATCAATTCAAATTTTTATGACATATTCACACGAAAGAGCTGAGCTTAGTCTAATTTGGGCTAGAGAAAGAAAAAACTAGAAATTTTAATACGCTTTTAATTTCTATAACTATGTTTGAAAAATATGTATAAAAACACAGGAATATTTTGTTGCTTTGGTTATCTTTTCTCCAGATTCGAAATGTCATTGAGAGAGTCATTCGTCGAAAAAAGTATGGCGATTACTGTCCTGATATGAATATAATTTCGAGGTCCCACATATCGCATATTTATAACAGAGTTAGTTATTTCCTTGATTTATGTTAAAAACTAATTGGTTTTTATGAATACCAACGTGATTTTGCGAAAAAAATCGAGTGTTTGAATTGTGACAATTTAATTTTATCGAATGTAGAGATATGGGATAAAATATCGAAAAAAGCCATGGAATAATTATTGAAAGGGCACCATACCGTACAATACAAAGTTGTATACAATATGCACTATTAAAAAATTACGAAAAGCACTGCCGTGAAGTCAGGAGCTTTTGAGCGCTCGTACATCCACCTTGTAGGTAGAATCGCATTTTCCAGTTTTAGAAATCAATGGAAGGAATTTTCGACAGCTGTCAAAAAAATTCTCAATCATAGACGAAACTCCAGACTTTGTCAGTGCTTCAGCTGACCAATTTTTTTTCGATAATTCGCTAGAATTTTTTACGGTATCTATGGTCTTGGTGATGCGATCTGGACAAAATTTTGCACGTAGTTTGAATACATTATTCCTCAGCTAGGTGCAGAATTTCATTTCAATCCAATCAGTAGTTTCGGAACTATCAGGAAAAAAATATTTTGAACGGCCATATTCACGGAACCCCTAGTCTTATTCCGCTCATTGATGAATGTGACCGCGATATTCGCGATCCAAACCCACCCTGAAAATTTCAAGTTCCTAGGCCTTTCCGTTCAAAAGTTACAATTTTCTATGGTTCTGGTCATGAGATCTGGACAAAATATTGCTTTAATATATCATTCTCGATTAAAATACAAAATTTCATCTCGATCGAATCCGTAGTTTCGAAATGATCGAGAAAACAAAATTTCAAACTACCGTATTTACGGAACCCCTTGTATAATTCTGCTCATTGATAAACGTGAACGCGACATTTCAGATCCACACCTATCATGAAAATTTAAAGTCCCTAGGCCTTTCCGTTCGAAAGTTATGATTTTCTATGGTTTCTATGGTTCTGGTCATGTGATCTGAAGAAATGTAGCTTGAATATATCATTCTCCATTAGTACACAAAATTTCGTCACGATCAAATCGTTAGTTTTGAAATTATCAAAAAAACTAAATTTCAAACGACCATATTTACGGAACCCCTGGTATAATTTCGCTCATAGATGAACGTGATCACGACATTCGAGATCCACACATATCCTGAAAATTTCAAGTCCCTAGGCGTTTCCGTTCAAAAGTTACAATTTTCTATGGTTTCTATGGTTCTGGTCTTGCGATCTGGACAAAATTTCACATGTAGCTTGAACACCTCATTCTTCATTTGAGTGCAGAATTTCATCATTTATTATTTCCGAAAATGAAACTTCGGAATCGTAAGCGGAAAAACCCCTCCCTGAAATTTACACATTTTACGTTTTGGATAGTGTAGAATTCGAAGAATAAATGGAAAAGTAAGAGAAGTCTGCCCTGTCCAATATTTCTGCTTTTTTGGGAAACTATAGGCGCTAATTGCATGCAATTCGGTTCAAGAGGCAGTAGCTATTCGGCATTGATCCTCCTAGCTCTAGAATCCGACCCATGTATTTTAGGGACAAAAATCGACGGATTAAATTTTGAATAATGAATTTCGAAATGTGTGTTGTATGATGTTAGTTGATCAAAAAAACTTCACCACAAGGCTTCCACTTCCACACATAGTTCATGAGCGCTGAAATTTCGGAATTGACAACGAAAAAAATATATAATCTTCAACATCTCTCTGAAATCAGTATTATGTTATAAAATAATAACCAATTTTTTTAATGAATAGATATTTCGTGGTATCAGGAGGGAAAACAAGGTTATGTGGAAATAATGAAACTTTGTTTAAAATTTGCAGTGGTTTTCTATGAACTTTTCGTGGTTGTGCTATAGGTGGTGTGGTTTTGAGGTGAATGCATCAAAATTTTTGAAATGAAACTTTTCATTCTTCTCTTGATTAATAGGTTACAAAAAGAAAATCTTAAATTTTGTATTAAATTTTGATTCGTTTTTCATTAAAATTGATATATCAAGTAATCGCCCGTCATAATTTTTATTATATATTGGAAACCACTAACTAATTTATTATCATTCTGATTTGAACCTAAGACCATGGAACGAATAATAAACGGGCCGTCAATGTGACAAATAATGTCATTCCAATTGTATGAACTTCAAGAGATTGAATCAACGAATATGAAATTCATCCACTCCTATTGAATTATATATTCATTATTCAACTACTTTTGAGCAATTAACAGTATCTGTAAACAAACACCGTAAGTTATGATAACTCACTGCTATAACTCCCTGCCTCTGTGCTTCTTAACAAGCCGATTGGCCGAAAGGGAACAGTCCATGATTGGTATTGAGGGGAGGTCACTTGAATAATTTTGACGTTTTCTCAAATCAAGTTGATATCTGATTATTATTGTGAAAGTTTTGTTGAAAAAGATGAATTCAGATAGGTAGTGAAGATGAATTATTATGTACGCCTTCAGAAATAAGACAATCAGCCAATGTTTCCATACAGAATTTATTGCCAGAGACATCCCAAAACAAATACATATAAAGGTGTTTGAAACAATTTTTTAAGATTGGTGTAGCAGTAAGAATATTAAGTCATCGTTTACAGATAATGTTCTTTTGGCATATTTCAGTGAACATACCAATAAATATAAAGCATCGCCCTTATGGATTTTCTACTCTATGCTAAGAAGCGCAACCAACAAAAATAATGCATTGTTATATGTAACTATTAAGATTTGTGAATAAAGTTCTTTCTCTATACTTGTATCTTCGTATTTATTGTTATAGTCGTAGATGAATTATAGTATTCAACTTGCAGTAATGGTCATAACACACTTGATGAATTACAGCACTCGCCTTCGGCTCGCGCTGCAAACTTCATCTGTGAGTTATGACCTACATTACTGCTCGTTAAATAATATACTATTTCTCATCACCAAATCAGATAAATTCATTTTTCTTTTCGAGAGGAATCCTCTTAAGAACTGACCCTTACTCATTTTATCCATGCCTTATATGTATATAAGTACACACAAAATTTTCAACAGGATACCGAATTTTCAAGATAAATTTTTTTCAATCTTTTACGATCTCTAAGAAATCAACATCCTTCGTGTTGTTACTCAGATGTATATCCGTACCTCAGAGCAAAAGGGTATTAAGTCCAAAATTTCAGTTTTCGGGTTTTTTGGCTCACCTTCATTTAAATTTCGCGCTCTATTTAGTGGTCTATCTTCAAGACGATTGGACTTAAAATAACGAAAATAACTCTGCTCTGAGGTACGGATATATCTTCGGAAATTTTCGGCGGATTTTGGCCAAAATCACCCTACCTGCTCTCCCATAGGTATTGGAATGTGCACCATACTCAAATACCCCCAGCTCCGAACAAAAATTCCGAAAAACCACCCTGAATGCTGCCAAAATCTGCCCCAATTCCTCCAAAACGGCGTTTTAACAGTGTTGCATATCGAAGGAAAGATGATTACACTCCGAACTAAGTTTCGGGCGGAAATGATCCCGAAAAAGCGGAAACTTTCTAATATTTCCGGAAATATTCCCCCAATCTCCTCCTAGCCCATCTCATCTTCCGGCGAACCAATAAAAACGGAGTCGGCGGAGGCCATATTAGAGACGACTACGCGAATTGATGAACAATTCCGTATTAAATCTTCGGGGGCGAACTTCTTTTTATATTGAATAACTTTTTAAACGATTTAAAAGTGCGGCTTGTTCGCCATCTGGGCAGGATTATGGTGGAGCCAGTTCTCTTGCGATATTGTACTATATTGACCCCCGAGGAAAAGATTCGCCCCTAAGGATCCAGGGGTGCATTAAGGGGATAGGAATTAAACATTTTCGACATCAAAAAATGGGCATTTTCAGTAGCAGTATTATTTCCAATAATAATAATATATCATTTAACGAGCGGAAATGTAGGTCATAACTCAAGTAGATGAAGTTTGCAGCGCGAGCCGAAAGCGAGTGCTGTAATTCATTTAGTGAGTTATGACCATTACCGCAAGTTGAATACGATACTTCATCTACGACTATAACAATAAATTCGAAGATACAAGTATAGAGAAAAAACTTTATTCACAAATCTTAATAGTTACCTATAACAATGCATTATTTATGTTGATTGTTCTTCTTAGCATGAAGTGGAAAGTCCATAAGGGCGATGCTTTATATTTAGTGCTAAGTTCACTAAAATATGCCAAAAGAACATTCTCTGTAAACGATGACTTAATATTCTCAATTCTACACCAATCTTGAAAATTGTTATATACACCTCTCTATTTGTTTTGACATTTTTCGGGCAATAAATTCTGTATGGTAACATTGGCTCATTGTCTTATTTCTGAAGGTGTACATAATAATTCATCTTCACAATTTGAATTAGTTCATCTTTTTCAACAAAACATTAACGATAATAATTAGGTATCAACTTGATTTCAGAAAACGTCAAAATTACTCCCCTCAATACCAATAATGTTCCCTTTCGGCCAATCGTCTTGTTCAGGAGCACAGAGCCAGGGAGTTATAGTAGTGAGTTATTATAACTCACGTTGTTTGTTTACAGATACTATTAATTGCTCAAAAGTAGTTGAATAATGAATATATAATTCAATATTTGTTTTGTTTTTGTTTTGTTTTTTTTTTGTGTTTTTGCACTTTATTAATTAAATTTAGTCAATACTCAATAGTTTATTTATTTTTCATTAGGTATCAGTTTTGAACTATGATCTTTGTAATTTGTATGGGACTCTGAATTTCTTCCATACGCTTCTCAATTCTGCCATTTCGTTTTACTGTTCACCTGGAGTGTTTTGTTTGTTTTTCAATCAATTCTTGTTTGGTTATCATAAGATAGGCCTGATAGGCATCATATTCTATTTTATCTTCACTTCTTCCTAATACGAAATCAAATAAATAGTCTGAAGAGAAGGAGCCACTCAAACATTTATCCATGAAATCCTCCAGTCAAGATGCCAACTGTGCTGAGTCAGCCCTGTTGTTTGGGGGTGAGAATCCCCCGCTAGAGGCTTAGAACGTCACATTTTTATGATGAGACATAAAATCCGCGATTAATTTGTTTGCTCTTGGTTAATTCCTGAACAATTAGTGAGTCAAAAAAACGACCCTTCAAACTGAGGGGGAATGATACAACGGATTCTTCTGAAATCAATAACCCCTTTTTAGATCTGCACTTTTCTCGCCATAGAAACCACAAAAAGGCAATACTTTCTTATTTTATTAACATTCTTTGGGAAATATTCAGTAATAAATATGGAATTTAAGGTTTCAGTTCTCGAAACGATAGAATTTCTTCTTCTGCTTGACCCCTCATAAAATGAAGTTATATGTTGTTATGTGTTTTTTTTCTCATTATTTAAATTTGAAACGAACTTTATCTATCAATTTCCTCCTTAGGACTCACCTAAAATCTCGATTATTTTTTTTTATTTGTGAATTTTGTCTCAGATTTGTAACTGTACAAATGATGAAAGCCAAAAAAAAAAACCTTTCAATCCACAACCTATACCATACTTTGTACTTTCAGAAATTCGGACTAATATCCAACGCTAAATATTGCGGCGCTTGAAAATGGTGTGAACTATTTTGTATGGGAAAGTGCGAATATCTAAGGAATTAGAAGTCGGTGTTTCTCACTGGACGACTCTCTTACCATCGGTCTTTACCGCCAAGACCACCAACGAACTGAAATTAAAACTGACACAAGATAAATCGATTTTTCGCGTCAGCTATGAAGCTGTAACAAATATTCGGTAATACACTTTACGTAATAGGTTTTTAATGCCATATTATTTAGTGTAAGTCAGTGTATAAAAATTAATGGCAGTTTTTGCGCGACAGGTGTGGTACGACTCTATAAAGGCGATATTATAGCCTGTATAATTCGGAGCTGCGGTTTAAATCTTCAAATAAGCGAGTGCGGATGCAGGATGTAATCTTGGAAAGTGCCGAATTCCCATCTAAGCTGCACGGGCCAAATCAGTAATGATATTGTGCCTTTTCGTCGGTTTAATTATAGCGCAGGAAATATTGGAGTTTCTGATATTAATGAGTATAATTTTTTTTTATTCTTCGAATTGTTATTACCTAGTCTGCATATCGTGATAGGTAATGATAGATATTGTCGTTTACAGTTGGTCAAAATTGAGTGCCATTAATTTTTTCGGACGCCGAATAAATTTGATTTTTGGATGTCAATTATCAATGTGTATTGCGTATGTTTTGAAGGCGCATAATGATGCAAGAAGAATCTTTTCGGGTAGTAGGTATATAGATAGGTCTCTGTAAATTGAATGGTTGAAGAAAAAACCAAAACACGTGAGTAAGAGCGAACCCAGGATTTTGACAGAGGGGAACATAAAACATACTTGTGCAACACGAAAAATAATGTAGAATCATTTTGGCCAGTGAAACGGATTTAGAGGAAAAATATGGATATTCGCACTTGAAAATTGGAGAAAGTGATGATTTTTCAAAGATTTCCCAGCCCCACGATACGTTTTTTTTTTTCGGGTTTCGAAAAATTTCTGATTATTTAATTTATTCGACATAACAAGGTACTTCTGTCAGATCAATAATCGAAAAATTATCATTTATACTCCATTTAAGAATTATTGACATCTCATTAGGCTGTGGAAAATCGAATTTAAGTTGGTAATAGACTATTCAGTAATATAATGGGTTGCTGAATTCAAGTTGATATAAGAATAACACTAACATAACCCATAGAGACCTTACTTTGATGATTTTATCGAGATATTAGTGAATAATTATAAAAATTAGCTCTGAATTTGAGTATTTTTTGTCTTGTGCTATTGAAATGGCTGGAATTGACCAGGATACATGGCGCCTCACAACAAGAGAACGCCATGCAGTTTGTCAGTGTTTTTCAGAGATTCGGCATATATTTCCGCTAGCACCAATCGAGTTTCGCTAGTGTTTCAGGTAAACTGTTTTTCACTTACTCAAAGTGTATTCTGATTGATCAATGTCTCTTAAATTTTCAGATTTCTCCAAGCGCTGTCCGTAGAATATTAGCATGTTATTATTGTTATTACTGCCTGGAATTAGCAGTGGAAGAAAACCTGTGCAATATTATTATTCCTTCAAAGAGACATTGAATGACTTTGTTTTTACTTCAATTAAAAACAATGAATATATCAGTTTAGATATCCTTTTTGAACTGGCAAAAGAGCACCTAAATTTCAATTGATCGAAGTCAACATTATATCATAAGAAAAATTGGATACAAATACAAAATATTTTATCGAAGGAAAATTCTTATTGATAAACAGAAAAATATAATAAATTGAGTACGATTTTGTATAGTAATTACCGAGAATACATGGAACAAAACGTAAAATTCCTTTATCTAGATGAAACTTGGATATTCGAAAACGGTATTCAAATTCGTCAGTGGACACTAGAAAATAATCCAGAAGGTATGCCGAGTATATTCAAGGGTAAAGGCACACTATTTTGAATACTGGAACAATTGATGGATTTTTGGCTGGATGTGATCTGATTCTTGACAGTGGTATTAATGATAAGGATTACCATAAAACTATGAATGGTGAATTATTTCATGAACGGGTTATTGGAAAATTGAAATCTCCCCTGCAAAAGTATGCTCATCAATAGAATTATGTCAGCTTATTCAATAAACACATCCAAATCGCTACACTTATAAGTGAAAACAAATTTTTCAATGAGATTTTTATCTTTGTTCTTGTATCATTCGTAGATATTCTAAGTTTATTCATTATACTCATACTGTATGGTACCCTATTCACATCCCCTCTGCTAATACTGACATTGAACACATGCTTTATTGTTCCCAATTCAAAAGTATACTGAATAACTGTAAAGTTGCTCATCAATTATAATATTTTCAATGATATTTTCTGTGATTTCATCTATTTATTCATATTATACCTATTAATTCATGGACAGTTTTATAGAATGAAATTAAAAATTGACTTTCTTGAAGTATTCAACACCGAGCACTAAATAATTCACAAATTGGTTCATATATTGATAGTTACAGTACAAATTTCATGTCAAAATTTTCTTTTTCTCTCTCATTTCTTTATATATATAACGTTTTTTCCAATTCATTCACTTGGCCCCGTGCTTGCGAAGATTCAAAAAATGTTTTCTGTTTGTTGCACCACTTCAGCTACCTGCTAGAATTCCATTAATTATCCTTCTTGAATCCTGACATGAAATGGTACTCCTCTTATAGTTATATGGGTAGAATTTTGCAAGATTTCCAATACCAATATACCAATGAAGGTTGCATGGTCTTGAGTGAAAATAAATATTTATTTTTATGATCTTCAATTTTCCATGGTTGACTTTTATATAAACGATATCTCAACTCAACGACTTCCTTGGAAGTTCAGATAATTTCATATGAAAGCATTCCACGATATTTTTGCGCTTTCAAACCTGAATTCCCATGTTTAAACTGCAGTCGGAATATTCCGGCTTAATTATTCGATAATTCGTATACCTACTGAACACTTTTCTAGGTTATATTTATGTTTGATGTTTTATTTCTATGATGAAATTGAACAGTAACTTTTTGTAACCAGAAATAAAGCCTTGACTGGACGTTCAAGGCCTGCTTCGATGTCAATAATTCTTAAATGAAGTATAGACTTTACGTTTCTCGACTTTTTGAAGTTGCTATAGCATTATTTAAATAAATAAATTGTGGCACCAATAAAAAAATTTTCGGATGTTTTTAATATATTTCGATGATTCCATCTAAAGTCCTAAAATTTCATACCCCTAATCCTTGGTCATTCGTCTGTGTATAAAACGTCAAAGTACAACTTTATGCCATGTCATGTTATTCTTATTCTATGCGATTCTTACGTTATGTTATTCCGCTGTATAAATCCACCTTAACAAGAAGAATTCCCGATTGCGAATGATGTTAATGAGATGGCTTCAGCATGTCTTATCCTAGCAACCCGAAGAAAAAACCCCGAGAATTTGTCCCGCGACAAGCGATTCATTCGGAACACCCCCATAAAAAGGGTGTTGCTGCCACTCTAAACTCACAATTAAATCTGCGACTTTTCTCCAATTTAAATAAATCCCCTTTGTCTTCATTTCATTAAGTTTACGACCCAATCAACAGGAATGTGGTCTTTTATAACCTAAATAAGCTCACAACACACTTCTTGATTCCGTAAAATAAAAAAAATCAAATTAACGTTAAGGGTAACTCTGGGAGCAGTTACCAAGGCGCTATAAAAACCCCGACTGCCGTCCGCCGTACTTAACGTGACGGAACTAATATTTGTTTCGTTACTAATTAACTTGGAGAGTCTTTAAAATTTTTAATTTACTGGCATTATAAATTTGACTTAATGTTTCCTGTAAGACGGCTCTGGAGCTCGCGCGGCTTGTGTTGTAGAAATTTTTCGTTAATTTTTTCTGGAGCTGTTCTTTTTGTGGCTTCCGCATTGTCGATGAAAACGTTTGTTTCCTTCGTGGAAGTCGATATCTCCTCAGACGAATCGGCCATTGCAATTCTGATCTTCCTACCCAAAGCAGAAGCGCATTCCTTTATGTTTCCTAGTGGCGTCTTCTGCAAGGGGGGAAATAGAGGAAATGACCTCATTTTGCAAACTTTTTCAAGAGCAAGAGCAAAAAAAATAAAAGGTTCAATCGTAGCAACTATAATCATAGAATATATCCCAATACAATAACCTTCATTCCTTTGAGACCTCATAAAAGGTTCAGCGTAGGCCAAAGGAAGATTGTCATTCCAAAGTAGAACTCTAGTCTCTAGTCTATGTTTTATCAGAGCCCATTCCTCGGAACATAGAGATGGCAAAGTACCATTCGCAGCTCGCTATCTTCCATCCGTCACCGGCAGCGTTTGTAATGACAGGGCGGGCTAATTGACACAGAATGGGAGCTCTAATCATCGAACCGCATACTCACTTGGCCTGGCTTCAATTACTGTTTTGTCTCACGAACTCAATTTCTATGCAAGAGCTCGTTCCCCCGCCCACAAACTTGCTACAGGTTGCTTGGCCGCATGTTCATTTAGTGTGTAGGTGGATGACACTTCTCATTCTTGACTTCTCTTTGGACACGTACGCGAGGCGTTGAGGAATGGCAAATGGGTTTGTTCCTCTAATTTTTGCGGCAACAAAGGATAACGAGCATGATTTTATTATATCAAACGTAGTGTTCGTAAATCATCGTGATATTACATTGCATTAGTCAACTTTCTAAGAAGTAGGCAGCCCCTCGTGGAACGTACCCAGAATCACAGAACTAAATTTCAAAGTTACCTTCTCAGTCTTCTCACATAGAGTTGGGTGCTGTGTTATGGTCAGATCATTTTTGCCAACTGTACCAAGAATTTTTTTTGTGCGTAGGCTTTCTTTTTTCAATATTAGTATAGTCCATTTAAGAATTATTGACATCGAAGCAGGCCATGAACGTCCAGTCGAGGCTTTATTTCTGGTTACAAAAAAGTTACTAAATTTCATCATAGAAATAAAACATAAATATAACCTAGAAAAGTGTTGAGTATACGAATTATCGGAATTATCGAATAATTAAGCCGGAATATTTCGATTGCAGTTCAAACATGGGAATTCAGGTTTGAAAGCGCAAAAATATCGTGGAATGCTTTCATATGAAATTATCTGAACTTATCGTTCATATAAAAGTCAACCATGGAAAATTGAAGATCATTCAATAAATATTTATTTTCACTCAGGACCATGCAATATTTATTGGTATTGGAAATCTTGCAAAATTCTAACCATATAACTATAAGAGTACCATTTTATGTTAGGATTCAAGAAGGATAATTAATGGAATTCTAGCAGGTAGCTAGTGGTGCAACAGAAAAAAAATTTTGGATACTTCGCAAGCACAGGGCCAAAAGAATGGATTGGAAAAAACGTAATAATGTATAAGGAATAAGAGAGAAACAAAAATTAAGAATCTATGTAGTACATGAAGAATTTTGACATGAAATTTGTACCGAACTATCAATATATGAACCAATTTGTGAATTATTCATTGCTCGGTGGTACTTTAAGAAAGTCAATTTTTATTTTCATTCATTAAAACTGTTCATGAATTATTGAAAAAATTATAATTGATGAGCAATTTTACAATTATTCAGTATACTTTTGAATTGGGAACAATATAGCATGTGTATTAGCAGAGGGAATGTGAACAGGGTACCATACAGTATAAGTATAATAAATAAACTTAAAATATCTATGAATGATACAAGAGCAAAGATAAAAATATCATTGAAAACTTTGTTTCCACGTAGTGTAGTGATTTGGATGTGTTTATTGAATAAACTGACATAATCCTATTGATGGGCATCCTTTTGCAGGGAAGGTTTCAATTTTTCAATAACCCATTTATGAAATAATTCACCATTCATTGAAATCCTTAATACCACTGTCAAGAATCGGATCACATCCAGGTAAAAATCCATCAATTGTTCCAGCATTCAAAATAGTGCACCTTCTGCCTTTACCCTTGAATATACTCGGCATACCTTTTGGATTATTTTCTAGTGTCCACTGACGAATTTGAATACCGTTTTCGAATATCCAAATTTCATCTTGATAAATGAATTTTACGTTTTGTTCCATGTATTCTAGGTATTTATCACAATATCGTATTATTTTCATTATATTTTTCTGTTTATCAGTAAGAATTTTCCTTCGATCAACTTTTTTGTATTTGTATCCAATTTTTTTTATGATATAATATAATGTTGACTTCGGTCAATTGAAATCTAGGTGCTCTTTGGCCAGTTCGAAAAGGATATCTAAACTGATATACATATTCATTGTTTTTAATTCTAGCAAAAACAAAGTCATTCAATGACTCTTTGAAGGAATAATCGTAACGGACAGGTTTTCTTCCACTGCTAATTCCAGGCTGTAATAACATGCTAATATTCTACGGACAGGGCTTGGTGAAATCTGAAAATTTAAGAGACATTGATCAATCATAATACACTTTGAGTCGGTGAACAACAGTTTACCTGAAACACTAGCGGAAATATATGCCAAATTTTTGAAAAACTCGAAGTAACACTGACAAACTGCCTGGCGTTCTCTTGTTAGGCGCGATGTATCCTGGTCAACTCCAGCCATTTTAATAGCATAAGACAAAAAATATTCAAATTCAGAGCAAATTTTTATAATTACATATTCACCAATATCTTCGATAAAATCATCAAAGCAAGATTTCTATGGGTAATGTTAGTGTTATTCCTATACCAACCTGAATTCAGCAACCCAAAATATTACTGAATAGTCTATTACCAACTTAAATTCGATTTTTCACAGCCAACCGAGATGTCAATAATTCTTAAACGGAGTATATATTATTTAACGAGCGGTAATGTAGATCATAACTCACGCAGATGAAGTTTGCAGCACGAGCCGAAGGCGAATCCTGTAATTAATCAAGTGAGTTATGACCATTACCGCAAGTTGAATACTATAACACAACCCTATAACGACTATAACAATAAATACTAAGATACAAGTACAGAGAAAGAACTTTATTTACAAATCTTAATAGTTACCTATAACAATCCATTATTTATGTTGATGTGCTTCTAAGCATGGAGTAGAAAGTCCATAGGGGCGATGCTTTATATTTAGTGCTAAGTTCACTAAAATATGTAAAAAGAACTCTCTCTGTAAACGATGACTTTATTCTTACTGCTACACCAATCTTGAAAATTGTTGTATACTCCTTTATATTTGTTTTGGGATCTTTCGGGAAATGAATTATGTATGGTAACACTGGCTAATTGTCTAATTTCTGAAAGTGTACATAATAATTCATCTTCACTATCTGAATTCATCTTTTTAAGCAAAACATTTAGAATAATAATTAGGTATCAACTTGATTTGAGAAAACGTCAAAATTATGCAAGTGTCTTCCCCTCAATACCAACAATGGACTATTTCCTTTCGGCCAATCGGCTCGTTCAGAAGCACAGAGGCAGGGAGTTATAGCAGTGAGTTATCATAACTCACGGTGTTTGTTTACAGATACTGTTAATTGCTCAAAAGTAGTTGAATAATGAATATATATTTCAATGGGAGTAGATAAATAGTTTTCAAGGGCCAATATCAAGTGTGAAGATACATTTATTATAATTTTAGTAGATAAAGCATGGAATGAGTTGAAATTTGATTCATTTCGATACATACTGAAAGAAGGTAGATATCGTACTGTATAGAAATTATTCGTTAAGTGTTATATTTTCTCGAGACTTATTTATAAGGGTAGAGCAATCGCTGAATTGACCTTTCTCTCTCATTTATCGTTTTTAATCAACTTAGCAGCGAACTGTGACGTCACAAATTCCAATTTTCCTAAGTCGCCATAATTTCGTGGTTCCACTAACTACTTTAAATGCACAATGGTCTGAGTGAATATCCACTTTTATTGCGACTATTTGAGTTAACTCTTGGGGACACGCAACACCGAACATATGGTATGACATTCGTTCCTACCTGTCATTTTCTCAACGACCAATGGGACCTGGACGAAGCAGGAGGCCAATTCACTTTACTTCTTTTAAAAGTAACAGGCTTGCCTCTTGTTTCTCTCTTCGATTTGGGGGAGCATGAATGAGCTTGCTTATCCCTCTAGAGGGGCACAATTAGACTGTATATATTTACGAGTTCCATAAAGGGTTAATTACTTCGAAGCATATTGAAATGCGTGATCAGCAACGGGCACGCTAATTAATTATTTCACTCAGCTCTATGGAATACATATACAGGCTGTTGTAATCGCCCACTATGGATCGCTAAAACTTGGTAGTAAACGATTGAACAAAAATATCATGAAGATCTTTCAGAAAGAGGAAAAGGCCCTTTTTTTCACTTCTCTCTAGTTTACGTTTGCGTTCACGTTTACGTTTACGTTTACGTTTACTTTTACGTTTACGTTTACGTTTACGTTTACGTTCAGTTACAGGTTTATCCAACAACATCCTGGAGTTTTCGGTGGGACAACCGTGAGGAAGTCCAATGCATTCTTCTGATGTGGTAATAGCACAACATTCCGAAGAAGAATATTGAATACGACAGATTGAATTGTACGAGGGGACAATAAATCATGACCGTCCTCGCTAGTCAGCAAACCGAATGTATACAATTCTCGAATCGATTTCGCCAACCATCCACTTAATTCTGTTGATATCGACTAGACCCACCTGCTTAGAGCAATTTCGACTCGTGGGGTTGGCTGTGGTGGCCATTAGGTCTATCTCTTAGGGGACTCGCACATAATTGATATATAATTTTAAAGTCCCTGGTGTTTTGGACAATAATAGTTATTACACAAATGCTTGTGTTTGCATGCTCCTGTCCTTTCATTATTCGGTTCTACCGTTATTATTAGCCCAATTTCACTAAAAACCTAAACACATTTATATGATTACAAACGTGCTGGGTTGTCGTGTTTGATATTTCTAGCGGTCTAGGAAAAATCATTCTTCTGTCACAGGACGATAAAAATTGGATATTTCGTGGGTCAATCTAGAAATGAATGAGAAGCAGTTATCTTTCATGAAGGCAGATGGTTTGTGAGGGAACTATAAAAGACCTAGCGTCTCATGTCGGGGCCATATTATCAGGAACCTTATAATTTTGGTTAGAATTTGTTGATTGTTTTACTAGCAAATGCAAGATTATCTGATGATGGAAGTTCATGAAGTTATAAATGGTCTGGAAGAGAAAGCTGACAGACCGATTTTTCTATTCGATTTTTGGATTAGGTACTACTCAAAAACGTTAAACGTAATTTCAGGAGAAGTTAGAATTTTTTTTCCTCGAACGATTCCAGATGTTTGTTATTAGAAATGATAACCCAAAAAGACCACTTGCAGTGGGTGGAAGACTTCCGATACCGTGCATACCAATAAACCAAACCTACCAGCGCAACCTGATGTCGTGTCTTCGACGCCAATCAATATCGCATTAAGATAACCGATTTCGCATAATTGAAAGCGCATGAATCGATCGGTACCGGCGTATTTGCATCAATGTAAGAAAATTACCGCGATTTCTTTGCGATAATCCGTTTCGCCAGGTCTCCGGCAAAAAGTTAATAGACCGTTTCTTGTCGATTGCATACGCAACACGAAAAAAATCGCTAATAATGGTTGCAAATTGCCGCTTAAACCCGGGAGATGTGTTTAAACGATAGATATGAGCAAAGCTGCGGTTTTCTAATGATACGTAGGAGCCGTCGATGTACTTACAGACAGAACTGCGGCAACTGCATTATTAGACGAATTACTGCAATCGGAATAGGTGGAATTCGAAGTGATGAATAGATCGATTCGAATCGCAATAGACGTGACATGTTTATACCTGTTCTTACTCCGGATATTCAATAAAGTTGATCCCTGTTGGCTTGTTGCGAAATTGGCTGTTGCTAATTTGTAATAGCAACAAATTTGCTTCTCTGGGAAACTGGCGAGAAGGTCTAATTTGGGACGTTTCTGTTTACTCTTGAATTTTGACGCGAAGAGAAATCGCATAGCGAACAATCCCTACATTAACGAAGAGGTGGAAAGGATTCAGTTCAAAATCGAACAAATAACATTATATATGAGCTCCTTCACCGTCCACAAATTCCTTTCTGTGAAGTGAGTTTGTGGACAGGCGAAAGACTCTCCTGACTCCACAGCAGTATTTTGCACTTTGTTGGACCAACTTCCACTGCAAGTAAGAAATGAAGGATCAGAAGTATCAGTGCTCTCAGAATTCGTAGAGACTAAAACTGTGAACTGGTTATACACGCAATGACATCAAACAAGGGATAGCTGCAATCCAAAAAGACCTATTAAAGACGAGTTCATAAAAAGCAGGAGTTCAAGTATGCGTATATGGATGGCCCGAAGTGAAGGGTGAACACTTCAAAACAGTCTTCCTCAGCACTCCAAATTGGAATTATAGAGGTAGACGTACGCCGTTAACCCTTTGAAGTCAGGTGGTCCCGTTAGAGTACCACAAATCTAAGAATTTTTCCTGCTTGCCTAGTATGCGCTGGTTGGAACCACATATGTTTATACGTTATTAGAAACCACTGTGGTCGCTAATATAATTGTAGTTTAGTCGAGGCGCCGTAAGTGTGGCATAGTTTTGAATAGGTAGCAAGGTCAAGCGTTACCTGTGTAAACCAACACTGTGACAACATTATTTTGCCCGCTTGTGATCTTTGCAAATTATTTTGAGGCGAGTTTTATGCTTGTTTAGTATCATAAATTATAATGTAAGGTCCCATTTGGATGAAAAATTTAGGGGGTGTATGATACAGCTAAGGAAACTATGTGGTCCCAAATGGAACCACTAGGCATTTGAACGTTATTTATATATCCTATTGATTTTTTTCAGTTTCAATTATGACCCTGAATAAAGTAACTTCAGAAATGATCTATGATTTTTTTGTACGAACTTCCTTCAGATATCCATCCGTGGATGATCTGGAGGAATTCGATATTGATGATCTGGAGGAACGAGGCAATAATGATTTTATGGAAAATATTGACCCCTTAGAGAAACTTGTTGAAAATGAACCTACAAGCAATAGTATAAATTATGAATTTGATAGCGAAAATAAACTTCCTCTAACTACAAGAGAAAGGTTCTACCTGGTACAAATTATGAGAAATGTGCACATATGCCTATTCATGGTACAAAAATTACGAAAAGCACTGCCGTGAAGGCAGGAGCTTTTGAGCACTCGTACATGCACCTTGTAGGTAGATTCGCATTTTCCAGTTTTAGAAATCAATTGAAGAAATTTTCAACAGCTGTCACAAAAATTCTGAAACTTAGGCGAAACTCCATGTCAGTGCTTTAGGTGACCAATTTTTTTTCGATAATCCGCTAGAATTTTCTACAGTATCTATGGTCTTGGTGGTGCGATCTGGACAAAATTTGGCACGTAGTGAATTCATTATTCTTAAGCTAGGTGCAAAATTTCATCCCAATCCAAACAGTAGTTTCGAAATAATCAGGAAAAAAATATTTTGAACAGCCATATTTACGGAAACCCTGGTCTAATTCTGCTCATTGATGAACGTGGCCGCGAAATTCGCGATCCAAACCCACCCTGAAAATTTCAAGTTCCTAGGCCTTTCCGTTCAAAAGTTACAATTTTCTATGGTTTCTATGGTTCTGGTCGTGCGATCTGGACAAAATATTGTTTTAATATATCATTCTCGATTAAAGTACAAAATTTCATCTCGATCGAATCCGTAGTTTCGAAATTATCGAGAAACCAAAATTTCAAACGACAGTATTCACGGAACCCCTAGTATTATTCTGCTTATTGATGAACGTGAACGCGACATTTCAGATCCACACCTATCCTGAAATTTTCAAGTCCCTAGGACTTTCCATTCGAAAGTTATGATTTTCTATGGTTTCTATGGTTCTGGTCATGTGATCTGCAGAAATGTAGCTTGAATATATCATTCTCCATTAGTATACAAAATTTCGTCACGATCGAATCTGTAGTTTTGAAATTATCAAGAAAACTAAATTTCAAACGACCATATTTACGGAACCCCTAGTATAATTTTGCTCATAGATGAACGTGATCACGACATTCGAGATCCACACCTCTCCTGAAAATTTCAAGTCCCTAGGCGTTTCCGTTCAAAAGTTACAATTTTCTATGGTTTCTATGGTTCTGGTCATGCGATCTGGACAAAATTTCACATGTGGCTTGGACACCTCATTCTCCATTTGAGTGCAATCATCTCAATCAAATCTGTAGTTTTCAAGTAATCAGGGGAACAAAACTTTGAACGGCCATATTTACGGAACCCCTGGTGTAATTTGGCCTATTAACGAACTTAACCGAGGCATTCGGGAACTCAACCTACACTGAAAATTTCAAGTCTCTAGGTTGTTCCGTTTGAGAGTTATCGTGCTTACGGCCGGACGGACGGACAGACTCAAATTTTCCGACGGATTCGTCATCAGTGAGTCGAACATAGTCGATTGAGACCATTTTCGGCTCAAAATTCGAAAAATACAGACATCGTGACGAAATGATATAGCCCTCGTGTAAGTAGTACGAGCGCTCAAAAATCAGATGCGCACATTGTAGTTCACGTTCGGTGCCCCACCGAAAAAGGTGGCACTACTCCATTTCTAATGTCGGGCTTTGTTCGACCAAGAATTCTAACTTTTTCCTTAAATTTCACCGAAAATATCAATTTTTTTTCAATTGGATTTTTTCAAGTTTTGTGCCCAATTGCCTTGTGGTCCTTATATGGAACCACATTTTTTCGTTGAATTTTGCGAAAACAAAGCAATCAAAATTTTTTTGTACAGTTTTTGTGTGTTTTCCATACCATAAGCAACAATTAAAAGGAAACAATAAAGTGTATTTGAAGAAAAAAATAATGTCGGCTTCAAAGGGTTAAGGGAAAACCAGGGATCTGTAAAACTTATTTTTGATAACTGCTTCGAAAGGTATTCAGAGAAATCTCAAAGAGGAAGGACTGAAACAACGTACCTCCGACCGGAAGCCTCGTGAGGGATGACGCCGTCTTAAGTAAGGCAAGAAGTCAATAAATGGAGGACAAAGCAGAAAAATTCGCACTGATAATTATATCAGTAAGAATTTTTCTGCTTTGTCTGGGTATACTAATCCCCGCACAAAGGCAATCGAAAGTTATCGCATTTTCAATATAATCTATTGCAAGAGAGGTACAGGTACTTCAGTAAAGGGGTAAGCTACAATAGATTATATTATGTAATGTTGTTGCGCACTAGATCATTAAAGTTTTCATTCAACAAAAACAAAACAAACAAATAGAAATATAATTTTCACGTTTCCAATAAATATCACAAAATTTTCACAAATTCAAGTTGAAGCCATAATTTGTTAACGTATTGAAACCACTACAAAAATATTTTATTGGGTATAATTGAAAATTATGGACGATTTCTGAAACACTGACGTAAAGTCAAGAGCATTTGCGCGTTTTTGTGAATTTATCGCCACAGCTGTCGAAAAAATTTCAAACTAAGGCGAAACTCCAGACTTCACGTCAGAGCTTTAGGTGGCCAATTTCCTTTTCTATGGTCTTGGTGATGCGATCTGTGCAAAATTTCATTCCAATCCATCAGTATAGTTTCTAAATTGTCAGAAAAAGAATATTTTGAACGGCCATATTTACGGAACCCCTACTCTAATTTTGCTCATTGATAAATGTGACCGCGAAATTCACGATCCGAACCTACCTTGGAAATTTCAAGTCCCTATGCCTTTCCGTTCGAAAGTTATGATTTTCTATGGTTTCTATGGTTCTGGTCATGCGATCTGGAGAAATGTAGCTTGAATATATCATTCTCCATTATCCTGGAAATTTCCCTTCGAATGTTATAATTTTCTATGATTTCTATAGTTCTGGCCATGCGATCTGGACAACATTTTGCGTGTAGCTTAAACACGTCATTCTCTATCTGAGTGCCAATTTCATCTTGGTCGAATCAGTAGTTTCGAAGTGCTCAGGAGAACAAAATTCCGAATGGCCATATTCACGGAACCCTTGTTGGAATTCTGCCCATTAACGAACTGAACTGCCGCATTTGGTAAATGAACCCACTGAAATTTTCAAGTCTCTAGGTCGTTCCGTTCGAAATTAATATTATCGAGAAGGTCTAACCTCGTAAGGGAACGAGAATAATATCAATCGATTATAGACAATTTGAAAATTAAATATTGTGAAGTTATAAATTCTTAAATTGGATTGTTCATTGATTCTTTGTTTTATTATTCCTTCATTCTTGCATTTTTTTTCATCTTTCGTATATTTATTGTTTCATTATTAATTATTCAGTTCAGCTCCCCCCAAAACAAAATCCTATCTGCGCCACTGCTTCAATGTGATAACTCATTTCATTTTATTTTCATGAACTGCAAGAGATGGAATCACAAATTTCTCAACATCAGATCAGAAAAACTCTTTTCTTTTCCTATGGACCAGATGTGATGCAAAATTTTTATATAACTCATTATGCCGATGCACCATTACACATGATTTTAGCAAGATATGGCGAATAGTTCCTGAGATACAAAAGTATTTAAAAAAAATTATTTTTATTTTCTAGTGATAAGAACCTCACGAAATTTTTTCACTTCAACTTTTGTGTCTAAATTTCAGAACTAACTAGAAAATTTCAATTCCATCGGATCAGTATTTGTCGAATTATTGAGAAAAACGAATTTAGAAAGGTATTTTTCCGAAACCAATTATTAAAGTAACTTCTAAAAAGCACTGCCGTGAAGTCAGGAGCTTTTGAGCGCTCGTTCATCCACCTTGTAGGTAGATTCGTATTCTCCAGTTTCAGAAGCAATTGAAAAGATTTTGACAGCTGTCAATTTCAAACTAGGCGAACTAAGACGAAAATCAAGTCAGTGCTTTACGTGGTTTCTATGGTTTCTATGGTTCTGGTCATGCGAGCTAGACAAAATTCTGCATGTAGCTCGAACACGTCATTCTCCATCTGAGGGCAAATATTCATTTCGATCGAATTAGTAGTTTCGAAGTAATCAAGAGAACAAAATTTCGAGCGGCCATATTTACAGTTCCCTGGGCGAATTTTGCCAATAACGAATTAACCGCGGCATTCGAAATTCGAACCTACCCTGAAAATTTCAGTTTTTAGGTCGTTCCGTTCGAGAGTTATCGTGTATACGGACGGACGGACGCACGGACTCGAATTTTCCGACGGATTCGTCATCAGTGAGTCGAACTCTGTCGATTGAGACCATTTTCGGCTCAAAATTCGAAAAATACAGACATCGTGACGAAATGATATAGCCCTCGTGTAAGTAGTACGAGGGCTCAAAAACGACGGACATTAAGGCAAAATGATAACGCTCTTGTTCATAGGAACATAATAACAAAATAAACGTTTAAATCAACATCCAATTTTAGCCTTTCAGAACATCCTCTCAGCCATCTTTTGTATTATAAAAATGCAATAAAATTATTCAATTATAAATATCAATTATACAATAATTCAATGCTCTGATAGTCTGGTATCTTCGAGAAAGAGCACAATGCATTTTTCCATTATTTTGAAAATATCAAGAGTAGCGTCACTAAAAGTTGTGGAATAATTGGAATTTCTCCATATATCGTTTGGAGGTTGTTAATTTCTGAAAATAATCCTCGGCAGTTCTAAAACCACCTTGTATGTCGCCAATTATACGAATTATATGAAATTCCTTCAATCTCTATTTCCAATCTTTTCCAAAACTGCCGTCCTACCCTGAATAATTACCCCCACACAACCTATCTCGATTACACAAACGTATCAACGATTAGAAAACGTGTAATTGATGTTTATAATGCGACGAAAAAAGTGAAACAGGATACCCCACTGGAGACAATTTGTGTTATCAGCTTGTATCTTAATTTCTGCGCCATTATTGCAGCCAACAACAAAAGTTACAGTAAGCGTAATTATGAAATGTCACCGTTTTCAGGGAGATGTTACGATATGGAAGTCAGCTCACCATTATTTCTCTTTTTGGGTGCGATTATGAGGATATCTGATTTATTAATGATATTTTAATTATAATGATTATAACTATGTTGCGGTTTGCATTTGAACATATGTATAATTTCCATGCAGCGTCTGTTGCGTTTATGTGTTTTGATGAATTTTCACCTAGAAAAATCATGGAGAATTATTCACTAACAAAAAGTGTCGTCATTTTCTCTGCTCTATCTTCCAGACTCAAGATCAGGCTTATTAGTACATGTCTCTACTGAAAAATTGGCTAATTTCTTGTCGGACCACGCAGAGTTTTCAATGCTAAAATTTTCCATGATTCAATTTATTAATGACATTTAAACTCGGTCTGGACTATTGTAATACCCTTTATATAGTCAATAAAATAGGTGTGGCATATTATTCTTTAGTCTAAAGCGGTTTATAGATATGATCTACATTCCAAATTTCGTCTTTACAAGGTGGTTCACTTTTTTGGAGACTAACTTCAACAGTCGATGAAATGTCAAGTTTCAAGGCAAAAATGTCCTATGAGCAAAGGTTGCATACCCAAACTATACAGAGTGTTCAAGTTTCTTTTATCGAGATATTCGGATTCTACTTGGAGGATGAGGTTGTGGTAGGTACTTTTTAGGGTTTGAATGGAATGATAATCAGAAATTTTCATGAGAATCCACACGACGATGAAACTTTTTTTAAGGTTACTTACCGTTCTTAGCCCCAAAACATTTTTGTCCTACGACACTGACTATTTTCCATAGTACCTACTTATCATTCCATTTTTCGTTTCTTTCGAAAAATTTTGCATTTCGCATTTTTCACGACCATTCACATGAAAAAATCGAAAAACACTTTTTCCCTGTTTCTAAAAGGAATAACTGATCAAACCGTATACATACGTTCAACTAACACAATATTAAACCTGACGCCGATGTTGAATCAATTCAGGTATCTGAAATGTTGTTTAGTGAAAAATTACCAAATCTATGATCATTTTGATTTAACATGAGATGACACGCAGCGAGACTATCGAACCAAAAACTTAAAACTAACCACACAACCACAGATTCTTGGAACCAAACCATGCAGATGCCAGTGTGACAAATGGTGTTATTTTATAGAATCGACACTTCAAGAGATTAATCACAGAATTATATGAAACCACATCCGAAAAACTCAATTTTCTTTTCACTCAAGAAAACTGTAATTTGATTTTCTTCACATATATTCATATATAGAGGAAACTACTATTCTATCGAAGCCCCATGCGTATGTAATGAAAAGACAGTATATAGACACAAAATGTAAGATGATGTAGATTCTAAGATATCGAAGTTTTCTAAAAGATTTTTTTTTTAATTCTCATAATATGTAATACGATCCCCACGAAATTCCGCAAGAACCTTTTCGTGTGGTCATTTAACAACTAACTTCGAAGTTTCATCAATCAGATGAGTATGTTGCGAATTATTGAAAAAAAAATCAGGTGGCTATATATACGAAACGCTTTGGCGGATTTCGCTCATTTACAAACTCGGAACCTACAGACTACAAACTTCAAACAACCCTGATGATTTCGGAACTCTCGGCCTTTTATTTCGAAAATTATCGAATTAATGGACGGCCATCCGGAAGGACAGAATTGAATTTGGCCACGCATTCTTCATCTGTGAGTCGTGAGTCCCACCTAATCGTTATCGAAAACCCAGTATTCACTCGAAAAACAAGAAAAAATAAGGTTTTATTTTTGGTTGTTCAAAATGTAGGTACCTACCAAACAGAAATCAAAATGAGCCAAATTAATAATCAACTCGTAAGGCAGATATGAAATATTCCGAAACAATTTCCTATAATTATTAATAGATATTGCGGTAATAAGAGCACAAAATTGAATTAAATAAACAAAAAAGTATTCCGATACCGGGAATCGAACCCGAGCCTCCTGGGTGAAAGCCAGGTATCCTAGCCACTAGACCATATCGGACTGATAGTAAAGCTAGCCAATGATTTTGTATTCGAAAAATAGTTTTTCGAATAGTTCGATATCATTGATTAATTGATTATATTTCAAACATAATCAATTTTAGAATATTGGTTAAAATAAAACTTATTATTTCACCTGACTCAAATGCTCAATAAAAAGCATACAATACAAATTTGTTCATATAAAATAAGTAGAGACCTCTATGAGAATAGACACGAGTAAGGAAATACTCTGTAGCGACATCTATAAATTTCCTCTAGAACTTCATAACTTTCCGAACTAGTAGGATTCTACTTCTCGGAACTTCTCCATTCGACATTTTATTTTGTGCACTGGCATTAGACACAGTAAGAATCAAATTTAGAGAAACCAAAAGGATATCATAAGTAGCTAGCCAAGTCACAAGGGAAACACTAGGTTTGAGATTTAAAGAGCTTTATATGTATTGACAGATAGATAGATCCTTGTAGTGCCTTATATTGGTAGTAGTGCTTTTCATGTTGGTAAACCTAACTGCATTTGACTGAAATATCGTTAAAAATTTTCAAATATCAATATCTCTCTAAACTTAACGTTTCCTTAGATTGAAACTAATACTATTCGATTTCCTATGAAGAATTGTGATTATAAAGAGAAATCATCGAAATCAGAGGTCGTCAGTGAAGTAAACAACTGTGGCCAAAGCGTTTTGCCTCAACCATCTGAAAAACATCCAGTGTTCAGTGGGAACTGAATAAAAAAAAATGTAGGTGATAGTTTCTTTCATTAAGAGAACGAGGAATACCATCAGGGGATAAAACAATTTATTCAACTAAGCACACATATCTTTACTTATCTAAAAAATATATACAAGACAGACACTGGGTATAACAAAAATATGAGACCATACTGTGTTCTCAACAATAGATCTCCAAATATTCTCATAGTAACATTATCTACTTAAGCCGAAATTGTATTAAGAAATAACATAACCCAAATTGACTAATCCCTTAAATTTGTAAAGGATATTTTTGTGTTATGCTGTTTCTCCTATTAAGGTTTCTGAAGGTTTTGATTTCATAGGACCTCTGGAAAAAATGTTTTTTCTTACCTCAGTCACTTCAGTGAACAAATTTTTCAATCATTATCAGTAAAAGTTTGTCAAAACTAACAAAATATGTACTTACTATTTTTTGAATTGATTCACTAATTGTGTCGTAAACACATAGACATTGTAAAACAATTATAAATCCAGAGAAAATATATAAAATCAACATCAAAACCACCAAAACAGAGATGTTAATTAAATTAATATAATTGAACTAAACTTTTTTGTCTCCCTGAGCGTCAATGAATGTATTCAATTATTTTGAATTAAGGTAAAAGTGAACAAACTAAAATATGCTAAATAAAACAATTGAGTGAGATTTTATAATACAATCAACTTTCCATTTTTTCTCTCTTAGACTGAAAGATCTGCTCCATATTTTGAACACCTAATTAAAAATAAATAAATTGTTCTAATTGATACAGAATTTTGAAACAGAATTTATGTGATTCATTCATTCTACTTCATCAAAAGGAACATAATTGCCGTGTTCTCACTAATCTTGAGATTTAGTTACAAATAAAACTTTTCAAATGTTCATAAGCTGTATTCATGACACCCCAACTTATAAATGCCCTAGAACAATTGGTATGGATGCCTTTGTATATACCTCTAATTGTGCCACCTCTCTCATAATAAATCTGAACTAAAACCTTCCAGAAGCTTTCAAAATCACCACCAATTTTTGACTGCATAGCTATCTTAACGACATTCAAAGGATAGAATGCAGTAGATAGTAATAAACCTATGGATGCACCACACATAAATTCTGCTAATGTTTTATTTAACTTAGATTCAAAAATTGGCATTCTTGCCTGAAATTCTTCTCTAATGATGAAAAAACCAACATTTGATGGTCCGTTGCGGAGTAAAATGGGTACAAGACCTCGGTAAAATTCTTTGAAACCATATTGGCTTCCCACAACTTGAAATGCATGAAAGGTATTTCTAAAATGATTGTGATATCCAGAATCACTCAACAAGGTTTGTATTCTTTCAAAGGGCATCAAAATGCCTTCTGATGTTCCTGATATTAGGGCAGCAGTAGTCTTAGCAGCATACTTGTTCATTCCATTATCAATGAGAGGTCCCTTAACTTCTTCATATACTCCGAACATAATCGACATAGAAAATGTTTTTTGGCACAAGGGTGGCAACATTCCCCTATATAAAAAGTACATACCTTCACCCTTGAGTTCCAAGAATGCATTGTAAATGTTAATACCATGTAACATCTGTAAGCAAAAATAAAATATAAAAATGATAACCCACGGATTTATTATAATATCATATGATGTATTTATATACTTACTTGTCTAAAAATCATCTTATTTATGGGATATGTGCAACCGACGTTGATAACTGCAGCCCCCCAGCCACAAGCAAATTCTCGCCAGCCTCCATTCTGTCTAGGCTGATTGAATGTTGAATTAGTTACCTTAACTTCTAATCCATCAGATGAAGTACTCATTGTTTTTTGTTAAGGTTATTTCAGTTTATTTAGGTTATGCAATGTTTTCTTGACGATTTATCAATCTCTTGAAAAACTTAAGCAGAATTTAGTGTTCGAGACTAGGCTTTTAATACTCCAAAATAAATACAGATTCATTTTTGCTAAAAAGTTTCCAATTCTTACTACTTCATGGTAACCACAGAATACTTGCAATTAGCAAGCAATTGAAAGTCACAGAAAAAACTGATCATGCTTCATGAATATTTTTAGAATATACCTTGCCGTATTGTGTGCATGGTAGATCACTTTTCTGTCACCATCTTCTAAGCTTAGTCAAAAAACCTTTTCTACTGGAACCGAAACACTGATCCGGTTTCGGTTCTGTACCAGCTGTTTTCGATTGAATGTTAACCTGACATCTGTCATAGTAGTCTGGAAAATGATTAATTTATCTGATTAGGTCAATTTTCAATAATCGCGCTTACCCTTGCTAAGTTGGGGGCTATAATATTAGTAGAATGTTCCAAATAATGAAGCAAATTATCAACTTATTCGAGAATTTATACTAAAGAGTTGAGGTTGTCAGCTGAACCGAAAACAGCTGATCAATGAACTGAACCTGGATCAGTCCCAAAGCCATAGAATAGACAACTGTTCTCAATCAAAAATATTAATTTGAAGTTTTTGGTTTATCACAGGGTGTTATATTTGTAACACTGATTCACTCATGTAAAGAAAACAATAACCTGCTATACGAATTTTATGTTCTTAAGTTCTTACTTGAGAGGTTAAAACCATATTCAACAGATGATTATAATAATAGTCTCCTCAAGAAAATTGTTTTTGATCATTTTTGAGCGCTCGTACTACGTCACGAGGGCTATATCATTTCGTCACGATGTCTGTATTTTTCGAATTTTGAGCCGAAAATGGTCTCAATCGACAAGGTTCGACTCACTGATGACGAACCCGTCGGAAAATTCGAATCTGTCCGTCCGGCCGTAAGCACGATAACTCTCGCACGGAACAACCTAGAGACTTGAAATTTTCAGTGTGGGTTCAGTTCCCAAATGCCGCGATTGACTTCGTTAATAGGCAGAATTCCACCAGGGGTTCCGTAAATATGGCCGTTCGAAATTGTGTCCATGTGATTACTTCTAAACTACAGATTCGATCAAGATGAAACTTTGTACTCGAATGGAGAATGATATATTAAAGCTTCATTTTGTCCAGATCGTATGACCAGAACCATAGAAACCATAGAAAATTATAACTTTCGAACTGAAAGGCCAAGGGACTCAAAATTTTCAGGGTAGTTTTGGATCGCTAAATTGGGCCAGGAGTTCCGGCCGTTCAAAATTTCAAGATAATTTCGAAACTACTGATTGGATTGGTATGAAGGATGCACATAGATGGAGAATAATATATTCAAACTACGTGTGAAATTCTGTCCAGATCGCATGACCAAGACCATAGATAACATGAAAATATTATAGCGGATTATCAAAAAAAAATTGGTCTCCTAAAGCACTGACGTGAAGTCTGGAGTTTCGCCTAAGTTTGAAGTGGTCTCTAAAACTTGAAATTGCGAATCTACCTACAAGGTAAATGAACGAGCGCTCAAAAGCTTCTGACGTCACGGCAGTGCTTTTTATAATTTTTATTTATTAAATATATGGTTTTATAATTAATCTCGTAAACAGGTATAAGAGGTAACGGAGAGCTATGCCGGGCTCATAATTTATAAACCAAAAGAGATCGAAGATAACAAAATCTAAACGATAAATTTTGGTTTTTAAAAACCACATATGATTGTATTTACAGGATTTGCAATGAAATTTTATATTCAGAATAGTGGAGCAAATATGTAAAAGAATCGATGTACATATTATAAAGTTATTTCCAAAATAGTGAATAAATGTAAAATTGGACCATGCTGTCCTTCCGAAATTAAAATGCACAAAAAATTCAGAAATGATTTTTCGTGAATTACCTATAAACTGATTGTTTTCAAGAGAGTAGCTTCAGACGACTGACGGACATATCGCAAAATTTGTAATTTCAAGGTGGGTTAAAACAGATCATGCCTGAGATGACCCTTGATGTTTTTTATAGGAAATGAAAACAAAAAGTCCAATGTTCCTCAAAATATCTAAATTTGAATAATAAAATAACATGAGAAATATGACTAACCAATGAAAATTCATGTGTGGCCCAATTCTCAATTTTCATTGGTTGTTCTTAGGTTATGTTATTTGTCATTCATATCTCTTGAGCTCAACTGTTTTCACATTCATTTCCATCTATTTCTTTTTTCTCAGATTTTATTTTAACCTTAAGAGGGGTCATGTACTTTTGAAAACATTCAAAAGATAAGATTTTTAGTTGAAGTTTTAAGCTATATATTATATGCGAACCTATTTAAATTTCAATAATTATTTTTCCATTCGGAATATCGTGAGTATTTAGATCAAATAAAAAATAAAACTGATGGATAATGAACATAAATTAAACTGTTTTTTTCAGATGTCTCTAGTTGAGGTTTCTAGATATAAATCCTTCGAAGGTTTTCAAGTCGTGTTTTCACACAAATCTAAGACATTAGGATGTACTATGAAATTTGGTATATATCTACCACCCCAAATTGAAATGAAAAAATTACCAGTTATTTATTGGTTATCCGGTCTCACTTGCAGTGAGGCTAATTTCATCGAAAAGGCAGGTGCCCAAAGGTAAAACATACAACACATAGTTTCTCAAACTGTAAACTGCATTCCATACATTTTTAAGGTATGCGGCTGAGCATGGTGTTGTCATTGTAAGTCCAGATACATCTCCAAGAGGATTGAATCTTTCGGGTGAAAAAGATTCTTGGGATTTTGGGGAAGGCGCTGGATTTTATGTAGATGCCACACAGGAACCGTGGAGTAAAAATTATAACATGTTCAGCTATATCACTAAGGAACTCAGAGATATTATCAACTCTAATTTCAATGTCCTTGAAGGCAAACAGTCAATTATGGGACATAGGTAATATAAACATGATGTCATGGAAGTAGATTAACAATTTAGAATTTACAGTATGGGTGGACACGGAGCTCTTATTTGTGCATTGAAAAATCCAGGTCTCTACAAATGCGTGTCAGCATTTTCTCCCATTTGTAATCCAAGTAAATGTCCTTGGGGAATAAAGGCATTTACTGGCTACTTGGGGCCGCAAGAAACGTCAAATTGGTCGGATTGGGATGCCTCCGAACTTGTGACCAATTACAATGGGCCCAATCTTCCAATTTTGATTGAACAGGTTTGTAAATTTTGACTCTGATTGGTTCAAAAAGTATTAGAATTAATAGAAAATCTAAAATAATTTTCGTAGAATAAATAATCCTACTCCTAAGTCAGAACGATAAATAATCCAAGTGACAAGAAGAGTAGTGCTGGCACGTAGCGTCGGTGTTCGCCCCTCTCTATTTCCTTTTCGATAGGAGTTTAGCTGTGTTTGGAAGGGAAAGAGGAGAAAGTGTGGTCGTTCTGTGTTCGACTTTCTATAAACATTTCTTTCCAATGCATTAATATTGCTTTGCCAAGATGTATCCTTGCCAGACCTGAATATGTTCCTAACAAATAATTGCTAAATTTCTTGTAGGGCTCTTCTGACAAATTCCTTAAAGATGGACAACTTCTACCAGAAAACTTGAAGGAAGTTTGTGTAAATAAAGATATATCAATAAAATTCAGCAACAGAGAAGGATACGATCATAGCTACTTCTTCATTGCTTCTTTCATTGGAGAACATATTAAATATCATATGACATGCATTGGATGCTAATGCAATGCAATGATTTTTTAAGATTTAAAGATGATCGAGGATTGAATTTTTCTAATCAGCCATTAAAGAGTTCAACTAATTCATCTCAGATTGTCATTTTCAGGCACATTCTTGATGGTATTCATGGGAGATTGCCAATGAATCAAATTGATGTTAAAATAAATATATATTTTCCAATTGATAAAATGGGTATTATTTACAATAAAATACAATTTAACTCATCTCCATTATTTCGAGGATTTATCACATAAAGTTTTATAATAAAAGTTAATAAATATATCAATGGTGATGAACTTCATATTGAATAAATCAGCTAGAAATTCAATATCTTTTTTTCCACTTTGTCAACTTCACTCAACAGTGAATTTGTGTCATTACCCATAAATCCTGTTTTACTCAAATCCAATAATCTCCTTTCTAAGTCTTCTCTATTTAAATCATACTTCAAGCATAGTTGCATTAATGGCACATATAGGAGTAGAAGATCAAAATCACTCACACCTTCGTAACGATGTAGAGCTAGTTCTGCCCATTTTCTCCATTTAATACCGACAGCTTCTACTCCACACCCCAAAAGTCTGCATAAAGATACAAGCACAGCTGGTGATCTGTCAGTAAAAACCTATAAAAGAATTGAAGATTTGTTTTGGGAATATTAATGTTTAAATTTTGATACCTACTTTATTCAATAACAAAAATATGGCTTCTAATATTGGAAAAGCATCATTGAATTCTTTTTTTTCCAATAATTGTTTAGCTTTGGTCAGTTCTGGTTCTTGTAAGAACACCAGAAGAGACTTAGAATTCCTCAGTTTCATATTAGAACTAACATGTTTTAGCAGTGTCTCAAATCCAGTGCTTCTTGATGAAATAAGAGAATTATCGAAATTGCCCAGTAAAACCTTTTTAGGAAATTCAACCGATACCATTAGTTCTGGGTATTCTAATTTCAACGAGTTGTACAAACTCAAGAAGTGTGTATACCTCCTTTCAATCAATGAAGGGCTCAAATCATCAAACCCGGATATGTGTCTTACTTGCAGATTATAAACAACATATTTTTTTTCCTCCTCGTGTATCCTAGCTGAGATGATTTCAAACACGAGATTACTTCTGTCATTACCTGGAACGCAAATAATCACAAAGGAGTAGGAATAATATTACTTTGTAATTACCTGATATTTGAGTCATTCTTTCAAATTAACTGCAAAATTAGCTATTCTATCATGAGAAATAGACTTTAGTAATGCAGTGTATTAAATATCTATTAGGGAGACTGGAAGTAATCTTTTCTACGTAAACTGAACTTGTGTTAATTTAATATTTACAAACAACGCACTGAGATCATAGACGAATGCGAAATACATAGATCATAGATCTATGGCGAAATGAGAGTAATGATCACAGAACACCTACTAGAAATGTAATAATTGTAGTTGGCATGGTTGGCATTCACTGACTGATTGTACGAGTGACGTAAATGTGTCAAAATTTCTGAAGTTACATCTTGGGCCTTCGAGCTGTCAAATGTTTAAGAAAGTCTATTCCGAAAACAAATACCTAATAAGTGATGAATAAAATAATTGTTGATTAATTTTAACTCTTTGCAAATGGAGACTTGAGTGTGTTCACAAAATAGTACCATAATTAGCATAAATTAAAGTAACACGTATTTAACCGAAAACGTCATAAGGTGTTATAAATACTGTAAAAAAAATTTTGAAATATCTGGAACAAAGATGCCTTTATTTGGAAAGTCCCAAAAAAGTCCTGCTGATGTTGTGAAGGCGCTTAAGGAAGCAGTCAATTCGCTAGAAAAAGGTGATAAGAAGGCGGAGAAAGCGCAAGAAGATGTAAGCAAAAATCTACTGCTTATTAAGAATATGCTCTATGGTACATCGGATGCAGAGCCCCAAACGGATATAATAGTGGCGCAGCTTGCCCAGGAATTATACAACAGCAACCTGCTGCTTCTACTCATCCAAAATTTGAACCGAATTGATTTTGAGGGTAAAAAAGATGTGGCACAAGTTTTCAACAATATCCTACGAAGACAAATTGGGACCAGATCACCGACTGTAGAATATATTTGTACGAAGCCTGAGATTTTATTCACCCTCATGACAGGATATGAGCACCAAGAAATAGCTCTAAATTGTGGTACTATGTTGAGGGAATGTGCTCGATATGAGGCTCTTGCTAAGATTATGTTGTATTCAGATGATTTTTATAATTTTTTTCGATATGTTGAAGTGTCTACATTTGATATAGCGTCAGATGCATTTTCCACTTTCAAGGTATGTTAAAATAAGGTATTATAAATTGGGCAGGATTGAATGTATGATGTTATTAGGAATTGTTGACCCGACACAAGGTTGTGTGTGCAGACTTCTTAGAAACAAACTATGACAAAGTATTCGAACATTACCAAAGTCTACTGAATTCAGAAAACTATGTCACCAGACGACAGAGTTTGAAATTATTAGGGGAACTCCTCCTTGATCGACACAATTTTACTGTAAGTTTATTTGATTATATTCAGATAATTTTATGAATATTATATATACGTAAATATTATATGATTTTTTTTAGGTTATGACTAGGTATATATCCAATCCAGATAATCTAAAACTAATGATGAACATGTTGAAAGAACGTTCTCGTAATATCCAGTTTGAAGCCTTCCATGTTTTTAAAGTATGTATTTTCACTAGTAATACCACTAGAGGTCAAATTATTTCAATTTTTTCGAGCTCTTGAATATTTTGAAAATTAATTTAGTTTTCTAGAAATATTCTTGAGCGAGAAAAAATTTCCGGATTTAATTTGACCTCGTGTGGTATTCGGTAAGAAAATTTCACACCAAATGCGTTTATTTACAACAACATCAATTTTCGTCTTCATCAAGTATAATATTCTGTCATTATAAACGTTAAAAAAATTTCCAGTATAATTCGCTGTGGGGTATCCACGAGGAAAAAATTTCCACTAAAATTCATCCGTTGCGATGGTGATCTGTCAGAAATACACGTTCTGATTGGTTAAAAATCACATGTGTGGAATTTTCATGCAAATTTATTATCAGGTGTCATTGAACATATTCTTTAGTGCTTTTGGATTCTCAAGCCGAATGTATAAAGAAAAATAATGCAATTTAAGTAAAGAAGTTTTCAGTTTCTTTCAAAAATGTATAGAGCGACATTACATAAGAATAGGAAAAAACGATGACGAATTACTATGCTTATGTCGAAATTATGTTTTCAAAACAAACATACTCTGGTTATTAAGTGCTTTCCTTTTGAAAATTGACGTTTGTATTGTATCCATCAACCACGATTAATTTGTTTTTCAAGAATTTAGGATTTTGTTTATTTTTAGGTATTTGTGGCCAATCCAAACAAACCAAAGCCGATCCTCGATATCCTTTTGAGGAACCAAGAAAGACTAGTAGATTTTTTGATGAAATTCCATACAGATAGAGCAGAAGATGAACAGTTTAATGACGAGAAAGCCTACCTGATCCGTCAGATCCAAGAACTTAGGCCTGCGGCTGGCCATTAAAAATGCAATTGAGAACACTAGACCTATCAGCTCTAACAATTTATGAATTGGCATATCACTGCTGTCTATTATTAGTTGAATTGAGTGAAATTATTGTCGGCCCCTAATTTTCTAATTGTAGGATGCACACTTTGGGCTTGTGATCTCATCGAAAGATTCTTGAAGTGTTTATGTGCATTTGGTGCTATCGTCAATAATGGGTTAATATCTTGATTTATATTAATTATTTGAATTATGTTTTTTATTCAATGGTGAAGTTATGTTATATGCAATTTCTATACAAAATAGCTTCAGATGAAAAAGAGTGTTTTGAATTGCTGTGATGCAGTACGTTGAGCAGCTAATCTAGTTCAATCACTAGATAGTTTTAACAATAAACATTTTAAAATGTTGTGTTACAACAATATACAAGATTTTATTTTTTCATCTAAAAGATCCCGAAGTTAGATTATTTTCCCTTATATATTATCATCTGTCTTCAATATTTCACCTTTTTTAATTCTTTGAACAATAGGGGCCTTCTTGAATTGATTCTACAGTAAGTAGATATAAACAATATTATCATTGCTAGTAGTAATTCTTTATATTCTTTCTATCATGTTCCAATTTTTCAATAAATTATTTTCAGTTTTTGTTTGTTTTTTTATCATTTTATGGATTCAAAAATGTTCCAGGGTGCAACTCCTGTGAAATATTTCATTTGGTCAATTCATCAGAGTAATATTTACACCGTTGTCAATTAAAGGTTGTACACATGAAAGAAGCAATTATTGATTTTAATTGTTGACAGCAGTGATGATTGTATGATTAGTTAAACCATTTAGATAAGTAGGACAGAGTTCCTAATAATTTGAGAAGCTAATTGCCTAAAAAGCTATTTTATGATACCTGCCCCAAGTATTTGCAGGGTTGACTTAGTTTATTCAATAATTGGTAAAATGACTTATTTACCCAACGATTCGACATTATTATTTCGAGTAGATGTCTTTGATTGATTTACGCCTAAAACTGGACCTCACCTTGTTCTTTCTAGCCTTTCTTTCACCCATGTTTCAAATATATCCTGTATTGAAAATTTGTATTCAATGTTCCAAAAAAGATCAATAAAATCTATGATACAGAAAATTTTTTTTTTCATAATTTTGGTTTATTTTTCCTTTGATTTGAGAAAAAATAATTCAACTATAGTTTTTTGCCTTCAAATTCTAAATATTTTGCGATTAGCAATTTGGTGTCGACTTGAAATAAATGATTTATAATCAGCATTTCTATTAGCCCAGATAGTTAGAGAACTGGATATTTCAAAATTGCCGGATCTTTTTCAGAAAATAATGTACTGAAATCTTTGTGCAACAAGTGCAGTTTTTTTACAGCAAGGCCGTACTCCAAATGGTTCCTGAGTTATCAATTTTAAATATCAATAGAACAAATTAATACACACATCGGAAAAGTCTTGGAATAATCTTTGAAATACTATATAGAAGGTATTTGCGAAAATTTCCGATTTCTTCAAATAAAACGTAAGGTTTTCTTGGAAAGTCGACATTTATTCAGACAAAACTTACAGTATTTACAACTTAAAAAAAATTAAACAAATATTTTTTTTATCATACTGATGGAATAAAGAATATACGAAAAAATCATTCTTTGTTAGAGTTATTTCATCGAATGAACTTCAACAATTGTCATTCCATATTACCTCTACAAAATAAATGCGACAAATTTCCAACAAAAAGAGTATCAGATTCGATATTGTTTGTCGAAATTATCAATAATTTTGATTCAAAGTGTGAAAAAATAATAAATGAATGAAAATCTTTTTCAAAAACACTAATCATTGTTTGAAATTTTCATATACTCCCTTTTTTATATTTTAGGACTTACAAGGAGAAAAATGAAACAGCAATTGAATAAAGAAAGATTTCGACAATTTTTGGGGCTATTTTAGTTTTTCTGAAATTTTAAAAATGAGAAGTGTTTTTGATCAAATAACACATTTGAGAGTTGCTTGATTATATTTGGAATAACATCAATTAGTTTGTTAAGTAAAAACACCTATGAATACTTCAGTACCTACAACATATAGTATCAAAATGAAATTCACAAAAAACTCATTTGCCAAATTTACAATTTTAATTCTTAAAAGTAAAGTTCGCACTGCATAACTGAAGATTTTCGGAATATCGTTATTTTTTCAATGAAATAATTCCAACTTGCATTTATACATTCGACCCAATGTCATTAACAACAAATTTTTTCCAGATGAAAAATGTTCACTTTATCAAAAGTTCGCCGGTGATGATCTCAACCACCATTTTGCTTCGAAGGTAAGGCATATCCTCTTGCTTGAACGAAAATTTTGCATCGCGGGAGTAAAATTCCGCAAATGTACAGGAAAACATGCCACAATCACTACCATTCATCTGTTGGGGTATATCTCTGACACATTCTGCGGTAAACTCACTGGTGTCATACTCAGTTTTCTTTTTATCCATGTGTTCACTTTCAAGGTACCTTCTAAGCGCATTCAAGCATTTTTGATTACTGCTGCCCATGCTGTCATAATATTTGATTGACTTGTTCCTGTAAACAACCAAAAGTGAGGGTTCAATAAGAAATGAGGCCATAATGGCTAAGCTTTTATCATATGAATATTCCGTTTTATGTTTGCTATCTCTTGCAAAAATTTGTGATCTACATATTTGAATTTATGAGAAAATAACTGGTAAATTTGAAGATTGTTTGTTTTGATGTGCAGAAAGCTTTTCAAACTATTAAAATTACAGGAAGATTCTTGAAATCAAAAATTAAGTTTGCCATTTTCCGAGTTTTCAAAATTGGAAAGGAGTAATGAATGGTTTTTTAACAAGTTCATCAAAATCTTACCTGAAGTCAATAATGGACATACACCAATGGACGCCCAAATGAATGGGTACACAAATGATATCCATAGAAAAGAGGTCAATTCTTCGAGTCCACCTTCTCAATGATTCTGGTCCATCCTTGATTAACTTTGGATAGAAGAATGTATTGAAGCAATGAGATTTTGGATGGTTTTCTGACCCTGTGTTGCTTCTCTCCATTATAAGGTTCATATAGAAATTAATGACCTAAAAGAAGATTTTGTCACATGGCAGATCGATCTAGAGTGAATTTTAAATTTTGGTTAATTATTCCCAAAAATAAATCTTTGCAATTGTCAGGAAAACAAATTTGAACACCCCTGAAATATTCCGAGTTGAGGTTTTGGGAAACACATTGAAAATTCGTTTGTTCCCCTCCACAGTTTCATCTGAAACTATAATTGGATAAAAATGATTGCCATGTTCTCAACCATTTAAGCTAATCAACTTCATAATAAAATGCATCAGTGTCCGCTGATTTGATTCCCATGGAATCTTAAATTTTTCCTTACTTAAAGAATAAGTTGTCAAAAGCTTATAAAAAAACATTCTTTATGTACAATTTATTGAGTTTTTTCATAACTTTTTCACCACAAGTTCCAAAGTCGAGATAGGACCGAGTTAAACAGTGCTTACCTCATCATTTAACCAATTTAAGCCAGCCAGAGTTAGTATGTCCTTTCTCGTAATGTTAAGGTTGAATTTTCTAACTAAAACTTCATTAGGGTTTCCTTTGAATGCCTTGTTTACCAGGGCATATTGTTCTTGTGTGAGTTGAGGTAATTGGGGCTCTTCAACCTCGATAGGCAAAACCGCTTCTTTTATTAGAAGACATCTGTCCACCTGCCTTGTTAAATTTCCTATTCTGATATCCCTATTGATATCATTCAATTTTTTCGATGACTCTTCAAGATGTTTTATATCCTTGGTTCTCTCCTCAATTTGTTTCCTATGACTTTCCACCCTAAAATTTCATAGTAATTTTTGTTGAACGAATAAGCACTTTCGAAAAGGAATACCTATTGAAGAGATACCCTAGTACATTACCCATTCTGCCGATTGTTGAAATGAATCGTTGGCAAAATGATTTTTCAAGCAGAAGTTCTTGACATTTTGAAATAATTCAAAATTAACGTATTGAATTTCATAGAGCACATTATATAGAAAAACATTTATCAGCTCTATTCGGTACACACTTTCACTCAAAGCTTATGTTCGTTTCTTTCAGCTTTAAGATGAATATATTTTATTTGTAAGTCTCAAGTCTTTGAGATTAAAATGATATGCATACATGGTTATCTCAATATTTTTCTTAAACAAAATCAATTTCTCAAAAGTTGAAGCAGAAACTAATCAATTCCTATCAATAGTCACAAAAAATTCTGGTACTTACAAATCTGCCAACCATTTTTGATTTGAAACGTAGGAAGTATCAACAATCTTTTTGAAAGAATTAACTGGCTCCACTTTGAAATCATGTTCAGGGGAAGGGGGCCTGGGTAAAACTTCCACATCAGATTCAGAATCTTGAATTTCTACAGGTTCATCATCGAAACTGCTCAGAACTTTTTTTATTTTATCCCTCACAGATAACTTTCCCGATAAGCTGCTTCCATTCTGTTCCTCATGTGTAAGATCTATCAGAGGACCCGTGGGAGTATGATATTTGGAATTTTGCCTTGAGAGATCGACAAGTTTTCTACCTCTACTGCTAAAATCATACTTTGACAGACGGCTATTTGGTGTAAAATATTGTGAGTTATCATTGAAACTATTTTCCGATGACAAATGAGACTCCAAGAGATTCTGAAATTCTTTTTTATCATCCAGTCGGGTTGTGTACGAAGATACTTGTCTTCTATTGACGTTACTATTACCATTAATCATATGCTTTGAAGCTGCCATTCTAAAATTACTCGAATGATTTTGTTTTTCCGGCAATATAGTTTGGAAAAGAGAGAGAGGTTTCACAAATCTAGAATTATTTTTCTGAAAATCTTTCTTTTTAGCAGAGGTTTTATATTCTCCAACAAATTTGATTTCATCGTCATCATCTTCCCTCATTCTGATATCAGCAGGAGTTGATGTGTTGTATCTTTTTCTGAATCTATCCTCATTTTTAGCATAATCATCATCAAGTATTATAACCTCTTTAGGAATTGTATTCCTTGGAGATTTTATATTTCTTATGGGTCTTCTTATGACATCAGGAGAGATCAAAATATCTGGGAATGAAAATATTTTAAACACATTCTCATTGAATTATAATGAAACGCTCACCATCCATTTCTCTGCGAATAGGGCTTTGAATTCTTCGGAATTTGGGACTGCTAAATATATCGATATCGTCAAAATCATCCGTAACCCTAAAATCAAAAATGAGTTATCACAGCCATCATTCTAGATTCTATGAAACCTCTCAGCTCATTCAGTTGAGTTAACAAATCATTGAGACGAATGAATTATAATAAAATTTAATAAATAGTAACATGATAGAAAATATACAATAAGCAGTATGTCATAAGAAAATTTGGACTTGCCTCCTCTTCCTTAAAGGTTCAGGGAAGTTAAAACTGAATAGATTCTTAATGTAGTTCAGGATATCCATGATATAGTTTCTGAAGATTTCATAAATGTCCTGAAACGAAAGAAACAATTGACTTGTTTTCTAGCAGAAGCAAAAGTACCGCAGTCGCACCTGATGTATGTCTATTATGGAATTGTTTCATTTCAATACAAAACGGTTTGTTAATTGTTATTACAAATCCGTGATAAATATTTCACAATTGTACTATTTTTCTCGACTAATTGAATATCCTCAAAACTATCAACTTTCTGTTCGTGTAATATTAAACATTAAACAAAAATTTTCTATGAAAGACATAGAACAGAAGTGAAATTATGTTTCTTAGTTTTCCTTTCGAACTCTCATTGCATAAACGTTGGCTTACGTAAACGAAAATTCAATTCAATACCCATCAATTGCATTCTATTTATGTTGGAATTTATTCCGAATCGTAAAATGAATAGATATGTTGAATTATAAAAAAGTTCTGGGTTTTATCAATAGTGACATTGGACACCATTGTTGACAAACGGTTGTCATAGAAGCCAACTGTCAATTCTCAAAAATCTCAAATCCTCACTACGCTTCCGATCGCGATTAGTTTGGTAGTTGTCAGTTGAGGAAAGCAGAGTTTGTGTTGTGTTGTGCGGACATGGCTTCCCGTAAAAAGCAAGACGAGAAAAACTTGAAAAGTCTTCGCGAGTTAGCTGCCTTGTCTTCTAACAAGTACTGTTTCGATTGTAATCAAAGGGGACCCACATACGTAGATGTAACAATAGGCTCATTTGTTTGCACTAAATGTTCTGGACTATTGTAAGTACCGTTCTTTCTCTAGAGATATCTCGATTTATTTTGAAAGACGTTCGCCACCGTCCTCCTGAATGTGAAGGGCATTCTATTTCAAATGTGCTAGCAACATTCTAGACAGAATTATGGCATTTTTACTAACTTTCTAGTTAATGCAATTTGCTGTCCGATGATATCAGTGGTAATTTATTGAGTGAATTATCTTCTATCATTAATCCGAGGAGTATTGAAGGATATTAACCTCAACAGAAGTTATCATGTCATCAATTCTGGAAACCTCTTTCACCGAGGAATAGGTGTTGCTATTCAATAGCACTACACACTTCGTTTTTATCTGACAAAGAGTGCTTTCTGTAATGAATTCATGAAGGAATAATCTAATCATTTGTTCTGTATCTGCCAGTTGCGTATGGATATATGAACATTCAAGAGTATGCTAAGTAAAACTCTAATACCTATTCCGTTTCATTCATTGGTCATAACTTTTAGGGACACAAACAAATGTTACCTTTTGTAGATTTTCAAATACAATGAATCTGTTTTATAATAACCTTCTTCTACTGTGAAATTAATAATCTGATTTCTCATCGTGTTGATGTCATACCTACCTGCGCGCGGTACCCGACAATCTAAATATCTACAACTGCGTGAGTGGTACCGGTACCTTGCCGTACCAATGGCACCGTGAAAAGCTGTTCCGTGAACGTTAAATTCAGTTCTTGAACGTTTTATCGGGAATAGAATCTAGTAGCCATAAATGTCACTGTATATTTTGCGAAAACTTTTTGTTTCCTTATCTTTATTTTTCAAGAATTATCGATAGAAATATTATTTTGAGAATGAATCATTAGCGAATTCTACGTAATATCCTATAGTATACAATTACGGAAGAAAAAAAAAATGGAAAAATATCAATTAAATCGTCTATTGTTCTGAATTGCATTCTAAGGAAGCTATTATAATAATTAATAAATGATAGTGAATTGAAGAAACTCTGGTCTTACCATTCTCGTGAAATACAATGGATTATAAACACCATCCTGACTACATACCTACAATAAACGTTGCACGTTACGTAGTTTTGTCATCATTGAATATTCTTCTGCTTCAAGAATGGCCAATGAAATTGAAAAGTGTGAGAACTAGCTCTATAACATTTCCTTCCTGGACATCCATAAGTGAAGAACGGATCATAATAATTCTATGCGTTCGCAGATACTAAAGAATTTTTTAATAAATTCTGTGATTACTTGGAGTACTTTTGCACAGAATTCTAAGTGAAAAAAACTTTTCGTTGGGTGATTGAACTACGAGTGAACAACCACCATGACATCGTTAATATTTTGCCCATCTGAATTTTCACGGTTTTATGCACATTCCCAATTCATATTCAGGATGCAGGTGTGCCTTTCAAGCTCGTACGTTGGTACCACTTGTGTTATCGAAGAATGTATTTCAACAGCTGATTTTGCCCACTCGTTGCCGTTAGCAGTCGGCGTCGTTTCCGAGATCAACGACTGGTTTATGACTTGTTGATACTGTGAAAACATTTTCATTACACTTAATTGGATATTTTGATTTGCTAAAACTTCACTTTAGATCCTACCTCCGATTTTGATGATTTTTTTTCTGAACACGACCTTTTTCATGAGAAATTGAATAGTATAGTCCCAATATCTGGAAATTCTCGGAAACTTTGTAGTGCAAAATTGGGATTAACATAATCAGAAATTCATTCAACAGTTCCCAATCGGAAAATCATAGAAAATGAAAAATCAAATAAGTATCGTTGAAATTTTTAATCATTTCAGATACTGATTATTATACTTCGCGAAAGTTTGCAAACATGGGTATTTAGAGAATAGTGAAATTCTTAGGCGCCAGTTATCTACGATGGAAAGAGACAACGTAAACTTTGACTACGAACCGTAAATGTACGCGACGATCGAAAACGTGCATCCATTCTATTTCAGCTTCATTTGATCGTTTAGTGTCAATGCGTTCGTTTTCTACTTCTTGTCCCAGTTGAGCACAGGTGAAAGTTGTCGAAACTGCCGTACATATAAATACATATATTCAAATTCGAGTCACCGGAGTTGGTCGTTCCTTTTCGCCGTGCTTTCCTTCTATTAGTGCGGTCGATTTCTCGTACAGATAAGTTCAGTTTCGTGCCCAAACGACATGAAGTGTGCTGGAACTACTCCAAATTTGAATATGTGCGTATTATTATATCCTTTTTTTATGTTTTTAGTAGCATTGATTGCAAGAAGAAGAAAGAACCAATCATTCTTTACTTTCATCTGTGTACAAACATGGTATCAAAGTATCAACCAATAAAAAATGCATACATTTACTATGCGTCAATGCATAGATACATATTCTATGTAGCTATTGATAAATTCAAACAATTCTGTCAATCTTGCTCAGCACCGATCCCAAACACACGCAGATGTTTTATTGCCTCGATTATTGTATTTGAAAACGAGGAGTTCGATCAATGTCAAGGATAATTCGACATGATGATCAATACATAGTATCAATAAGGTTCCGTAATGTCTCGCAGTTGGACGATGGCGACCTTGAATTCAACACCATCATCTCGATGCTGTTCATTATTTACATTATAACCGAAGATAAATTACCATGAGAGATGTTTCTTTACCTTGCAGCCTTTTATGCATACAGCCCGTTTGGAAATTAGCACGTCAGAAATTCTTGGCGAGTTTCCATTATTTTTATGTTATTGTTATTGTATATTTCCGTATGTTCTTTTGTGTGGTTGTTGGGTTCTTATGTTCAACGTTAATGTACACAAACTTTGATTGGATTGATCATCAATAGAACAACATTTTTATGTGATTTGAGAGAAATAGTGTTTGGCATTTGTGTTTGTATGGAACCCATAAGTTTTATCAAGATCGAGTTGGAATCTTGTCGGGTTTTTATTTCGAATTGTGAACAGTCGCTCTGCTAACACTTCCTCTTTCTGTCATAGAGTATAGAACGACAGTCATGATCTGCTATTTGTTGTGAAACATAGAAGTAGATTTTTCGTCCTGAATAGATAAACGTCAACGAACCCTTATCGTAGCAAATATACATTTTCGGAATAAAATAAATATTTCAAATCTTGAATTGCATAACTGTTTGCTTAGAAATGATTGCGAAAATCTTCGTGAGACTGTTTCAGATATAACTACTGAGAGATGAGTATTTGAATCACGTTTTTTTACTCCGTGAAAACAGAATCAATCAGTTTCTGTATGTTTTCAATGAAATCACAAGAAACAGTTTTTTCTTATGCAACTAAAGGGTAAAGTGCTACTTACTTTTTTACGATCAGAGCAACCAATTCCTTCGAGTTGAACACTTTGCTGACATGTGCATACAAACATTATGGATAAACGCTGAAAAATTTACATTGTATTTTCTTCAACTGATAATTTCAAATAACTTTCATAACCATAGAAGGATTATGAAGAATTGTAACGTCATTAACAGTCAACTATGACATAATAGAATCAAATAGTATTTTGACAAAAAAACATTGAGAAATGACACGTTCTGTGTATACAAACAAAACAAAAACAAGCACCTTGAATGACGATTGTAGAAAAAATATAATGAGACTCGTTGGTACCCAATAATAGATTTTGTTAATTTTTTTATACCGTGTGTGCAATGAAGAACGAGGTCAAGAGTGGAATAACTATCTGTAATTTTCGAATTTTTTTCAGAACTTCGGTATTTCAGGAACTATTCGCCATATTCTGCTGAAATTTCGTGTCCAGATATGGGACATCGATGAAAAGAGTTATGTAAAAATTCAGCTTTCTTTCTGTATCACGTGAAAAGAAAATTGAGATTTTTTTATATATCCAATATAATTGGGTGATTTCCAACTTATGAGGTTTATAAAAATTGAATGACAGCATTTGTCATACTGACAATAAACACTTAAGGCAGTTAAGTAGACGCACATATTACATATATCAAAAATAATATCTTTTATCTATGAGTACACAGAAACAAGCGCGCGGAAGCTCCTTCACGTCAGGGATTTTCAAATTTTTTGCATAGAATATCGAGCGAAATTCATTTTATGTTATGATGGAATGCAAAAAGCTGTCACTTGTCAATTGACGTTAATGCACAGGCTGAACGTGGAATACCACTGGAACGGTTCTATGTTCGATGCCACGCCAATGAGCCGTGCTCTGCGTCTTATCGTGATCCTAGCGGATGTAGATTTTTTTGACCTCGTACGTTCGTTTCGTTGCTGCATATTTCCATCTCCGGTCGGTCCGTATAGTAACAGTTCTTTTAATTTTCGAACGGAGATCGGGGCTGATGGTGACAGATGAAAAAATCCGAAACGAATATTCCACTATAAAATAAACCATCGGATGCAGGCTGTGTTGATGCGTTGCTTTCACCGTTGAAATTCGGCGAAACGAGGAGTTTTCAGCGGATTTCATCCAGGAGGAATTGTATTTTATATAATTTACTTGAGTTGTTTCAACTCATCACCACAAATTGTGCTCTCTCTTCTGAAACAACGGATTCTTTAGTTTTGGCACTCCCCACGGGTCAGTTTTGGTCCCAAGTTTATTCATTCTCCATATTTATAATAGTCTTGCGCCAAATCAAAAAATTCTATAGTCGTCTATAGCATGCTTTGTTTGAGATCAATTCAGAATACATAGATACACGTTTATAGTTCTGGTTTGGTTCGATAACTACCTAGACACCCATGATGATTTCCGGGCGCTCGTTATGGTTTCCGAAAATGCCCAGATTCCACGGCAAACAGGAAATGGCCGAATATCGGAGTTGGAACCGAAGCCGGCGTAAAATATCTCAGGTAGACGGTCTTCATGCGATAGAGCCCCACGTTGACCCACGTACACTTATCTCCGGAATTCGAATTGAACGGCTGAAATTCTGGCGACGGGGGGGCTTGTGACGCAACCGCGCACGGGCGGTAGCGGCATGTGCAGGTTTTGATTACCAGGTTGGAGGAAAAGTGGAATTCGAAGCGTCGAAGAAGGTGATACGAAATTCTGCTGGGCGAACGGCGCTCAAGATCAATCGGTAGGGTTTTTCGTTGGGTTATAGGAAACTGGACAGAGAGGGAATGTGTGTACGTCCGAATGCATACAAGTGCGTTGTCTAGGCGGGTATGATGATGATAAAGTTGAGGAATAAGCGGAATAACAGAATAAGCTGAATAAGCATAAAAATCAGAGAGAGAGGAATAACATGACAAAAGAAAAAGCACAAGCATTGGGGTTCGCCAACATTCAACTTTTACGCTAATGCCTTATGTCAAAACTAGAGTGCGCATGTTAACCACAGAATGCTAGCGGTGTCAGTTGTTAGCTATAAAATTTGTAACATAGTTTGAGGTTGAGTTTACTTGAAAAATCAATATCTTGATACACCACTAGATCGTGTTATCTCTCTCTTGGGAGATCTGCCATAAATCACGGTGCCATATGCATTCCAGCAAGTAAATAAAGTGCTAATTTGATCGCAAATTTGTATATTCTCTTTCAACTTTTATTAGGAGATTTTTCCTGAACGGTATAATTCTTAAAGTTCAAACTAAGGAGAGGAAAAATTACTGATTGAAAAGGTCCTATAAAAAATTGGAAAGTTCACAAACTCACCGATAAAATTGTTTCAATTGGTCACCATTCGTTTGATGTGCACAATGTCTTGGCCAGCGCAATGAAGAATTATTACATGCAGCAACTATCACATCAGTTTGCTCACGAATAATGTCACAAGCATTTTCAATGAGTTTTTTTTTGTTCTTCAACGATATTCACCTCACCGTTACTGTACACTAATGTTTTCAAATGACCCCAAAAGAAGAAATTACAGGGGTTGAGATCCGATGAGTGGGCAGGCTAAGGAATCGACCTGGATTTTTCGATTAGTTCAAAGATGAATCGTTTTACCTATGAAAGTGAGTTTTACGTTCCAAATTCACCCCTGTGATGATTTATTATGTTTATTTTTCGAGAAATAAACTGGTTTATTATAATTATTATTATAAATATCAGTTGATTGACTGATGACGAATCCGTCGGAAAATTCGAGTCTGTCCGTCCGGCCGTAAGCACGGTAACTCTCGAACGGAACAACCTAGAGACTTGAAATTTTCAGTGTAGGTTCAGATCCCAAATGCCTCGATTAAGTTCGTTAATGGGCAGAATTTCACCAGGGGTTCCGTAAATATAGCCGTTCAAAATTTTGTTCTCCTGATTACTTCGAAAGTACAGATTTGATCGAAATGAAATTTTGCACTCAAATGTAGAATGAGGTGTTCAGGCTACCTGTGAAATCTCGTCGAGATCGCATGACCAGAACCATAGAAACCATAGACAATTGTAACTTTTGAACGGAAACGCCTAGGGACTTGAAATTTTCAGGATAGGTGTGGATCTCGAATGTTGTGATGACGTTTATCTATATTTATACTAGGGTTCCGTAAATATGGTCGTTTGAAATTTAGTTTCTTGATAATTTCAAAACTACAGATTCGCTCGTGACGAAATTCTGTATATTCATGGAGAATGATATATTCAAGCTACATTTATCCAGATCGCATGACCAGAACTATAGAAACCATAGAAAATCATAACTTTCGAACGGAAAGGCCAGGGACTTGAAATTTTCAGCAAAGTTGTGGATCTGGAATGATCCGTTTTACGTTAATCAATGAGCAAGAATTATACTAGGGGGTTCCGTAAATACGGTCGTTTGAAATT